>CM053594.1:339440173-339467886 GCA_028646575.1 Pseudocheirus occidentalis | reverse complement strand
GAGAGAAAGAGAGAGGGAGAGAGAAAGAGAGAGAGGGAGAGAGAGAGGGGACAGAGACAGAGACAGAGACAGAGAGAGAGAGAGGGAGAGAGAGAGGGGACAGAGACAGAGACAGAGACAGAGACAGAGAGAGAGAGAGGGAGAGGGAGAGAGATCCTCTCCCAGTATCTGGAAGCTGACTGAAAACTGAATTGGAGTTTTCCTGAGACCAGAATCTGGTGAAGGCCATCCAGAAGGCCAATATTCCTTCTGGGTTCTAGAGCCAGCTGAGCTGCAGGAAGACTGAAGAAGCATGACCAGGCTGACTTTATTTATTCATGATATTATATACACAGAAGATGATTGAAAATCCACACCTCTTCTATTTGTGTAGGGCATCCCAAATATATACAAGCTTTCAACATATACTGCGTACTGACTGCTGGAATTATTAAAGTCCAGGGTGCCTGAAGGCCAAGAGGGGCAAGAGGGAGCAGAGAAATGAATGATGGGCTGGGAATCAAGGCCTGTTTCTAGGTTCCAGCTATATCACTAACTGAACTTTAGGTCTTTAACCTTTCTTTATTCCAGTACTTGTATTTATAGAATGAGGGTGGAGATCAATATTTTCTCTACCTTCTTTTCCAGTTTTATGAAAGCAACTCAAGAAAATACCTAGAAGTGGCAGCAGGGATAACCTGCTTCAGTAGGAAATTAGATACCATTTAGGGTGAAACATAGGTAGCTCTAAGCTGTGGCAAAAATTGAATTCTTTTTAAAACTTCACTTGAACAATTTGGGCATGGGGGAGGAGGGGGAAACAGGTGAGGATAGGTTCCAGTTATATCAACATAGCATTATCTGAAATTTTCTGAATAGTATATTCCCAAATTGCCATGCCACATATTAGCTGAATGGAGAATGGCACGCCCCTCCCCAATTGCTCCCTTTCACAAAGCCAGCCGAGCTGATGCAGTCATCTTGCAACAGGAACAAATAATGAGAACACAACAACGACAATGACCAAAGCTAACACGAGGCAGTTCTAGCAATAGTCCAGTTATAAGGCATGAATTATAATGGTAGAGAGTAAGCATAGAAAGGAAAAGACAGGCAAAAGAAAACCTCTAAAGGACGAAGATTCAACAGAACTTTGAATTTGATTGTATTGGGTCAGCTACAAAGGAGTCTAAGAGGAGTCTTGAGATTTTGAGGCTTGGTAGTATTAACAGAAATAGGAAAAAATGAAGAGAAGAGATGACTTGTAAGGAGATGTTGTACCTAAGACGGCAGCCAAGTAGAAATGCCCAAGAGTCAGTAGGACTGTTCTACAGGAAAGAAATCACGGGTTTAGATGCATATTGGAGCTTTATGAGCTTCATAGCAGAAGTTGTGGAAACAGGTGAAATCTCTAAGGAGGAAAGTACAGAGAAAAAAGGACAGTGAAAAACAGACAGGAAATATATTCAAACGGGGGCAAGGGCAGGAATAAGAAAGAAGCATTGAAGGAGAAAGGGAAAAACAGTAAGAGAATTAGAATCATCATATCTCATGTGAGCCAAAGGAAAAGAGAGCAATGCTACAGAACACACAGCATGGTGTGCCGGCATCATAGAAGGTGCTGGGCTCTATGAGCAAAGCAGAACTGAAATAGATGCACAAATTTGGGGGATCCACCCCAAATGTTTGTATGGACTATTTGTGCCTCATATGCTCACACTGGTTTGATCAGCCACTGTCGGCCACACTGAAACTTGACTCTAGCACAATGATGTCATTTTGATCCTCTTTGAGAACTAAGGGCAACAATGTGTTTTATACTGGGAGTTTATCCAAAAAAAAAAGTTTATTCAAGTGAACTTTTCAGTAGAATTTTATTTTACCAAAAGCTTAGTCGCTAATGACCTTAACTTAAATCTTAATTCTGACTTCTACTCCTATTATTTTTCTTGCTCAAGAATATACCATAAAAAGCATAATGAGAGATGTCCTTTTTATTAATTTTTTAAAATTATTTTGGTAGATACTGTGGGACTAAAAGCTAAATGTGGTAGAGATAAATTTTAGCATTACATTTATTTCTTATAGGAATATCTTATAATCAGGTCATCTGTTCTGGGGTCTGGAAAATAGCAGCTGTGGTAAATGATATTGAATATAAAAATCAAGCAAAAAATTCAAAAGTTGGGTAATCTCCTGGCCAATAATTCATGAAATCCCTGGAAGCCTAAGAAATGGAAAGGTTATTAATTCACATAATGGACCAGATTCCTCTCACTATTAACTCTTTCAGGTTACTACTCAATGTATTAGAAGAGTCAAGTGACTAAAGTATACTTCAATGGAAATAAAAATTCATTACAAGAAAGAAGTCAAGTGCCATGAATACAGAAAATAAAAAAGGAGGCAGAAAAAAGTCACCATAACTATTATTCTCCAAAATCAGTCCATCTTCAGTCACCATAATCTTCAAGTCATCATCATTCTGTCCTTACTATCTCTGGAGCACTCACTATGTTATATGCTCTGATATGGTATATTTCCTGGCTTTCTGGAGCTCAGATTGTAAGACACATGTATTGAAATGGACACAAAGTATTTGTCTCAGATGAGTTTCACACAATCATTAAGATACTAACTTGACTATGATGCATAATTACCATGGTAAACTTCCCAAATTAAATGTGGCTATCCAAGAAAGCAAAAGCACAGATATATATAAAGAAGAAAAAATAATCTTGAAAAATTATTTTGAAATGTAAGTACTTTATCTTTTTCATCCTCTGTTAAACACATATGGAAGACCTCATGTAGGTTCCCAACTCCTATAACAATCATCAACTATTTCTAGTTTCTAATATACATCTACGCGTCTGTATATGTGTATATATTCACTCTCCTGATGCCCAGAGGCATACACACAGAGGATAAAACTCTTAAAATCTGAATTTAGGGTTAATCAGTCATGTGCCTATGGTGGAAGATGACTGTGATGATGGACTTTTACATGTACTGGAGGAAAAATTATAGTCTATACGGATGACTAGTCAGCCATGAGTTCAGATTTCATGTAACTGCAGAAGCAATAGGAGATCTCCAGCAGGAATAGGCATGGCTGTATTAAATAGTACCAATTATATACTTTTACTTGCTTATTTGCTTCCTGAATTTAGTTAGAGGCCCAAATGTATAGGGTATTTCATGTAAAAGCCTAATTACTGTGCTGAGCATGAAAATTTGAAAAGCTCATCACAAAGAGGATGTCCTTTTAAATCCCTGAATCAATCGGGATACTGAAAGGGCCCTAAAGTATACACCTCAAAGAGAGTGTGGGATGAAAAATACAACTCCAAAGGCAGATTTCTTAAGATATAAAAACCACTGCTCTGTGCACAGACATTCCATGCCTTCTACCATCATGGACTGACAAAGGGCAAGGAGATGTGTCCCCTGGAAAGAACTGAAGAGAACATGCTCAAAGCAGTCACATTTCAACCTAGACAAATCTCGTCTTGGCTATATATGATATTTTAAAATTTTATTTTATTTTTAATTTATGGATGATGTCTTTGTGGTTGTGGGTGTCACTAAAGAAAAGTTAAATCAAAGACATTTAAATGTGTGTTGTTTTGTTTTGGCATAAAGAGGAGAACAGTGGCTTAGTGGTAGAAGAGCCTCTTTATCACTTGGTAAAAGCTGTGTATAGAGCACTTACTTGTTCACTCTGGTTTGGTATACTAGCTTTTGGTAAGCCCAATATATCATGAAAAGTTGATATTTCCTTACTCTATGAATACAAAGCTTACAGTGATGAGATATCTAATTAATACCACTACTGATGAACAAAGAAGGTTTAGTATAGGAAAACAATTTTATAATTATTATAAATACTGCAATACAGCCAGGCCTGTAGGTAGAGAAAGCAAAATGGATGCAGTAGTACATAAATTATGTTCTTATGAGGACTTCTTCATCATAAGAACTTCTTCATTTACAGGTATTATGCCCATGTGACTTGGATCTGAGCCACAAAACACCCCAAAGGCCTCTACCTTGCAGGAAGATGCAAAAAAGCCAACAAGATTCTTTTATTCTATAAAAATGCTCCTGAGTAGCTACAATGAAGAGGAAGGCCTAGAACCCCTTCTTCCTTAGTATTGTGGCAAGAGAAAAGGACTGACAGTAGGAAGACTTGAGTTTAAATCCTGATTCCACAGTTACCATGACTGACGTTCTCATCTGTAAGAAATGGTCTTCCAAATATAACTTTCAGTTTTACTGCCAAGTAAGGTCCCTTCTAGCTATAAGAGTCAAATAGCAATTTGAATTAAATACAGGCTTTCCACTGTCAGGAAATTATGCAACGCAAATACATAGATAGTCAAACAACGTAAGCTAGTCTCACTTCTCTCTAGGCATAAGGGATGGAATGAGTAGCTCAGCAAATAGTCAGGTTCCCATAGAGGAACTGAGGGTGTATGAAACATTCGGCACAGGCTAAACATTACATAGCACATCTAAACAAAAGCCGCTCTTCCTTCAGTGAAGGAATTTGCATTCTCAAAGTGCTGATTGTTCTTCCTTTCCCCAAATAGCTACTGCACTATGAGTAAGAAATAGAGCCTGACTTCAAACCCCCATTAACAACTTCCTAACCTTAATTTACAAGAGAACAAATACTTTAAAAAAGCAGAGTGTTCATGTCACTGATGACAAGATCCTTGCTTAGCAGAAAAGCCAGTGGCCCCAGCTGCATCCTGATGTGAAGGGTTGGTCTGATTTGAGGAAATTCTGGTCTTTGTAACCGTCTGTTAGTTTTTAGGATGTCAAGTGATCTCCCAGAATGCACAGGCCGTGAAAGATAGGAGAACATTCTAAGCACAAGTGAAATCGGCAAAACGATTTTTTTTTTTACAGAGAGTGTTATTAATCTGGAATCCATGAACCTTTTTTAATTTCTATAACTCCATTATAACATAATTGGCTTCATTTGTAATCCTATGTATTTTTAATGCATTTAAAAACATTATTCTGAAGAGGGGCCGATAGGTTTCACCAGCCTGCTAAAAAGGACCATGACACAGAAAAGGTTAAGGATTGCTTACAGAGAGACTTAAAATGAAAATGCTTTCTCTTTTATGTGAAAACAGGATCCATAAAAATAAAAATAACAAAGGAAAAGTCATTTCTATTTAGACAAATAAGACTTGTATTTGTGAATTTGTACTAAGGCATACTGTTTAGAGCACTAGAATTTCCACAATGGTATGTAAATCCTCAGTCTAAGAGTTTAGTATCCTGATGCCATAAGGATCATAGCTGATAAATACAGTAAAGCAAAACCGCATATTTCTTATTTCCAATGCACAAATACCATTAAACTGTGCTAGATAATGTCATGAAAGAGATGAATTCTCAGCAATGAACTTTGACCTGGACTCTGCAACAATGCCTATGTAGTATTTCTCATTTTCTTTTTCTGAACTTAAAGACCAAAAAAGGAAAGAATTTGCCCATACACATAGAACTCAAACAGAAGGTTGCATATGAAACCACAAAGCTCTACTTCATACCAATGCTTTTTTTTAAAAGTATATAATTCCATACATTATTTTCAAAATATCTGCTTGTCTATGTCTCCTTATCCTGGGAGGGGCATCTTATTCTGTGGAGATGAAACCAGGGACAGCATCAGATACAGAGTGGAGTGAACTCCCAAAACTACACTTGTTCATTGCAAGAATAAAATGTCTCCACTCTATACCATGCTGTCCATCCAAGATGACTCTCTTCTGGGGCTCAGGCGACAGAATCCAGGAGAGAACCTGTAAACTGCTTTAGCAACCTCAAGGCTGCCATTTTGTCAATATTCCCTATTCCATGCTTCTTTGGGACCTGGAGCTCACTGATATGGATTTTCCTAGCCACCTAGAAGGACTAACTTCCGCTGAGCATCTCCTGTCCCTGCAGATAGGATGACATCTCTGTACCAAACAGCAAACAGCTCTTCTCCTCATATCAGATAACTTCTAGCACTGAGCAGACCTCTTCCTGTTCTGAGTTTTTACCACTGGTAATCATGTGCAGGTCAATAAACACAAAGACTCCTGCTACTGGGAAAAGGACTCATTATTTGACAAAACCTGGGAAAGCTGGATAGCAGTCTGACAGACTTAGATTTAGGTTAACACCTTATACTATGCACAAAGATCTACTCCAAACTGATGTGTGACCTAGATATAAAAGGTCACATTATAAATAAGAGAATCAAGGGAGAAATTACCTTTCAGATCTCTGAAGAGAGGAAGAATTCATGACTAAACATCAATGCAGAGAATCACACACAATAGAAGGTGCAATTTTAATTATATAAAATTGAAAAGGTTTTGCACCAATCAGTCTAACGTAGTTAAAATGAGAAGGGAAACAAGCAGATGAAAAATAGGTCTGCAGCAAGTTTCTGTGATAAAACTGTCATTCCCAAAATATATAAAGAACTGGTTCAAATTTATTATACTAAAAACCATCCCCTAACTGAGAGATAATCAAACAGTAAGAATAAGCAGTTTTCAAAGGAAGAAATCCAAGCTGTCATCAACCATATGACAAAATGCTCTAAATCAGAGGTGCCAAGCACATGACCTGCCAGACACAGGTGAACCATAACACTCCTGAGTGTGGCCTAACCCAGATTAAAATCTAACTGAGAAATATTTAACAAAAAAAAATACAATGAAACACAAATAATATTACGTTTTAAAACTAAGTTAATATGTAGTCTTTACATGCCATATAAGGGATCCTTATGCACATTTTAATATCTCCCATTTCTATTTGAAATTGACATTACTCCTCTAAATTATTTAATTTAAATAATTACAGAAATGCAACTTGGAGATTCTATTTCACACCAACCTGACTGACATGGATGACAGAAGAGATAAAACATTGCAGAGAGGATGGGGAAAGCAGGCAAATGAATATACTGCTGATGGACGCCCAGCCATTTTGGAAAACAATTTGAAACTATGTACCTGCTCTTTGATACACTTAACATTCCTATATACATACACACACATATATACATTATACAATATACGTATATATACATAATATATACATAGATTATATACAGAATATACATATATGTATATGTACACATGCATATATACATGTATATATAATATAATATGTATATATACATAACATATACACATATTACATATGTAATATACATATATGTATGTGTGCGTGTGCATATACACATATACATTATATAATATGTGTGTATGTATAATACATGCATAATATATGTATATGTATGTGTGTAAGTACATATACATATATATGTATACACACACACATACATATACAATTTTAAAATCATTTGCTCTAAGAGGAAAGCAACCCTCCTCACTTCGAAAGCACCAAAAAGTGACACCTCCTTACACAGTCTTCTATAACCCTCTACCATGGAGATTAATATTCTCTTCTTCCTCAAATGTTTCTAGTACAGGGGATCTCCTTTGTGATCCTTTGACTCCTTACCTGATATCATAATTATCTGGGTGTACACCACATGCCCTCCTAATAAACTCCTTGAAGGCAGAGGCTGCTTTGTTTTTGTCCTTGTATCTGCAATACCTAACACCTAATAAACGTTAATCATATTGAACTGCACTGCTTCTTGCTCTTTGGAGGCATTCGTAAGAATGTACTTTTAAATAACTTGAGCACTGCTGAAAGCCTCTTAACGTGTCAAAGAGGAGTCTTGAAGCAGCAGCAGCCCTCCTTGGTTACAGCCCATGGTTTTTTGTTTTTTTCTTCCTGAACAAGAAAGATCAATGATAGCCAATGGCTATAAAGAAATGTAAAAAGCAAAGAACATATGAGAGCATCGATGCTTTCTAGCATTTGTGGCTTCATTAGGATGGGTATCTCCAGTCACTGACAAATATCACAACTTAACTAGTAGCAGATTTTTATGATTTGCTGTGGCTGGAAAAACTCATTATCCAATGGCACTATTTTGGGGATGAGCTTCTCTGAACATGAGCTGGTTCGTGAATGATGAACATGCTATCTATTGCCATTCCTGTATTTATTATTTATATCATTAGTTATACATACAAGATCATCAGTAACAGCTTTTAATCCACCACATACATACTATGCAAGCGAAGATTGGAAGACCACAAAGCGAATTTCTAAATTACCAATGTAAGACACAGGTGACACCCAAGTTCAGGCCTCCTCACCTCTTGTTTAGTCTTCCTTATTCATGTCTCTCCCCTCACAAACAGAGCTTGAGCACCACCTTAAACCTGATGCCTTTTCGGATTCTATCTCCTCCCCACCTCCACCCAGGTTGCTTAATTGCTAGTGTTTTCCCTACCTTCTATCTGTCGTTGTTGTGTCCAACTGTTCATGACACCATTTGGGGTTTTTACTTGGCAAAGATACTGGAGTAGTTTGACATTTCCTTCTCTATCTCATCTTAGAAATGTGGAAGCTGAGCAAACGGGGTGAAGTGACTTGCTGCCAGTGTCTGAGGCCAGATCTGAACGCAGGAAGAAGAGTCTTCTTGACTCCAGGCACCATACTCTAACCACTGTGCACCCAGCTGCCCACCTTCTATTTCCTTTGTGTTTTATTTTTATAAACAGGAAAGTCAGAGTGGGTGTGGGGGTTGAGACAACACAGGGTATCATATTCCATGGAGTTGAAACCAGGCAGAACATTAGATACTGAGGGAACAGAGTCCAGTTTCTGCCTTCTGTAAAGGAAGGCATTGGGAGGAGTTTGGTACTCTACTTTCTGGCCCTCAAATAAGAGGGGAGATATGAGGGTAAAGGGAGATGGTGTCAGTGGAGGCTTGAGTTAGCTCAATGACTGTGAGATTAGAGGCGATGAGCATATCCTAGGATGGGCATCTTGTTCCTTGGAGTTGAATAATCACCAATTATTTCCTGCCTCTTTTTGTGTGCTATCGTCCTGTTTAGACTTTAAGTTCTTTGAGGGCAGGAAATACCTTTCATTTTATTCATTGTATCCCCAGAACTTAGCAAAGTGCCTAGCACATGGTAAGCACTCAATAAATGTTTATTGGATTGGAATGGCTTGGCTAGTGCTCAGATTGTATAACAGCAATTAACTTGCTTACAGCAGCATAGTAGTGCACTCAATGAGCAACCAAGAAATTTGGGTTCTAATCTTGGCTCTCTGCCTCTATCAAGCATGGCTTTGAACAAGTCCCTTTTTCCCCCTGGGCCTTAGCCTTCTCATCTGTAAAAGGAGAGATTAAGACCCTGTAGATTGAAAATTTTGTGATTTCTTATATGTGTTCTTGGGGCTGCTAGCCAGTGGTAAGAAACAAAGAGTTTCAGAATCAGAAAGATCTCAGAGTTCAACAGGTCAGAACCAAGAATCCTCTTATAAGAGGTCAAGGTCATCCTACTCTCATTTTGACTATGAACAAACATTTGTTAAGAACTGCTAATGTTAAACATGGTGGAGGGTGGCAGATGGGAAGGGGGGAGATGCTAAGAAAAGAACCAAAAGAATCCCTGCCTTCAAGCGTGGACACTTTCTTTCAGACTTTATTAAATGCTTTACTAAACTCCAAATAATTTGGGTCAATATTATGCCCCTAATCTACCAGTTTTGTAATCCTGTTGCTTGGATTGTTTTTTAAGGAAATGACATGGTTGCCTTTAATGAACTGCTGACCTTGAAGAGATAACTACTTCTCTATACAAGCCCTTATAAACTATCCCTTTCTAGAATCCCACCAGGAACTGAAGTTAAGTGCATCAGCCTATAGTTAGCTGAATCTATCCTGCCCTCAGCTACTCTCAAGAAGAGTTTAAAAGACAGAGACGGGATAGAAAAAGGAGTCATTGGATATTGCTGCAGGAGTTGCTCCTCATCTTTGCCAATGTTGATGGGTTACTAAGGTTTCCAGTGAAGGAAGAAATTAGTCTCAAGTTTACTTAGAAGTTAAATATCTCAAATAATATTCTTACAAAATACTTTGAGGGTCTCAGAAAGGACAAAATAAAATGATAAAAACAATTTTTTCTACCAATATAGTTTTAGTCTCTGTCCAACATATTTATATAATACCCAATTAGATGGTTTTTACAAATATTAATTTTATTATATTTACTAATATTTAGTATATAGCACATATATATATATATATACATAAATTTAGCATATCTATTTTACAGATCCATTAAGACAGGAAAAGTAAACTGATCCAAAGGTAAACTGCAAATCAAGGGAAGAACATAAGACAAACTTTCAAATTACAGAGCTTGTAAACTATAGTTTAGTCTATTTATTTTTCCCATTATACTTACAGTAGATTCGTTTTTTACATTTTTATTGATATTATTCATTTTTCTATAACTTTCATTTCTGACTCCATCCCTCTTAGTTTCCCTACCCAGATTCATCCCTTTTGAACAAAGAATAAAAAAGCAGAAAAAAGCGAGTCAATAAAACTAATCAACAGATTGATTATGTCTGATAGTAGAAATAATACTTCATATTCTGCAAAGGGAGGGAGATGCGTTTTCTTGTCTCATTGATTTATTATTTATTTTGGCCCAATGACTTATCATAATTCTAAGAATACCGACCATGTCAACAGTCAACAGTCAATGACCCAACAGGTACCGTTAAGTACTCGCTATGTGCCAGGCACGGAACTAAGAGCTAGTGATGCAAGAAGGGCACTGTGCTCACTCCCACCCCCGCGCCCCGTTCCAGACTTCACAGGCATGTACATGCACAGCACGTGAAGGTAAAGGCACGAGGAGCTGAAGGGACCAGAAAAGGCCTCTTGCAGAAGGTAAGATCTGAACTGAATCTTGAAGTAAATGAAACTCAGAAATGGATGCAAGGGGCCAGAACATTTGAGGCACAGGCTCACACACAAGTAGAAACTAACTGTTTAAAGTACGAGTTCAGTTACTGGAGGAGAACCAGCTGGCACAGTGGACAGGGTCAGCCTTCGGAGTCAAGATGACCTGGGTTCAAATGCGCTAGGTCTTGGCTGGGTGGCTGGATGAGAAATTCAAGCTCTTGAGAGTCTCAAGCAAAAATGTAACCGTAGTCAATAACATTTACATAATAATTACTATGTGCCAGGCACGGTGCTAAGTACTTTATAATTATAAACTCATTTTAGCCTCACAATGACCCTAGGAGGCAATTGCTATTGTTAACCCCCATTTTACAGATGATTAAACAGAGAATAAGTGACTTATTCAAGGTCACATAGGCAGTTAAGTGTCTGTGTTAGGATCTGAACTCTAGTCTTCCTGATTCGAGGGCCACCACCTTAATCACTATATTGCCTAGGTAATTTCAGACTATATCACACAACTGTTGTTTCTGCAGTGGTAGAGACTGTTTCTTCACTATGGACAGCTTACTAAACCCATGAAATCACAGGTATATAAAAAAAAAATACAGGTACTCTAATCCAATCAATATATACAAGAAAAAAGATAAATTAGAGATAATTTGGTATTCATTAAACAAATCTTATTATCTCTTTGGGTCTCAGTTTCCACATATGTATGTTGAAGAAAATGGAATAAATGACTTCTAAGGGTCTTTGAACTCTAAATCTATGATTCTATGTTTTTTATTTGCTTTTAAAAATCAAAGATATATTTCTTTAAATAAATTTTGTTGAATAAACTAAACACCTGCTTATTCAAATGCATCTGTGATATCATCAATGTAGAAAGGTATGTCCTTCATTTATACGGAGTGAAACACAACATATAAACTTCTTCATGGATTTCTGTAAGTTCAACACAGAAGATCCATCCAATAAGGTGGGCGTCTTCCTCAAGTTCTCCTGACATTACAAGAATACCAGTGGAACACTGGTTTCCCTCACTTTCTCCACATATTTAGACCACAATCCTTTTCCATCACACATTTCTTTAATGATATGAATGAAAAATGTATTTATTAAGCACTTCTTACTTGTCAGGCACTGTGCTAAGTGCTAAGAATACAAACACAAACACAACAAGAAAGACGATTTCTGCCCTCGAGGAGCCTGTTCATCCTACATTTTCAAAGAGGACCAGTGACATCCTGGTGATAATCTTGGCTCTTACACGAACTGGATTTAAGTGAGGCAGAGCAGCACAAAGTCATCAGCCTCACTCTCTCTTCCAGAGTCATGGAAGTCCAGTGGCAGGACAAAAGTCAGGTGCTGGCTCTGAATGCAATGGATGATCTTGGCATCTTCCATGTCTGACCAAACTTCGAAGTGCTCCACAGAGACTTGCCTTCAAGGCCATTGGAACAAATAGTTCTCATCAGCCCATTCTGCAGGTGGAAGTCTTCACTTGCTTGGGATGGACATCCCCCTAACTCAATGAGAGGCCTGAGACTTGTCAGTTATCCTCAATCTGGTTTCATTCATCTACTGAGAAAGTTTTACTAGGTGTAGCCGCTGCACATACTACAACATTCTGGAGCCACAGGTGAGAGTTGGGTGAAAGATGGACAACAAAGGTAGATAAACAGCCCTGAACAGGTCTCCCTGAACGTCCCGAGGAACTTATATTCTAATAGAAGACAACACATGTAAGAGACTTAGTGGGAGGCAAGGAGAGGTAATTTTGTCTGAGAAATCCCTGAGATAGGAAGGGAGGGAAGTTTAGGCAGAGCAAGAGTGGTGGTCTGGGGCAGTACAGAGAGAAAAGTCATGGTGAGGATGGAGAGTCATTTCAGAAGGATTTAAGGAGAGAAGAAATGAAAAGATAAGGGATTACGATCAAATAAAATAATTTCGGAGTTTGTGATAATGAAAGTGAAAACTTATGTGGGTGACGGCAAGAATAAGGATATTACCACCATGTGTGTACAACTGAAGGTATGTGTTACTGAAGTGAAGTGGAGGGGTAGGTCATCAGAACAGAGTAGGTTGAGGAAACAGGAAATTAGCGTATTTGAGGGAGCATCAAGATGTATAAGGATCAGAGTTGTGGTGGAAAGGGGCACTTTTGGTCAAGAACTGAGGAAAGGAGGAAGAAAGTCTTGGAGGGTTGGGATAAAACAGCTACCAGAATTTGAGTGGAGTAATAAATTTGAATTGAATGAACCTCAAAATAGAAGAGGTTGCCTAGTGCGGGTGGTAGAGGAAAAATCTGAAAGTGATAATGGAGAATAAGGAGTATTCAAACGTTTCCTCTACACCAAGTTAGACAAAGAGGGAAGGGTAAAATACAGCCAATACTGAGATGTTTAGTCAAGGATACAATGTCTTGAAGGGGAAACTAAATTTCAGGGAAAGTAAAAAAACAGAAGGAATAGGAGATGAAATGGCGTAAGATAAAAGGTTTTTTTTATTAAGGGGATTATTAAAATGTGTGCCAGAGGGCACAATGTAAGCACATCTGGAGTAGGATTGAAGTGGATTGGAATGCACAAGAAAATAAATGGGATTAGGGAGGGGGTTTCTCTTTGGCATTTAGAGGGCCAGTATATCATAAGGATGGAAAGACTAAGAGGGAATGGAATATACTAACCATTGGGGAATGAGTCTAGAAAGAGAAACAGTAAAATGTGCTGGTAAGTGTGTATGTATATGTGTGTGTATATATATATATGTGTGGCCAAAAAAAAGTTTATTTAACATTAGGTAGCAAAGATTCTCAGCAAGGATGAAGTACTACTTGAAATAGATTCAACCCCAGCAGCCACCACCCCACCCTGCCCCAACCTCCTTATGGAAATAAATCTAGTCAGCAGGCTGTGCTGGGTTAGATGGGACTGGTGACTTGCGTGGTATTGGGATAGCAACCAACTTCTAACGGATTGGCTTTTTTTATGCTTTAGGTAACCAAGAAGCTACATCAACAGCTTGAGCCTTGGACTCCACAACAAATCAAATCTCAGGGATAGCTTTGTGCTTTTTAGGAGGAAAAAATAGTCTGGCCTAGATGGCAGGAGTCTTAGTAGATATTATTCCCACCACAGATGGTGAGTGAATTTAAGGCCCCTGATTGCCATGTCCTTTCCAGAAATGGTTGTTAGTCTCACTACTGTTCTCAGAATGAGAGGTGGAAATGGAGAGGAGAGAGGTGCGCATAGCAGCATGGCAGGAAGATACCCAGAGTGGATCATGGTGGGGTCCAGGGGCACCTAGATAACAGAAACTTTCACAAATCAAGAACAATAGGTCTCAGGGAGGAAGCTCAAGTGCCATGCCATGGCCAAGGTAGAGAATGGAAGATGGGAGTATGGCATGGCCTTGGTTCACTTTGCTGAGTCTAGGATTTCCTAGCTATAGGTAACATCAAGAGCAGGTGGCCCTAGGATGGAGGCTGGGGTGTTGGGTCAGAGGTAGAGTGGAATAAAGGAGAAGAGCAGGAAGATGGCTACAGGGTGATTGTACGTTATTCTATCAGTTTTTCATAATTACTTATGTATTTAGTGCTATTATCTGTTTGTACACACTATGCATCTCTCTCTTGCTATCGGAGTGATACTCATTTTTAAGATTCTTTGGATTACATAGGATTCTATGACTCACAGCCACATAATACTTTTTAGAATACTAGTCTTAAAAAGATAGACCTTTGTTTCTGGGTAGAGTGTAAGGAGTTTTATAATTTCCGGAATAATTTATAATTCAGCCCACTCTTTTCCTCCTGTTTAATTTAGGGGCCAGTTTCTGTTTTGTGCTTATTTGTCCAAGATATCTACATCTTTTCCCTCTGAGTAGAGACAATCATTACTCAGAAAGAGCTGCAGATAAGAAGTAGAGTGATAGACAGACAAGACACACATTCATATTTACATCTTTAAACACAGATGCTAGTATTTTATGGTTTGACCACTTAAGTGCAGGTCATAAGCAGAATACAAAGGACTCTGTAGCCATTTGATTTTTTTTTTAGTATGGATAGTCAAACCCTTTTGAGTGGTCTATTTCTCTTGGAAGAGTTTCTAGGATGTTTCAGGGCTTATAGCAAGACTAGCACAACTGTTCTCTACAAACAGGCACCTGGAGGACCTCAGTATCTATAGAGAATTCTTCTTTACATAAGATGGTGCTTCAGATATCTTCAATGAGAGCAATAAACATCTATTTCTCTCTGTTTTATGCTTCAACCGATATTAATGACAAAATAAGGTTCTCCGTGCTGTTGTATCTGTTGTGAAATGTTGAGTCACATTTCATGGGAGACACTAGTACAAATGACTGAAAACTGACTAGCTCCTCTAAATATTACAACTATTATAACTTCTGAGCCTACCACCAGAATTTAGTAGATGGCACTTCAAGGTTTGAAAAATATTTTCATACATTATTCCATTTGATCTGTAGAACAACCCTGACAGGCAGCAAAATGATACAGCGGCTAGAACGCTGGGCCTGGACTCAGGAAGATATGATTTCAAAATCAGCTTTAGACATTTATTAGCTCTATGACTGTACATAAGCCCCTTCACCTCCATCTGTCTTAGTTTCTTCAAAGACAGGTACTCAATCATAAGAGCACCTACCTTGCAGAATTGTTGTGAGGATCCCATGAAATAACAAGTGTAAAGTGCTTAGCACAGCAACACATTCCCTTCCCCCAACAGTTTTGCCATTTTACAAATGAGGAGACTGAGGCAAAGAGCAGCGACTTCCATGAGGCTACACAGAGAAGATGTGGATCCAACTTCCCTGACTCCGGTCTCAGTGCTCTTTCAATGACACTCGGTGTCCTGGGCAATTGATTTTAAAGTACATAAGATGACTCTATCTGTAAGAGTGGAGGAAGTTTCCCAGATATCCTTATGCTGATGAATTCACAAGTCAAAAGTAAAAAAAAAAATCAATAAAATGAAATGAAAACTAAAGTGTAATTAGCATAATAACTGAACATAAAACGTACACTTCTAAAGAGCATGAAAAGTTATTTCTCTTGTTGATGTTAAATCCTCCCTCTGAAATGTTCTTTCCAGGAGCAAAAAATTTTTAGTATGTAAAAAATTAAAAAGAGAATATCAGCACAGAGTGAAGGATCACAAATTCCACGCTGCTGCTGCCGTTGCTGTGTGGGGGTGAAGAGGTCAGAGGAGGGGCAGTTTAAACCCAGGAGATGTCGCTCTGGTAAAATTAGCACTTACAACACCCATTTTCAGAATCATCGGTCTATTTGTGCATATATATTTTGCAAAGATGATCAGAGACGTATAGCCTTTTATGTTCTGTAAAGAGCTTTTCAGATGTGATCTAATCTGCTCTGCACAACAAGCCTGTGTGGTTGTTACTATTATCTGCCCCTGTTTTACAGATGAGGAAACTGAGGCCGAGTGAGTTGCCCAGTGTCACAAAGCTAATCAATGTGAGAGGCAGGATCTGAACTCAGGTCTTTCTGACACCAAGTCTAGTACTCTATCCATCTAGTTGTCTTACATGTTTTTGAACATTTATTCCCTAGCATACATAATTTTAATTAATATAAATGTATCATACACAATTAAATGCATAATGAAATGCCAGTATACTTTTTCTTGCAAAACTTTAAGTTTATTTTTCCCTTTTTTCCAATCTGTTTAGAAGTCATAATGAGAAATAGATATTTTAGAATGTCTTTAGTGCAAAAAAAAAGCAGGATTTTAGCCAAGAAAAATGAGGATTTCCCAACACAGGAAACAATAAATTTAACAAATACCAAAACACTTTGGTAAAGCAACTAGTTAGATATTTTCATTGCTAACTCCGATTTCAGAACAAAGCTAGATTGAAAGCCTGATGCATCATTTGTGCTGTTAAAAAGGTAAACAAAAAGAGTGTACTGAATGTATTTTTTTCCTTCTGAAATATATGTATAACATACATACTTACTCCACTTAATAGAAAAAAAGATCAGACCTGAAATGATTTTATTTAATATGGTGATATCCATTATTTCTTCAATTAAAATGATAAATACTGGTTATGTATTACAAAGCAATTTGTCTGACAAAGTGACAAGAATAAATAGTATTAGCTTGAGGGGATAGTAGGATATAGTGAAGATTTTTTTTTTATGAATAGATTTGGCAATGTTTGAAGGCAATATGGAAAGAACCAGTAAATAGGGACAAGTCAAAGATTAGAGAGACGGGGTAATGATAGTGACGTAATCTGATGGAGAAGATGAGGGGGGACAGGATCCAGTGTATACACAGAAGAGTTAGCTCTTCGGGGCCCCCTTTTTTCTGTCTATACTACTGCACTTGGTGATTTCATCATCAGCTCTCATGCATTTCATTATCATCTCCATGCTGATAATTCTCATATCTACCTATACAGCCCTAAATCTTCAGACCTCCAGTCTCACATACTCAAATACTTTTTAGACATCTCAAACTGGATATTCAGTAGACTTCTTAAACTCAACATGTACAAAAACAAACTCATTATTCCTCCCCATAAACTCTTACCTATTGCTGTCAAAGGCATCCCTATTCTCCCAGTCACTCAGGTTCGCATTCTAGGAACCATCTTCTGTTCTTCACTATTTCTCATTTTCCCATATCCCATCTGTTACCAAGAACGGCAGATTTTACCTTTGCAACATCTCTTGAATATGCCCCTTTCTCTCCTCTGATACTGCCACCACCAGAGTACAGGTCCTCATGACCTCATATTTGGACTCTCTGCCAGTTTTGTTTGCCTTCCACAAGTCTGTCCCCTGTCTAACCCATCCCTTATTCAGCCACCAAAGTGATCTTCCTAAATAAAGCACAGGCTCAAATACGTCACTTTCTACTTGATAAACTCCAATGGCTTCCTATCACCTCTAAGATCAAAAACAAAATCCTCTGTTTGACATTCAAAGTCTTTCATAACTTAGTTCCTTCCCCATTTTAACAATTGTCTTATACCTGTGATGTATAAAAATTTTGAGAGATATAGTTTCTGGGTAACTAATAATTTTATTAATAATGTTAGTATATTATTATTAATAAAAGAATTGTCACTTGGTCATCTTAGAGAATTGTTCCCTCTCCTAGGGACCTCTCATGGAACCTGCTCAATGCTTCTATGCCTTTGGAAGGTGTAGAAATCAACTCTGATTCGTCAACAATAAGAGAATGAGTAGTGTAACCAGAGGTGAACCTATTCTAATGAAGGTCTGGGGTACATGACTTTGGATCATTCAGTTCTGGTCAAAAGAGACTTATCTACATTCATATCACCTGTCTGACAAAAGGGAGAATCTACATTTTCACAGATCTGAATCAAACACAATGGACCAGAATTCATCAATTCACCTGACTTAAAATTTCTTTACCTTCAGAAATTCCCTCTCAGTATCAGCCCTGTATTTCAAAGGCCTCATGAATAACCTACAGGGGCTGATTTCTGAATGTGAGAAAGCAGAAAAGGGGAAAAACCTTGGTCTTAATTCAATAATTAGCTTTAAATACAATAAAGAAATAATAATTTCTTCTCTCATACCTTATATCCCATGCCCACATATTTTCAACCAGTGACACTAGCCTTCCTTGTTCTATGAACAAAATACAGCATCTCTCAGCTCTGGGCATTTTCTCTTGCTGTTCCCCATGCTTATAATGCTCTCCCTTCTCATCTCTGCCTCCTGGCTTCCCATGGCTTCTTTCAAGTCCCAATTAAAATCCCACCTTCTACAGGAAGCCTCTCCCAATCTTTCTTAATTTCAGTGCCTTTCCCCCCATGATTTCTCACTTATTCTGTGCATAGGTTTTTTGTGCATGTTTGCTTCCTTAGTGTCTCCTCCATTAGACTGGGGGCTCCAAGAGGGCAAGGACAGTTGTCTTTTGTCTCTCTTTATATCCCCAGAGCTTAGCACAGTGCCTGGTGCACATCAGGTGCTTAGTAGATACTGACTGAGTGTACTTGGCTAAATGGAGGGTGACTGCTGTCAGATACTAGAGGAAAAGAGGAGAGTAGAAGACAATGCCGAGGAGTTTGGAGATAAAGGGAATGAAGGAGGAAGAGTCCATGTCAAATGGTCTCCATTTTATCAGTAAATCAAGTAGCAAATAAAGGTCCCTAGCAGAGGTAACAAATGGTGTAGGAAACTTGAAGAGGGAAGAGAAAGTCTGGAATACTTTCTGTGTAGAGTGAAACAGGGAGTCAAAAAGACTGCTCTGCTGCCAGGAGGGTCCAGAAAAGTCTGAATCACAGGAATCTGTAGTGTACCCATTCAGCACTGGTGTGGGACTTCCTCTAGCTGAGGAGGAGTGAAGGAGACTGGCTGTGGAAATAATCCAAGGCTGAGGTCTGGAAAAAGAAGAGGAGCAACAAGATGAACGGCAAGGGATTCAAGAGCAGAGGATAGTGAAGAACGGAAATGTCTAACTATTGGGTCAGGCTCAGAGAGGAAGTAAAGAGAAGTCAGAACAGTGATAATGACCTGAGTAGGCAATGAAGGGTTGACAGACCAGAAGCGTGGATGAGGGTAAAAACAGGAAGAGTAAAGCAGAGAGAAGTAGAATGATAGGACGGTATGGTAAGACATGGGAATCCAGAGTTTCTAACCATGGAAGTGGAAATATTTATAGGGAACAGTGAGATCTACCGTGTGACCTCCCTATGTGTGACTAAGATAGAATGAAGGGGTAGGTCATAAAGAGGAATGAGAAGGTTAGGGGGTTTGAGGGAGTATAATTTTAAGTGGGTATTAAAGTTTCCTTTAGGAAGGAAGTTAGAAGGAACTGAGGAAGATTGACTTTCAGAGGTGAAAGGGTCCTTAGAAAGCATTAAGTCCAACTTCTTCCTTTTACAGGCAAAGAAACTGAGGCCCAGAAGTGACAAGACTTGCCCAACCCTAGATAGTCAGTTTATGATACAGGCAATAATAGAATCTAGTTTTATGGTTAAAGTTCAGTTCTCTCTTCACTATAGCAGACTTCCTCTCAAGTCACTGAATATACAGAATAGTTCTCATTGAAAACTAAACCCACCCAACAGAAATGAGATTAGACCATTCTCTATTTCATATGGTAGTCTTTAATCCATAATATAGATTTTTTTATTCAAAATATCCTAAAGAATAATAGATTTTGGGGAAAAAAAATCCAGTATTTCCTTTAAATAGAACCGTACATCAGTTCATACACTAAACAAAGTCAGGAAATCTAGGTCTGAAGATATGAGAACAAAAGAGTTCAGAGGAAAAGAATTCTTGGAACGATGAAGATTATCAGGACAAGACTGTCACACTGTGACCTTGCTGCTGTCTAGCTAATCTGACAATATTTGGTAGTGCATTGTTTCAAATCAATAACTAATTAACAAAGTACAAAAGAAGTTGCACTGCTCCTTTAGCTCCCTGTTTAAAATGGCTTTTGGTTGCATACGGGCAGAAAGGTCACTTTTATGACATCTCCATGAGCCTTTCAAAATCCTGCCTGTGTCAGATTAAATTACTTTTAGCAATTAATTGTCATAAGTTAAAACAGAAGCACATTTGTTACAGCAGGTTGCCATAATGACATGGTGAGTAGTTGTTTTGATATGAATTTCTTCCGCTGACCTTCTATCATAACTTAATTTTTTTGGTTGACCTAACTGGAAGATTGGGAGCAAATCTTTACTCAAACAGCACAGGCCAAGCCTTGGGGGTCTTGGGATAAGATACCAAAGAATAATTGAAATGAAATTCCTTAGATACCTCAAGAAATAGAGGTTAATGAAACAAAGGAATATTTAACTGGAAAGAAAAGCTTAAAATTATTCTCAATTTTAAAATGAGTTCTTGAATGGACTATTAAGCATAAAATGAAACAAAGATGTTCCCAGTTTTAAAAAACTGTTATAAATAAGACTTAATAAATAAATAAATGCCTAGGTTAAGTTCCTAGAAAGAAAAAAAAAAGGTGTGATAAAGGCATTCTATTTATATAAGCTTATGTGATATTTTTAGGGAAAATATAAACTAATGACATCTCTCTGACTAGAGCTAAAGCTGTTCCCAATGAAACTATTGCTATTTACTAATAAAATCACCTATCAATCTATTATTTTATTTCTTATTAAATAATATTTCCAATAAGTTGAATGAGAATAAACTGAAAGCAATCAAAATATCCTAACCTAGGAATACTCTCACTGAAACACCCTTATGAAAGGCAATGAAATAATCTGTTCAGATTCTGAGTGCGCTTGCTGAAGATGCTCATAGAAAACTGAATGGTCCTAGTTTGCCAACGTTGCATCTTTTCTCCATGTTTCCTTACTTGATCACTGGGTTGAAAATGTTTTGAGTGGTGATCGTACAGTCATACTGGAAATGTGCAATCCTTTTTCCATAGTTGATTTTCTCCCATATCACTACAAATTTGCTGGATCTATTATGTATATTTTTAGAACTTGGAAAGCTCCTATAATTTGAAAATAGATGCTGCTGAGAAACTAGGCCAGCCAAAAAAGCCTGGGAGAAATTAAATGGCATGAGATTTTCATGAAATCATAAAAGATCAATGAAAAATTAAAAGCAATACATCTTTACTCCTATCCGTATAGATGAATCAATGCTGAAAAAGGCCATCTTTTCCTAAAATGAAAACTTAGCTTTCTTTGGCAATTATGTCTAATTATGATTATTATGGATACATTGCAGGTTTGGTCTAATGTGCATAATCAGTTTTGAGTATTATGACTCAAATAAATGCTTGCTAATTTTTAGTGAACAATTGCTAACTAGTCATTATCTGGTTGCTCGAATAAACTGATCTGTCAGGGACCAGTTCTGACTAGGGCTAGTTTAGTCAAAATATCCAAATTGAATATGTCCATAGGAATAGCCAGAGGGGTAAAAATCCAAACTTTCAAAGAGCTTTACCTTTCTACTTTATTAACATATTTAACGATGCATTAATTTTAAATACAAGTATTGTGTTTTAAAGTTATACTCTTTATAGGAAAAAAATAATGCACTATTAATTCTTGGTTAGTACCTGCCTTGATGGCTTTTCTTCTCTCTGGGGAATATTCTGTGACATGGAAAGTTAAAGAGAAATCTTAATTGCATAGAATTATTTTCCATTTAAAGATGAAGACAAAGGAAAATTATCTTAGTTCATGATATAAAGTTTATGTTTCAGAGAGTGATATAAAAATAGCATGGTTGTACAAAGTTTCCTACTCATTTCTTTTTCCTGGAGAATCCATTGAGATTTCAGTGAAGGTGTTCCTTCTATGGAGCATAACATACCAAAGAAGATGAAGAGATGAGCTAGTGATGATTTAATTGTTGGGAATTCTGTCATTTCATCTGCTGGCAAATTATTTTAATATACATTACCCTTTGTGATGCCCAAAAGGAACCCACGACGTAGGAAAAGTCAGAATTATAATCCTCACTGTACAGATGAAGAGATAGAGGGTCAGAATAATTAAGTGACTCGACCAAAGTCTTACAGGTGGTAAACAGCAGAGGCAGATTTAGAATCCAGGTCTTCTGAGTCCTAGCCCAAGTCCCTGTCCTCTATACTCTACCTTCATGAAGACTAATATGTCAAACCTTGAAAGATAAATTAAGTAAAGCATACTAAGAAGAAACAATAAAAGCCAATAAAATGTTACTTTGAAATCTCAATTATAACCTATTCTATTATCAGTATGTTTTTAAATGTTGAGTTTAGGGGCAGCTAAGCTAGGTGGGGCAGTGAATAGAGCACCGGCCCTGGAGTCAGAAGGACCTGAGTTCAAATCCGGCCTCAGACACTTGACACACTTACTAGCCATGTGACTTTGGGCAAGTCACTTAAACCCAATTGCCCTCCAAAAAGCAAAACAAAAAAAAGTTAAGTTTAAATTAGTAAGTTTTTAAAAGTTTAAAGTTTTATCTCATCCATATTACTTTAGTTTCAATGAGTCTGTTAATCAATGTGCAAGTCAACTCAATATATTAAAAGTCAAAACACCACGCTTCAAAGATCCAATGAATAGAGATAGTAAAATTTGACTATAACTTCCATATTAAAAAAAAAACGAGATCTGCATGGACTGATATTATATGTATAGTTTAGTTTTGAACCTCAATTTTGACATATGCTAGTATTGTAATCCTCCATAAAAGTAGTAATCTGATTCTTAACTGAGAGATTATAAAACTCTGCATTCTTGAAGGTCATATTAGTTCAACTTAAGCAAAAAGGCTTCAAATACAGGTCAAGAAAGAAAGTGCTAAAAAAGACCACCCTCAGTAAATATAGAGAGGTTCAACCCTTTAAATGTAGGGTTAGCCACTAGATGGAGAATTTTTTGGTGATGGTAAACAAATACAAATGCAATTCTTGTGCATAACCAATCTTAGCAGAGGAGTAGAAAAGCAAGCAAAGGATGGTGCAGCCTACAAAGTTCTCAGCTCCTGGGAGAACATCAAGGCAATTGTTAGTGTACTTAAGGTGTGATCTTTGTCCAATAACTAACGAGTTATTATATTAACAGAAGGAACGGAAGGATCAAATCCAATGAGATTCTCAGTATAAATGAAGCTTAAAGACATTTTAAAAGGGAGGGAGAAAGAAAAGGATTGCTCAGTGGCCAATGAGGGAGCTCATCTTCTCGAGTAATGGCAACAAGAAGCATCACTTCATAGGGCATTTGGTCCTTGTACCTTACAGCACCCATTATGAGCATAAGCAGGCAAGGGACAGTGGAGAGTAAACATTTACTAAGTGTTTACTATGTTCCAAGCATTGTGCTAAACACTTTATGAGGGGCATCACATTGGATCCACCACACTGGATACCACAGTGGGATCCAGATCCCACTGACCTGGGAGGTCAGTGTTTACGATGCCCATTTTAGTTGAGAAAACTGGGGCAAACAGAAGTTAAATGACCTGCCAAGAGTCACACAGTTAGCAAGTGTCAGAGTCCAGGTAAGAGCTCAGGTTCTCCTGAATCTAGACTAGCCACCAGCTTCCTAGGATTATGAGGAAATACTAGAAGGGACCTCAGAAGCCATCTCATTCGGTCCCCTGATTTTATGTATAAGGAAACTGAAGCTTAAAGGTTCATGTGCCCAAGGTCACATAGTTAAAGGGCAAGTTCAGGATTCAAACCCAGGTTGTCCGACTCCAAATCTGGATTCTTTTCCCATAGTCCCATAATTTTGTTGTATGTGCCAACATCTGTTTTGAGGTGAAGCACAGAAATTTTACAAAGGACTTAAAGTCCTCCCAATCAAATCTATATACACTGACACTAGGTGACTTTACTGGCAAGATGAGCAGACAGAAAGAAAGAAACACAGCACAGTGGAAAGGAAATGGGACTGGAAGACAGGTTTCATTCTGCTTCTGTACCTTCCTACCTGTAGGAACATGGGAAAATTACTTAAACTCTGGGTCTCGGTTAGAAAACATCTGTTACAGGGGGAGTTGTTGGACTAGACAGTCTTATGATCCTATAATTCCCAAAGACAAAAATTCTACTAATAATGTAGTTTGAGAATCCACAAGGTTATGAACAACTCAGAAATCCCTCATTTGTACATGATGGATGGGTTTGTTTGTTTGTTTAAACAGAGTTGAGAGACACTGGATAGAGCACTAACTAATGTGGAAAAAACATTTAACAGTCTATATCTTCAACACTTTGTAAAACAGTCCATTTCAACTGAACAGACAGGAAATTACTAGTTATCAACATGAGAGGCAATTCAGAATCAGATATGTATCTGTAGTCAGCTCATCATTGACAGGTTAAAGCAAAGGTCAAAAATGACACCAAAGGAGAATAAAGAAAGGTCAAAATTTCATGTAAGAACACCAGTTTAAATCAAACCCATTTATATAAACAGCTTAAACAGAAAACAGACAAAGTGAAAAAATCAATTCTATTACTACTTATTAAAGAAATAAGAACAATAAAAAGCAATCCCTATATCAAAGGCAAAGGTGGAAGAGCCCAGATATCACCTCTGCCAGCAAACATTTGACCTCCCCAGCAAAACGAAAGACTAAAGAGCCAAAGGCGATACTAGTCCTGAATTCAAGTTCATTTGCAAATATCACAGAGCAAGATGACTAAGAATTGTCACCAGCACCATTTCACAAAACAAACAAACCAACAAAGATGAACTGAAAACTAGCCTAAAGAGCAAGATTTGATACTTAAGTTATTATCATTACAAGGGAATTTATAGATGAAACTGTAAAGAAGATGACAAATAAACCTGATATGGGACACAGATGTCAGCCCTTCTGTGGCAGAGGCATTGTGTCATTAACATCTGTGTTCAAATCCTAGCCTGTGGCACTGGCTAATAACTTTGTGCTTACAAATCTTCGTAAACTATCCCTTGTTTTCTCATCTGTAAAACGGCACTAAAAGTGTCTTGTAGAATCCACTTCACAGGACTGCAGTGAAAGTTACATAAGTAATGTAGGGAAATCCCTTTAAGAAGCCTTAGAGTGCCATGTTATAATGATTATTATCAAAGAAGAGGAGAAAGCAAACATGTTTGACTCTATCACTTACTTCAAGTGACACGGTGCTAAAAACATACAGAAATCCATTTCCAAGGGACCCAAAAAAAGAAGATTTTAAAAGAATGGAAAATATAACAAGATGGAATTAACATCCAAAAGAGGACACTGAGGACACCAGCAAGGTGAAACCTATATACCTACTTTCTTCTCATCTCTAAGAAATCTTGATGAAAATGATCTTTGCATAGAGGTCCACAGCATCACATATGGTAGTCTTGGAAGTCATCTGGCCCTATTCCCAGAAAGGAAGCAACTTGATCAAGGTCTCTTTGGTGGGATGAGGTAGGAAGCAAACCCATGATCTCTGACAATATATGAAATGTTCTTTCCACTGTACAATACTGCCTCCAAATAAATATATTTGATAAACAAGTAGAAAAAAGAACAAGAAGCCTTTCAGAGATGTTTTCCACAACAGAATACTTTTTACAGTTACACAAGGGAGAAATTCAACAAATATAAATCTCACCGTCTGTTGTTTATGAAATACCAAACAATACTAGGTGAGGATAAAATGAAGACTTTAAGATTTTCCTCAAATAAGGTGTCTCTAATGCATAGGTTAAAAATCATGTGAAAACAGGAGCCTAGTGTGTGATGAACTCATATATATTTAAACACTATCTCATGACTCAATCCATTTCCACAGGCTGTCCACCATCCCTGGAATTCCTTTCCTTTTCTTTGTTCCTTAGATTCCAAAAGTCTCATCTAACCTCCCCCCCCCCCTTCGACAATATTTCCCTGGTCCCTCCATGCTACTCTTATAATCCTGTGCACGTCTTATTTGTATGTGGCTGTCTGCCTGCTCCCTCCCCCATTAGATTGTGAGCTCCTTGAGGGGACTTTTTAAAAATTGTATTTTGTATTTAGCACAATGACTGGCACAAGAGAAGGTGATGAATCCTTCCACATGGTAGGGATTAAGGGCTTGGTGCGCCTATGATTTGGATCCTCCGTGTAAAATTTGTTGGTCCTCCATACCAGAGGAAATGTATGAGTTTTTTTCATTTTTCTTTTATGGGGTGTTGATATTATAAAAAACTATACATATATTATACATGCATTTCTGAGTTTGTAAACTTTTTCTGGGTCATCTGCTGGTCTTCATGTGTCATTTGCAGTTTTCTCAAAATTCTCCCAAAACTCTGATTTAATTTCTTACAAGGACCTGCTGTATCTTGAAACCACAATGGGTAAAGTCACGACATAGAAGGGATGACTAAATATTTGTTAACTTGATTTGGCTTGACATACTGGCAATCTCAAACTCAACATGTCCAAAGCAGAACTCACTGTTTCTCCCCAACAAATCCATCCCATCTTCCAAACTTCCTTATTACTGCCAAGGACAAGTCACCCAAGTTCATAGCATCAATATCCTCCTCCAAGTTCTCATCCTCACTCACCCCACATATCCAATCAATTGCCAAATGTTGTAATTTCTATCTCTGTAACATTTCTTGCATTTATCTCTTCTCCACAAATACACTTCAGGCTCTCGACACTTCTCATTTAGATTACTGAAATATCCTATTTAGTCCAAGTCTTTTTACACGCTAATTCATCATCAAGTCCAGGGGTCAGTAAACAGGACTGTGTTTTTGTATATTGGCACCTAAGAATAGTTTTTGCGTTTTAAAATAAAATTTTATTGTTTTGTTTGTATTCTGAAATATAAAAACCATTCTTAATTTGTGGGTGGTACAGAAACAGGCAATCAGCTGAATTTGGTCACAGGACTCTTTGCTCTAGACAGCTGCCACAGTTCTTTTCCTAAAGTGTAGATATGATCATATATGACCCCTCTCTACTTAATAAAGTTCAGTGGCTCCCTGTTACCTCTAGGCTCAAATAAATAGATGGATTATTTAAAGCTTTTAATTATCTGCCTCCTTCCTACTTTCCCCCCCTCTTCTTACACAGTATTCATGTCCACAAACTCTACTAGGTAGTCATACTGGCCACAACATTCCATGTTCCCCTTCAGTGGCTTTGCAATGGTTGTCCTCAATGACTTGAAAGCTCTTTTCACCCATCTCCACCGTCTGAAAATTCATTTCCTTTAAGACTTTGTTCAACGCTTCTGAGCATCACACAGTTAAAAGACAACTATGCAAGTCTCAGGATGGAAGGAGATGTCTACATTCAGAGAAAGATCCAGAAAGATCAGAGTTTAATTGGAGACTGAAGCAATGCATGCTATCATTCTTTTAGATG
>CM053594.1:339418651-339439673 GCA_028646575.1 Pseudocheirus occidentalis | reverse complement strand
GTATCTGGCTTAGGGAAGGAATGACATAAACTCTAGACTGGGCGTCATGCCACACAGGAGAGTGGGGGGCATGGGGATGAGAGGGGGGATGACGGAGGGGAGGGCAGGGTCTGGGGGAGGAATGCTGGAAGCACACACTTCAGTAAACGGACAGGGACAGGGTAGAGAACAGAACAAGGGGGGGATAGGAGGGAGGGACATATGATCAGACTGTCACAATATGTCCATTGTAAAGATGTCCTGTGTAATTACACATGCACAGCCTGTATTGAATTACTTGTCCTTCCAGTGGGGGTGGGTGCACAGATAACATGACTTCTTTAACTGGGCTCATTGGCAAACATGTACAAACAGAAGGTAGAAGGTGAGGTCGAAGGTGGAAGCACATGGCCATGGTTTAGCAAGGTTTGCGTGGCAAATGACCAAGAGGAGAAGGACAATACACTGGTAGATGACAGTGTATACACTACAGGGTCCAGACTGGAAGAAGAAAGTAATCTGAAAGCAGTGGTAATGGACTGGAAGATTGGGCAGGAGTAGAGAACTGGAAGAAGAGCATCATGGTCAAGGTGAGCAATAGATTTAAAAAGAATAAAGTAAAGGAAGAGTTTAAAGGACAGGAGGTATAAGGATCTTTCAATTTTTAAAAATATTTTTTTCGTGTATACTTACAAATACTTCCTGTCTTTGTTTCTTTCTGTCTCTGTCTTTCTGTCTTTTTCTTTCTTTGTCTTCTTCCTTTTTTCCCTCCCTCTCATAAACTCTCTTTTGGGGATCTTTTTCAAGAGGTGATCGGTGAATTCTTTCAGGTTCTAATTTGCCCTCTAGTTCTAAAATACCAGGGCAATTTTCCTTGAGAATTTCTTGAAGGATGCTTTCTAAGTTCTTTTTTTGATCATGGCTTTCAGGTAGTCCAATAATTTTTAAATTGTCTCCTGGATCTATTTTCCAGGTCAGTGGTTTTTTCAAGGAGATATTTCACATAGCCTTCTGTTTTTTGATTTGTTTGGATCTATTTAATAGTATCTTGATTTCTCATAAAACCATTTGCTTCCATTTGCTCCAGTCTAATTTGGAAGGAATTATTCTCTTCAGTAAGCTTTTGAGATTCTTTATCCATATGGCAAATTCAACTTTTCAAGGCATTCTTCTCCTCATTGGCTTTTTGGGTCTCTTTTGCCATTTGAGTTAATCTATCTTTTAAGGTGTTATTTTCTTCAGTCACATTGTTGACTCTCTTTTCATTATTTTCTTGCATCCTTCTCATTTTTCTCCCCAATTTTTCCTCCACTTTTCTTATTTGGTTTTCAGAATCCTTCTTAAGCTGCTCTGTGGCATGTCGGAAATCTTCATGTTTCTTGGAAGCTTTTGGTGTAGGAGTTCTGACTGTGTTGTCTTCTTCCCATTCCATGCTTTGATCCCTTTTGTCCACAAAAAAAGGACTATAGAGTTCAGTTGCTGTTCTTGCTTTGCTTCCTTTGCCTCCTCATATTGCCAATGAATTACTTTGTTTTTTTTTTTAGCTCTGTGGAACTCTGCTTCCAGGGGGGAAAGCTCCGTTCCAAATCTCTGAGGTTTTCACAGCTGCTGGAGTTATTGGGAGGCTGCACTTTTTTTGCAGCCCCCACCAGCTTTGGCTCACTGAAAATGCACCCCAGGACCACCACCCAAGACCATGATCCGGATCCAGGCCGTTCAGTGCAAGAGCACTTAGCCTCTGAATGATCACTTGGCCCTCCTGCAGTCTGGGGGCTGGGAGCTCTGAAGCTGCCACATGGAGGCAACTGCAGGGCCACTGTTTCTGCTGCTTCCTTGCCCTGGAGGCAGTTCAACTGAACCTCGTTTCTCCTCCAAATTTAGCTGAGTTCCACTGACCTTTCACTTTGTCCTTGTTTCTTATGGCTTGATAATTCTGGAAACTGCCACAGCTGCCACTGATCCACTATCCTGAAGGCTCCAGCTGTGGCTCATCCTGGCTGCCTCTGAGGCCAAGCCACAGTTTCAGGCTGGGCTGGTTTTGGCTCCCAGTGTGCTGCTATGAGCCCTTCCTGCCAAGGTGCCTTCAGCGATAGATATGTTTTTCTGTATTTTTGCGAGTTTTGTAGCCCCAAAATTTGTTTAGAGTCATATTTCATGGGTATTTGAGGTGGCTATGTGCAAACTGAGGAACCTTGTTGCTTCTATGCCACCATCTTGGCTCTACCTCCCCCCTCTCATAAACTCTCATGGGTTTAATTATCATGTGTATATAGATGATTCACAGATCTATATATGTTCCCCTATACTCCCTGTGAGCTCTGGATTTGCATCACCATCTGCCTGTTGGACATTTCAAATTGTATATCCTGTAGTACCAAAATTTGTTTCTACATCCATAATATTTCTCACATTGATGATTCCTCTCTACTCACACAGCTGTACAGGTCCTCGTGACATCTCCCCTGGACCATTTCAACGATGGCCTTGTAATTGTTCTCCCCGATTCAGGCTCTTCTCTACTCTTAATTCATCCTCCACATAGGTACCTAAATGATTTTCCTTAAGTACAAACATGACTGTACCATTTAACTAATCAATCAGTCAGTCAGTCAACATTTATTATATGCCTACAGTGTGCCAGGCACTGTCCATTTCCCTAGTCATTAAACTCCAGAAACTTCCTTTGGGATAAAACTTAAGCTCCTCTTCTTTGGTTTCTAAAGTCCTGATCTGTCTTTGTCCCTCATTATATAGTGTTCCCATTCCCATTTTCTCATTCAGCCAAACTGAACTTCTTTTCCCATATGGTGTTCCATCTTTAAACCCCAAGCATTTGCCCTGAATGTTCCTCATGTCTGGAAATGGACTTCCTTATCACCATTACCTAATACAATTTCTCACTTCTTTCAAAACACTTCCAAGTACCACTTTGTATTGAGTGTCTTTCTTTATCCTTCAAACTGCTGGTGCCCTTCATTCCTAATGACCTTTTATGTAACCACCTTTTATTTATTTTGTATTTTTCCCCATATACACCTACATGTTGTCTCCCCTCAATATAATGTATGTTATTTGGGAAGAATAAGGATCCTTCCTTCCTCTCTCCGTCTCTCCGTCTCTCCCTCCCCTCCTTCCTTCTCTTTCCTTCCTTCCTTCCTTCCTTCCTTCCTTCCTTCCTTCCTTCCTTCCTTCCTTCCTTCCTTCCATCTCTCTCTTTGTTGTATTTTCAGTGTTTATCATAGCACTTTGGCATATATTAGGTACTTAATAAATGCTTTCTGATTAACTGATGATCAAAGCAAGTAATTTCAGAATTAAAGATCTGAGAAACAGCAAAGTTATAAGCCACTCATGAGATTTATAATAGGACTACCTATCTATTTGAATGACAATAGTGGAATTTAGACCTACAGTCTTTGGAGTTAAGTTGACTGATGAACTGGAACACCAGCATGTTTAAGGAGACATCGGCATTCACATTGTGGTATCCAAGTTTTAGAATGGGTACAGCATCTTGTCTAGATATATACCTATGATACGGTATTCAGGAAGTGTGGAACCAGGTATTAATGACTGAAGCCTGGATTTGATAAGTGAGCTCACAGGGTTGTAAGGGGAGAGCATTGAGGGCGTTCTACAAATAGAAAAGGTGTGCAGATACAGGGAAGAAGATAGAGAGTTTGAAATACTTTCAGGGAACATTAATTAGTGGAATTTGGTTAGCCTATAGAATATGTGGAAGAGAAGTAGTATAAGGTGAAGCTGGAAAGGAACGGTAGTTTGGAGGACTTTGAATGACAATATAAGGACTTGTAACTTTATTTAATAGAGAATAGTCAAGCAAGGAATGACATGACTGGATCTGTGAATAAACAGATTATTTTAGCAGGATTCTTTAAGGATCAGTAATTTCACTGGAATGGGTACTTCCTCCATTAATTCAAATAACTTTTCTATGCTATAGCAGAGGATCTTAATGAAGAAACCCCCAAATTGATTACCTAGTGGCCAGTCTGGACTACCAACTATAGTATATCACTGAAGTGCTACTAATAAAATAACACCCATCAGTACCCACATTTGTATGCCACTTGAAGGTCTGTAATGCATTTTCCTCACAACTACTCTGTAAGCTAGATGTATAAGTGTTATGTCATTTTACATTGGGGGGAAATTGAGGCTTTGAGAGATTGTCACTCACCCATGGCCACAAAGCTTTCCACTCTGTAGATGGATAGAACTTGCCAGTGATGAAATTCATCAGTTGTGATCCTTGGAAACCCGAGACCCTGGTAAAACAGATGAAAATGTAGACTGACCTTCAGTCCTTTATTGTTTCCTCTTGCTTCTGTATCAGTGTTGCTAAAAGTGGAGAAGTGTTAACCATACACTTTTACATGTTCAATATAAATTAAGGTAGAAGTCATAAAAAACTTCCACTTTGTCCAAAGGAAAGCCTGAAGACTGTCCTCAATGAAATGAATAATGTCTATTGAAATTGGTTTTATGCTTTGCTTAAAAGGCAACAAAATTATTTAATAGTATATTTAATTGCCTAGTCTTTTGTCATGCAAGTTTACTTTTCACATAAGCAAAACAAAACAAAAACACCATGAATTCTGATTCTGCTGAGTAATACCTGTGACTTAGAGTATTAAATCAGTATTAAATTAAAATCAAATTAAACCTAGCAGTTCTCAGCTTGTGGGTTGTGACCCCTTTGGGAGTCGCCTAAGACCATCGGAAAACACATATTTCTAATGGTCTTAGAAAGTGAGACACAGCTCCTCTATCCTTCTCCAGGCGGGTCCGCCCATATGCAGATATGCCCAGGTATGAGTATTAAAGGGTCCCAGCGTTAGGAAGGTTGAGAACCACTGATTTAGCTCCTCTGGCCTCAGTTTCCTCAGCTGTAAAATGTAGGGAGTAAGTGGTTAGACTAGATGACCTCTAAGGGCCAAGCTTTTAAATCTGTGACTCTGTGGTAAGATGATCTCACCTTCTGTGTCAATACACATTGTAGTCTGTAGAGAAAAGGTCAATGAAGAATTTGGAAAGTTTCCTCAAGTCAAACTAACATGTACTTTGCTTAATGATGAAGTCAGTACAGAAGTTGGCGTAGGAGAAGTTGGTGAAAAATCTGTTAGAAGGTGTGGTTCGGATTTAAAAAATTAAAGTCTCATGATGATATGCCAAGAAGGTTCTTCTTCTTCCTCAAGAAGAAGGTTGGAAAATCTTGGGCATGGGAGGTGACATCATAAAACACGACAGTAATTCATGGACAAAAAAAACTTACTGACATTGGAATCAGGGGGCAGTGGGTCCACAGATTATGATGGCAAGAAAATATAAATTACTTAGCAAATTAGAAGAAAAGACAAAGAAGAGAAGAGGACATTGTTGTGATTATAGCAGCTTTAATGTGGACTTTTTAAGCAAACTGGAAACTTCAAAAAATAATAAATAGATCAGAGTAAAGGTATTGACCGTTTTACCATTTCTTAGAAAAGTTTGACTGCTACAAAGTCATTGGCAGAGAAAGGAAGGGAAAGAGCAGAAACTGCCTTCGTTAGTAAAGATGTAATTTTTGCTTAGTAGAGACAAGGCAGTGAATGCAAGACCAGGTGAGATCTAGTGCAGTTTACAAAACATGAAATAAGGGGATGAATTAGGAAGACTGTAAGTAGTACCACCTCACAGAACAAAAAACAGGTGAGAAAATGAGCTTGTAGAGTGTGAGACTGATGCCATCTCCAGGTAAGTGGAATGATTCTATGCATATTCATAGATGAAACTAGAAAGGGAAATAAACGAACATGAAAGAGGTCCAGTCTGCTGCCTTCCTCATCGTGGTGTTTTCAGTGATAGTGATAAAAGTCCAGATATGGCGCGTAGTACAGTGCTTGGCACATGGTACACACGTGATACTAGTTGACCGATTCTGTTATTTCAGAATTTGGTGTCCTTCGTAAATGTGACAGTTACATGTATGAATACAAAGGCAGAAAGTCAGCCGGCTAGAATTTATAAAGTGCTTACTATGTGTCAGGACTGGGAAAGAGGAACTGTATGTGACCAGCTGTGTTCAGGAGAAGCCAGTGTTATAGATGACAATTTTAGAAGCATTCAGAGATTTCATCATCTTAAGAGGGAAAATTTTCAGAAAAATAGAAAATACTCCTAAATGATCCTCCCACCAAAAAAGGTAAGCAAGGAACTTCTGTTCACATATATACCTGCTTTGGCCCTTTAAAATGTATATGAGAATGGTCTGTGCATACATCTGGGTTATAACTGGTTTAAAATCCCTCCACAGAAAATGAACAGGTAAGCCTCAATGATGATTTTCTATCATGGAATATATCATTAAGTAACACCATTTTAGCAAGATCCTAGAACATCTTTTTATTGATTTTAAAACCAAACACATTTGAAAGGCAGGTCCCAGAGTACTGATAATGAAACATTCCTCCTCCCTCCTGGAAGAGACATAGATGGCTCCCAGGACAGAATATTACGTATGTTAACAGACATGAGCGTGTTTTAATGATTTTGCTTAATTGTTTTCCTTTGTCACAGGGAAGGGTTCAAAGAGACTTGGGAGTGTGAAGTAAGTGACTGTGATGTAAAGATAATGTTTTCACAAAATGTATTTTTAAAAACATGTGTTTTCAGTGCATTGATCCACAACAGCAGAATGCCCTTTGAAGGCTGGATAGATTAAAAGTGCGTTTTTGAAGATGTGACGATGGTCATAAGTTTATTCAGGCATCCGCTGAGTGTTGGTGAGACAGAAGAGAGACATTAGTACACCCACCGTATTCACAGGTGTCACAGAAGACACTGCACAGAAGGCTTCCCTCTTGAAGTCAAGGTGCTATAAAAGCTCTTGAGATGACATTTTAATATTCACAATAAGCCCTAGAATAGAAGCCTACACAATTCAATCTAGGGTAATATTAAGCTAGTTTCTCTAACATTCATTGTACAAAACTAGTGGATGAAAAATGCATATTACCTAGACTACTGGTGTCTGAACAAGCAGAGAGGAGCCCATCAAGGTAGTAAAAATCTAACTTGATATATATATATATATGCTATAGTATAGATGATAAACTGATTAATTTTTAATAAATGCTACAGATATACAGTAAGCTGAACCCAGATTCATGAATAAGATCAAACTGGATCACATTTGGAAGAATACACACCACTGTCAATGATACCAGCCTGCTTCCTGCTGCAAAGACGATCATTTTAGCATCTTTCTTCTGATGATATTTTGTCGTTGTAAATTAAGAAACACCTCAGCCTCAAAAGAACCAAAATTACAAGTCCCTAAAAGGATAGTGAAAAGATGTGTAGTGTTCATAAATAAGATGCTGTTGCATGTTATTAGAAATTATCTGTGTACAAGAAGTAGTGTAAAAGATATCACTGAATATTATATGTATGATTGGAAAAGGAGTTAAATCAGCCTTGTACTGACAATAAGAGTTAATGGATGGTCAACTCGGTGCATAATGAGGTATTTTTAACATTAAAAGAAAGACCTCCAATGCATTGGGTAGAAGAGTTTCCATAGAAGACATATAATGGCTTGGGTAAAAATCAAGTGGAAAAGGAAGTGCATCACAATTCTACCTCTGATTAAGCTATAGGTCGCTAAAAATGTCAGTGGCAACATCATTCTGTCAAGATGTATTGGTTGTTGGGTTGTTGTATAAGGGGGATTTTAATATGGTGCTTGTGCTTTTATTTTCTTTGAGTCTTTGTGTTTTGTTCCTTTTAAATTTTTATAGTTATACTCAGTTGTGATTTTTTAGAATAGGATTTTCAAAGATCGTGTGTAGTAGTAAAGGAGGTTTATGTTGGACTATTTGTCTCTCATCTGTACCTAGTGCCTTGCATATAGCAGGCACTTAATAAATGTGGATTACATTGAAATATCTAGTTCAGTAATGGGTTATACTTAGGGTGGAAGGTGAGGAGTTGGATAGAAAAATAATAAACAAATCTTTTGTGGTAATGGGTCTTTAAATCATTTTTCTTTTTCTTTATTCCTCTCCTTTCCAGTGAATAAATGGAAAGCCCTGTTAATATCCTCCTCCAATCTCACCCCAGTGTGACAGATTTAGGAGAAATGCTATTTATTAAATATAGAGAAATTACTTACATACTTACAAATGTACTTACATACATTTGTTTCAAAACATAAATTTAGGAATTATGTTTCAAAATTACTGATCAAAAAGTCAGTGTATGCAAATTAAATGAGGAAGCATGGTACTGTGGAAGTCAAGAGAACAAGCATTTATTAAGCGCTTAGTGCATGCCAGGGACTATGCTAAGTACTGACAGTACAAATACAAACTAAAAGAAAGGCCCTTTGCTCAAGAAACTTGCATTCTGATGAAGGAGGACAATAGCAACAACAAAAAGAGGTGAAAGGTGGAGGAGAATGAGAAAGGCACCTGTGTTGATGATGACATCAGTGTCCAGAAGGTCACAGGTAGATCCAGGAGAGGAGCGAAGGTTAACCAGCCTGAGTCCTTCCCTAACATCTCAAGGCTCTGGTAGAAGCTCGCCATCAGAAGAAGGCAGTCGTAGTGGCAGCCCCAGATGCTGAGGGAAGTTCCAGCTGAGGCAGGAAGTCCAGAGCAGAGGCTGGAGAGGAGTGGAAAGAGCTCTGCACTTGGAGTCACATTGAAGTGAAATCAAATGACTGTCAAATCGGATCCCTGCCATTTGCTGTCTCTGAGATCTTGGCAAGTCAGCCATTTACCCTTGCTTAGCCTCAGTGTCCTCATTGACAGAGTGAAGGGATTAGACTACCTTACTTCAGAGTTCCCTTCCAACTCTATGTTTATATGATTTTAAATTTTCTTGAGCTTATTCATTTTACATGGTTGGGATGGGGTTGCATGGGGTTGAGGATATTTTCAAAGTCTGTCATCCTGAGATATCTGTTGACTGAACTTAAATTATTTCTTCAGCTGTCTGTAGCTTTCTTCTCAGAGTCTGTTGAAGGAGATGTATTATTGAAAGGGCTTTTAAAAATGAATTTTATTGACATCTTTTATTTTTTATATCATCTGTATTTTACCCTGTATTTCTGCCCCCATCTCCTCCCAGAGATCCATCCACTAAAAATTTAAAAAATTAATTCCTTAAGAATTAATTAATTAATAATAAGTAATCTCTTAAGAATTAAAATGGTAGGAAAAAGAAATGTAGCAAAACTAATAAATACATTGAGAAAGTCTGTTATATGCTTTGTTCCAGTTAATCACCAAATATTTTACTAAGCAAGTACTTTGTGCTGAGGATAAAAACACAAACAGTGAAATAATCTTTATCCCCAAAGGACTGACAGTCTAATGGGAAGGCAAGTATATACATGTAAAAATATATACAGCATACATGTGAAATAAATAAATATATACAAGACAGTGAAATACAAGGTCATTTGGGAGGGAGGTTACAAGTCATTGTGAGGTTTCAAGAAAATGTTTGTGTAGAAGATGGTGCCTGAATTACATTTCCAAGGAAGAGAGGGTTTCTATGATGCAGAAGTGAGAAGGGGGTGCACTCCAGGAAAGGGAGGTAGATGGGGGGAAGTGTAAAGGCTTGAAGACAGGAGTTGGAAAATCTTGAGTGAAGAATTCGAAGAAGGACAGTCTGACTGGAGACATTGTAGAGGCAGGACCAGTGTCTAATGGGGTTGGAAATATAGGGTGGGGCTAGATTTTATATGTGGCTTTAAAAGCTAAACAGAAGAATTTTTATTTTATCCTAAGAGGCAATAATAGTTGAGTATGGGGACAGGAGTAGATGGTGGATTACCCTGTCAGATCTGTGCTTAGGGAAAATTGCTTTGACAACAGTGTGTAGGATATACTGCATTGGTGGGAGGCTTGGGCCTAGGAGACCTGTTGCACTAATCTAGGTGAGAGATTTTGAGAGCCTGAAATAAGGTGGTAGTTGTGTCAGTGGAGAGAAGGAATCTTGTAAAAGAGACGTTGTGAAGGTAGAAACATTAAGATTTGACAACTAATTGGGCTGAAGAGAGGTGAAGACTCAGGGTTAATGCCAAAGTTATGAATATAAGAGACCAGAAGAATGGTGGTAACTTGAACAGAAATAGGAATGTTTGGAGGAAGGCTTTTGAGGGAAAGATGATGAGTTTAGTTTTGAACATGTTGAATATGAGATGTCTATGTGATGTCCAGATTGAAATAGCCAATAGACAATTTGTGATAGGAGGCTGAAACGCCGGTGAGAGATTGGGGCTATGTATATATAGACGGGGGAGTCACTTACATAGAGATGGCTATCATTCCCCACCCCCACAAAAATGGTGTCTAAATCTTTCTTTTTTTTTTTTAAAGTAGTACCTGAAGCTCTTAATAATCAGTTTGGTTGAAAATTAATTGATGAATTTTAATTTTTATTAAAAAGATCATCCAGGTAAAGTAAAAATAAGTAACTCTTATTGGGTAAAAGAAAATCATTTGACAAGGCCAAAAAAAAAAAAGGTCCATGTAGTTGTCTAATAATAAAAATAAGACTACTGACGATAATGATGATAATTGACTTGTCAGCCACATCTCTGTGAATCCAAGTCCAGCACTTGGCTACACTGCCTCCCCCAGCTACTTGAATGTTGTTATTTCATAGGCACTGATTGTGCTTGTGTTGTGCCCTTCTGTTGAGAAATGAAAGGCTTGTGGAGTTAAAGACTCATCCAAAACATCCAACTTTCCCTGATGTGCCCACTTAGTAGACTCTTCTGTCTTCAATTTTCATAGTACTGTGACCGCTTTGTTGTGGTTGTACGTCTCCTTGAGTAATTTTCTGTTCAGTACTTTTCCATAATTTTCTTCCTTCAGCCAAGTCCTCCCTAGACTCCAGTTCTTCCTTCAGTTCTTGTGAATTTCTCATTACCAACTACAATTGCTATCCTTCTTTACAGCTCCCCCTCCTTCCAAATGGCCACCACAGTTCTCCTTGTTAACTCATATCCTTGTCCCTCATATTCTTTCTCCCACAACTTTGTTTCCTATGGAATCTTAAAATAAATCTGGCCTTTTATAAAATGTCTCCCTCAGTTTCTTTTAATTCCTTATACTTGTCCATCTTAATTGCTTTCTGATATGCCATTAAATTAATATATCACAATTTAAGCATTCCCCTGTTGTTAGACATTTGGTTTACTTGTGGTATTTTTGAAGTTGTATATAATGTTGCTATGAAAACCCTTGAACAAATAGCGTTTGTGGTTATGTTTTAAGGTTCATTAGCATGCTTTATTCTTTATTGGATGCCCTCTTCTCCAAGCCCTTGCCAAATAGGGTCCTTGCATGATTGGCTTCAGTAAATCTCTGTTGATCCAACAGATGAATGACGGGAAATAACTGCCTGAACAATTGATCAGGGATTGCTTATGAATAACATGGCTATGATGGTGCTGACACGCTCTCTAGGAAAGGCTTGAGGCTTTTGAAAAATCCTTTTTGAGAAAATCCCATTTTATTTTCATTAACATGATTTCATTGTTGCCTCTTTATCCAGACAATAACTTACTGGCTAGGTTAGTTTTCAGTCAAATAACTACATATTAGGACAATTTGTGTTGACTATGTTGTTGTGACTCAAGAATGGCTCCTATTGTGTAAGTCAATCTTCATCTCCTTCTGCCCAAAGGATTTTTTTTTTAATTTTTAGGTTAATCACTGAGGTCAGAAACTATGTGAATTTGATTTATTATTTGAGATAATCAAATTAAGTTCTCCCCAAATCTGAAATATCAGATCGATGGTTGTGGCCTTGCTGAGTCACTTTGTCTGTCTGGGCCTGTTTTCTCCTCTATAAAATGAAGATGCCAGACTAGTTGGCCTGACATCTTTTCTGTCTCTAATATTCTTAGGTTCTGTGGACTAACATTTTCAAATCAAGTTAGGTGTAATGAGTTGTCATCTTTTCCTGTTGCAGAGATTTAGCCAACATTCTTGATAGCAACTAAATTCGAATTACATGTCTTCATTTGTAAGCATTAAAATGTAGAGACGTTTGAGCTGCACAGAGAAAATCTTGACTTTATGATGCTCTCAATAATTTCTTCCTACGCTTACACAGCCTTAACTTATTCATATGTTGCTTACCTGAATTTAATATTGTAGAGCCTTTACAAAAAAAGCCATGCTATCATAATGTAAGCCCAGGGAAGTTCTTCCCAGACAAAAAGCTCCCCCCAAAAAAAGAGAAAAAAGAAAAAGAAACAACCCAAAGGAAACGCTGAAAATGAAAAACCAACAGAGCTACAGGGAGCAATAGTGTCCAGAGAAAAAAAGGAATAGATTTTAACAGGTTAGGAAGAAGACAGTCCTTGTCTGTTGTTTCCTCAGACGGTCTGGTTACATATTCAACGGTGTCTATACCAACAGTAGGTCACTAAACGGTGAATCCTTTAACTTTGATTGTTCATCACTGATGATGATCAAAGAAACAAATAAAAATACAAAATAGCTATTAGCTTTGTGGGACACCCCCCCCCCAACTTGTGTTGTGTTAATGGCAGAGAAAAGGGGAAGAAAGTGCTAAGGATCACAGTTATTAGACTTTCTACAAACTTTTATATTCATGTCCTAGTACTCTAAATGTGAAGTATTTGTCCAGTGAACATATTGACACACTAATTGACAAAGCGTACCATATTCATATTGACATTATTGAATAAAAATAAAATCAAAAGAAATAAGGAATTTGCATCTTAATTCAAGGATGCCCCGCACCGTCTCCTTGGTGAGTTGTATAGTGAAGTTAATAGTTTCTTCCGTTATGCAGCGATAGAGTGCACGCCCATACCAAGGAAATGACAGATTCATTGAAGTGCTGAAATATAGAGTAAAGCTTTTGGAATCTTCTTCTTGCAAAAGAATAACATTTTAAGTAGCTATTTTAGTTGAATGTACAAGGATGTCTTTAAAGTCAGAACAATCAGAATCTAATATTTACAATATGATAGGCTTTGAATGGTGTTACTAGTAGTTGAACCAGTTTTTATTTCTCCTACCTTTCTTAAAAGCTATATATGTACTTAACATTAAGAAATAGTTGTTGCTTTGTTTAGATTGAATAAAAATGTTAAAATATTTTATTTTACATTACTTCCAAAAATAATAAGGAATACACAATTAAATCTATTATGTACCTCAGTATTCAGGCTTCTAAAATCTTTTGTACCTCTGTTTTGCTTTTTTCACTTTGAGAAAATTTTTTTTACATTTTTCAATCAAAGATTCACAACTGTAACACTGACAAAATAATGTCAACTTCCTTCCTTTAGGATTTTTAAAAAATATTTTTTATTTGTTTTCTTGTTTACATCATTCATTTTCATTACATTTTTGAATTACAAATTTTCTCCCCGTCTTGCCCCTGCCCCAACCCTAAAACAGCAATCCCACTGTAAAGCCCCTCCCCTGCTCTGCTCTCTTACTTTCTGGTAGGACAGGGAGGGTCTCCCAGTCCCTGCATATCTTAATTCCTAGTTGCAAGTATTGCTGAACTTTAAATTCTAGATGCTTTCGATTCCTCCCTTGTCCCCAACCCCACTGGAAGGACAATCAGTTTAATACAGGTTGTGGATGTGTGATTGTACAGGACATCTTCATAGTGGACATATTGTGACAGTGATCATCTGTCTCTCCTTCCTATCCCTCCCTCCCCTTGTTCTGTCCTCTACCCTGTCCCTGTCCCTTTACTGAAGTGTGTGCTTCCAGCATCCCTCCCCCAGACCCTGTCCTCCCCTCCGTTGTCCCGCCTCTCTTCCCCATGCCCCCTACTCTCCTGTGTGGCATGATGCCCAGTTTAGAGTTTATGCCATTTCTTCCCTAAGCCAAATTCAATGAGAGTAATTGAAAGTAAAGTTGTAATAGTTATCCCTTGCCTCTTCTCTATGGGATGATTAACCCCATTTTGTCTCTCCCTGTCTCCTCTCATTCTAGTCCCTTCCTTTAGGATTAATTGGGATTAATGAATAAAGTTTTACAAAACACTTTCACATCACAGATGGAAGGTTTAATAAAAGAATAAAATCTGATTATTACAGATTTTCTACCAGTAAATTAAATAAATATATCAAGACAAGTGTTTAATTAAAGGCTTTCTCTACTAATGATTTTAATGACATTATTATTAAGAAGAGGAATAATTTGTGTTATTATGTACTTATATTGTGCCAATTTTTGTTAGCGAGGCATATTTTTACATATGTATAATATTGCATACAGTTCATCACAAATTTGATTTAGAAGATGTACTTAGAAAATAAACTGCTCATGAGAAAAAGTATTCCACTAGAGAATGAGATATAAAAAGACTGTAGAATTATAGTATGCTAAAAATTAATTGGACTTTTTTGTTGTTCAGTCATCTCAGGTATATCAGACTCTTTGTGACTCCATTTGGAGTTTTCTTGACAAAGATACTAGAATGGTTTGCCATTTTCATATCCAGCTCTGTTTACAGATGAGGAAACTAAGACAAACAGAATTAAGTGACTGGCCCAGGGGCCAGCTAGGAAGTGTCTGAGGACAGATTTGAACGCAGAAAGATGAGTTATCCTGATTCCAGACCTATCCTATCCACTGTGCTGTCTAACTGCCCTGATGGGCCTATTGCAGTCAACTAGTTTAAATTCATCATTTTAGTGGGAATGTGAGTATTATTTGTAAATATTTAGAATACCATATTGAAGAAGAATTTGGTTCATTCTGGTTGGTCCTAGAGATATAGTCGTATGGTGGGTTCTCAGTTTCCTCATCTGTAAAACTAAAATTATATAACTTGTACTATCTAGCTCCCAAGGTCATCTCAAGATAAGCACAAATGTTAAAATACTCTGTAAATGTGAATCATTATCCTCCTTCTCCTTCCATCATTATTCTAGTCTTACTGCTCAACATATTCCTGCTTGCATTGTACTCCTAATATTTGACTCCAGAAGTAAAACTTAGTAAATATGGGAAGATAACTTGTCTCTGGACACTATATTTTTTGTTAATTTAACCTATGCTCATGTTGAGTAGATATCTGCTCAGTAAATGTTCTGTCACTTAATTTAGTTCAGTCCTAATTTTGAATGAGTAGTGTACCTGAAATTAGCAGGAAGAATAGAATAAATTGCTTAATTTAAAGTTGTGGAGTTTCTTTCTGTTGTCAGTGTAAATTGTTAATTATAACTGGAAACTGGTAAGTGATAAGTGAAAACATGAAATAGATAAAGTGGGATAATGTTTTTATTTTAAAGGATATATAGAACTAAAATGAATGCAAAAAATGAGGAATCTACATTATTTTTTGGAAGTATTAAACCAGAAAAAGTAGATTCAAGAAGCATAAAATATAATTTTTCATCATATTCAACCTCAGGATGTTAAAATGAGCTATTGGCAAAAATATATCTAAGTCTAAAAGGTCTAAAACATGAGACCTGTAGTCCTGATTAGTTACTGGAAGTGATCTGAATTTACCTTACCTTCTATAAAATATTATTTCTATAGTTTTTTCCAGCTAAACCTTTCATGGCCTTAGTATCTAAGGAATTGTGAAGACCAGACAACTATGTTGAAAAGTATCAAAAACCTTCAAGGTTCATTTAATATGTTTTCCACTTTCAGTATCTTCTCATTTACATGGAAAATTAATATGCACCAACATATTTTAGAACAATATTATGTAAAAGTTAGGTATAGTAGGTGCTACAAGTCTCATAAGATCATAGAATGTAATATTGTGATGGACCTTAGAGCTCTCCTTTTATTTATTTAGAAGCTCTCATTCTATATCTGAGGGAATTGAGAAATGAGAAGGTTAATTGACTTGCTCAGGGTTACATAACTAGTGAATGTCTGAGGCGCAATTTGAATCTAGGCCTTCTCAACTGCGTACAGCATTATCCATTACACCATCTTTAATCCCACTGAATTGATGAGTCAGTGACTAAATTACAGAAACAACAGGCATTTATATAAAAAAAAATTACAACAATGAAATTATATATAGAAACTTTTGAGATGCAGTGGAAGCAATATAAATCACTATTTCTAAGCATTTTCATCAATAACAGTCGGAAAATCCCAATTTAACACAAAGTAGAAATTTTAAAAATCAAGGAAGAAATTAATAAAATTGAAAATCAACCAAAAAATTGAATTTATTGCAGTAGGAATGTTTTTTTGGGGAAAAAAACCATTTATGACAGGTATGTAGGTAATCTACTAAAGTAAGGATTGAAAAAACGAGGGAGAATGAAGGAGGAAGGGAGGGGAAGGAAAGGAGAGAGAATTAAAAGAGAAAAAAGGATCCACCTCTACGACTTTCTTCTCTCACTGGTGAGTTTCTCCTGGGACTTCCATTTTCAGGAGATGCCCAGACCAGTCACACTTTAGTTTCCAGTCTTTTCCACCATGCTTCAGCTGTCTTTTTCTTTCTCCCTTACTCTCCCCTTCTCCTATTGGTAAGTTCCTCCTGGAATTTCTGTTTTCAGAAGGAGCTCAGAGCAGCCATCCTTCATGCTTTGGATCTTCTCACCACACCACTGTGTCAGGCCTCCCCTGCTCCCTCCTCTGCCCTTTTCCAGCTCTCTTTAAGGTATTGCCGGTCCCCATTAGATTTTAAATCCCTTAGGAGCAGGGACTATCTTTCTGTTTATATTTTTATCTGCATTGCATAGCAGAGTATTTGGCAGCAGTAAGTTTAATAAATGCTTGTTGTTTTGAGTTTTTCACAATAAATTAAGAGGAAATGAAAATTTTAGAAACTAGCTCAATTTTACCTAACAAAACTGTTAAACAAAATGAATGTTAACAAAAATATACAATACCCAGATTAACAACAAATAATAAATAATCTAAATAACCCAGTGTCAAAAAAAAATAAAATGAAGATGTCTTAAAGGAATCTCTTCCCTACAAAAAAACTTCTTCAAGACCATGTAGATTTACAAATTCTAGAAAACATTAAAATAATAATTAAATCCAATATCACATAAATTAGTTTTAAAAATTAAGTAAAAAGATATCACACTATTTATTTATGAAACAATTGTTCTCCTGATACCTAAATTAAGAATAGACAAGGGAAAGAAGAAAAATGATAGACCAGTACCTCTAGTGGATATTGATACAGAACAGTGGATAGAGCAGGGGGCCTGGAGCCAGATGGTACACTCTAGCCTCAGGCACGTGCTAGTGTGTGACCCTGGACAAGTCATTTACCCTCTGTTTTCCTGAGTGGCCTCAAATGTAAAATAGGATAATAATAATGCCTACCTCATAGTCTTGCTGTGAGAATCAAATGAAAAGATATTTGCAAAGTTCCCAGCACAAAATAGGTACTATCTAAGCATATTCCCTTTACCCCGATGCAAAAAAATTAAAATTAAAAATGATCAAAGAGGCTGCAGCAACATATTGTAAAGATTATGTATGTGCTACGATCAAGTTGGATTTATAACAGGAATGAAAGGTTAGTTCAGTATTAGACCATATCAAAGTAGAAATAGTCAGAATCCCATGATCATATCAGTTGATTCAGAAAAGGCTTTTGACAAAATTCAAGAATCCTTTATGTGAAAACACTTTTAAAAAAGGGGATAAATGGATCAGTCCTCACTATGTAAGTAAAATCTATCTAAAACTAGAACCCGTCTTTCCACTAAGAACATCAGTAAACAAGAAGGCCAGTCCGTTGTCACGACTAGTCCTAGAAATGTAGCCATAGTAGTATGACCAGAAAACCAAGGAATAAGTCTTCTCAAAGAAGGAAAACCTGCACTTTAATAGGTCATTTACTTTCAGAACTCTAAAGATTCAAAAAAAATGATGACATCAGCAAAGGAGCAGGATATAAAACAGACCCACAAAAAGCATTACAAAAGTATTACAAACAAAACTCACCACAAAAAGACAGAAATATGTTTTCTAAATAACTACAGAAAATATCAGATATTTGGGAGCCTCCCTAACAAGAAGCACAGCAATTATATGAAAACAACTACAAAAAATATAGAAGTACAAGAATATTTAAGTAGTTGGAGAAATATTAATTGCTTATAGTTGAGCTACACAAATACGCTACCTAAATTAATTTACAAATTCAGTGTCAGTTGGACTACCAAGGGGTTAGTTTTTATGGCTATAAATAATTGCAACAACTAATTTGGAGAAAAGAGAGGTCAAGAATCTTAAGGGAAATAATTGGAGGATAAGGTGGAAGAGGTGGTGGGTAACCAGGGTCAAGGTACAGTGTGTCCAGCTGTAGCTGATCAGACCATTGTGAGCATGGAAAGCTCTGTTACAGGTTAAGCACTAATAGTCCATATGAACATTTGAAGTGGATTTGTCTCTAAATTTGAATATTTCACATTTCTTTTGAACTACTACAGTTCTGCTTTTCTCAAAGCATGGCACCTTTGATGTTGGTGTGCCATGTTGGGCGGTTCTGTGCCAGTGTCTCCCATGTCTCACAGTAGATACCAGAGTTCTTCAGAGAGACCTTGAGAGTGCCTTTGTATTGCCTCTTCTAACCTCCATGTGAGCACTTGCCTTGTGTGAGGCAAATCTCTTACACAAACATGCATTTGGCATTCAGACAACATGGTCAGCCCATCAGAGTTGTGTTCTCTGCAGTAAAGTTTGAGTTTTGCAGTTCATCTTGGGAAAGAACCTCGACAATTCAAATGGAAGTGATTCAGTTTCCTTGCATAGTGCTGGTATACTGTCCAAATTTTGCAGACATACAGTAATGAGGTATACCTCTTCTTCCCACACTTTCCTTCAGAGTCTCCCAAACTAGCTCTGGCAATGCATGTATCAACCTCATCATCTGTGGGTACATCCCTGGAAAGTGTACTGCCAAGGTAAGTGAACTTATCCACAGCATTCAAATTTTCTCTGTTTACTGTAAATGATGATTCTATGTGTAGGTGGTGTTTTGCTGACTGATGGAGAACCTGTGTTTTCTTCATGTTAATTGTCAGGTGAAAATTAGCACAGGTAGCAAAGAATTGATCCATACTCTTACATCTCAGCCTCGAAGGATGCATTGAGTCTGCAGTCATCAGCGAATAAAAAGTCATGCACCAATTCTCCCTCTGCTATAGTCTTGGCTTATAGCCTTTTCAAGTTAAATAATTTACCATCAGGGCAGTAGCTAACCTTGATGCCATTTTTTGTCCTCATTGAAGGCATCTGAAAATATTGTTGAAAACATCATGCTAAAAAACCTGGAAGCTAGCTGTGTGACCCTGGGCAAGTCAATTAACCCTGACTGCCTCACCAAAAAAAAAAATAAATAAATAAAAAGCATGGAAGCAAATCTTGTTTCATTCTATTGGTGACTGGGAAAACATGGGAGCATCATCCATTATCTAGAACCTGTGCAAGCATGCTGTCTTGAAATGGATGTACAATGCTGATGTATTTCTCTGGGCAACCAAATTTCCCCATAATTTTCCACAAGCCATCTTGACTGATAGTATCAAAAGTCTTGGTCAATATCAATGAATATTTCTCCTGGTGCTGAAGAGCAGCCAACATTATATCCACTATCCCTTGGCCCTTTCTGAGGTCACGCTGGTTCTCAGGAAGATGACGATATTCCAGGTGAAAGATCAGCCTATTAAGGAAGAGGCTGGCTAGAATCTTTTTGGCAATGATTAAGAAAGAGACCACCCTCCTACCGCCCCCCCCACCCCCATGATTATCACAGAAAAACCTATTTCATTTTCCTTTAAAGAGACCGACAATGGCAACATCCTCAAACCGCTTGGGGATAACCCCCTCTTGACAAATTCCTGGATGAGGTCAGCTTTTGTATGGGGACAGGGGATCCACTGATCGTACATATAATAATAAACACCACGTGCTGTGCCACCCGAGGGGAGCCAAATGCCATCTAAAACCTCTTCCTCGGTTGGAAGTTCATCTAGAGAGGGACTGGCTTCAACCTGAAGTGTATAGTCCATAGCTTCCACATTGGTTGATGATGGTCTGTTGAAAATGTTATGGTGGTTTTCAACCCGTCTCTCCAGGATCATGCCTTTATCAATGTTCACTGTGGCTCTATCAGTGCTGAGTGTTGGAATGCACAGTAGGTCTTTGGCCCATAAATAGTCTTTAGGGCATCATAAAAGCACTTTGGATTGTTGCTGTCAGTATAAAACTCAGTTTCATCTGCCTTCTTACCGAGCTAAGAATCCTGCATCTAACTTGCACTTTACCTTTGATGGAGTTAAACCCTACCTTCTTAGAGACAGATGGACTATCCTGCTGATAAGCCTTGTAGAGTTCTCCTTTTCCTTTAGCACAGTGGTTCTCAACCGTTCTAATGCTGGGACCCTTTAATACAGTTCCTTATGTTGTGGTGACCCCCCCAACCATGAAGTTATTTTCGTTGCTACTTCATAACTGTCATTTTGCTACTATTATGAATCGTAATGTAAATATCTGATATGCAGGATGTATTTTCATTATTACAAATTGAACATAACGCACAGGTTGAGAACCATTGCTTTAGCAGCTTCAGAATTTACCTATCATTTTTGCTAAACCATTTTTGATGTCTGTGAGTGTTCTGGCCCAGATGAGTAAATGCAGTGTCTCTGAAAACTCTCCACTTCTTTTCTTCTCCTATGTTGCCTCAGATTTCTCTCCAAGTTAGCAACAGTAGCCTTCAAAATGGACACACAGCAATGAATAGTTGCAAAATTATTGACAAAACAAGGAATAAAGGATGATCAAAGATGATAAAATGGGTAATTGATATAAATATTATATGAGAAAGGACAGCTTTCCAACAAATAAATCATCAAAAATATAGACAGATCGTTCTCTTCAGTGAGATTTTTTTTTCCAATTTGGTCACTGCCTCTCTAATTTCATTTTTAAAATCTCTTTTGAGGTCCTCCAAGAAGGCTCTTTGGGCTTGAGACCAATTTGCATTTCCTTCTGTGGTCTCCAGTGTGGATATAGAGTCC
>CM053594.1:339395354-339410354 GCA_028646575.1 Pseudocheirus occidentalis | reverse complement strand
AGAATAAATACTCAAAGCGTATTTGCAGAATCCAGCTGTTAAGTAACAATTTATATTGATTACATGGCTAATATTCATTGATAACCTATAAATTGTTCTGTTTTGACTCTACTGTTGTTTCAACTCAATCTAAACAGTGTGATTATTTGAATGATGGCTCTCTTCCTTGTGTTCTGGCCATTATTACTTCAAAATCATGTTTGTTGAGCCTGAGGACAGTTAAAAATTATGCTGATTTAATCTCTTGTCCCAAGGCTAATAGTAGTAGTTATTTTTAATGATTTTAATGTGCTGAGATCTGCTAATGAGTAAAGAAAAAACCATTAGGTTGAGAATAGAAATGTCAACAAAGATAAATTCTAAATTTTTCTTACTGATTAAGGACACTAAGATACATATAACATACTATTCATGACAAGAAGTAATGTCTTTAGGGAGTAGAGTTGTTGCCACCGTCCAGGATGTTTTGTTACATCCAGAGAAAATTACAAAGTACTGACGTGTACAATAAATTTGAGCATATAATGTTAAAATGTAATTGTAACACTCAGTTAATAATCTTACCATCTGATTTATACAGGATTGTCTTGTACATTCAAATCTTAAAAAAAAAAAAGAATCCCTCTATAATATGGACCAAAATAGCTAAACTTTTTTTACCTTTCCCAACCCCCAGGTGGGTGTTATATACATAAGTACATAGGAGGTCCTTAGAAAATTTAGACTAAAATATGTTTGTATCCAAACTTAAAAGTTTGATGTATGAATTGTTGAAGAAAATACAAAGGCCTGAAATGCTACTGTTTTAGATGCTACTTACTGATATGCCATCTTGCATGAAATAACTCAGATGACGACTATTATATTTAATGAGCAGTAGCAGTAGAATTTATTTTAAAAATCTGAATAACTCTTTCAATATCGAGACAACTGATTTTAATGCAACCGGTAGACAGATATGTACTAGCCAGGTTGCTGGTACCTTTGGTCTTTTATTACTTTGAACCTAACTATGAGAAGGTTTGAGATGAGAAATAAAGGTAAAATTTTACATTTTATCTACAATGGTAAATTTAACTTCTGGGGAAAGCAAAAACCAGTATGAACAGCAGCAGCCCCTGGTGGTCTAAAGAAAAAAACACCAAGTAGTGTGTCTCTAATCATGGGGGTGGAAATATGTTTTTAAAAAAGAATATATGTACATATTTAGCCATTTGACTCAGTTCTCCACCCAACACATTAAAAAAACAGATGCTTTAAAAATGATCTGTTGGCAATATGCTTGTTAAAATTTTATCAGTTGGAATATTAAAATTCATTATGAATTAATTAACACATTATATAAAAATACATTTTTTCATCATTTTATAAAGTAATATAACCAGTAGTGACTAACATTGGGAATTTTGTGTGTCTTTATTTGTGTTGCTGAAAAAGAAACTAAATTTGTAAGATTGCTATGAAATTGATGACATTTTCTGTCTTCACTCTTGAATTCAGTTGGCAGATGTTTTCAAGAACAAAAAATTCTGTCTTATTACAAAACATATTAAGCAGGTTTTCCTGCCAGGCATGTCTGACATGATGTTTATTGCCTAGACCAAATCAATCCCCTTAATAAGCTATAATGTATGCCAGCAAATACATTATTTCATAGTTAAGTAAAGTTATAGCATAAAATAATCAGAACTTTGATCTCTCTGGCTTTGTTCTTCATGTATCAGAATGTAGTACACAATCTGTTAGTCATATCTATTGATATTCATTTGGTAAATAAAACAAAATTATACTTTTGTAACCTTAATGTTTCAAATCCTTATTGCACTTTTACTTGTGCTTTGCTGTACTAAATATTTGCTACCATTTGTAAAAAGGATCACAACCATTTGTGAGGCTATCTTCCAGATACCCAAGGAAAAAATATTTCTTTAAACAGAAAAATATTACATAGTTTAGTATACTAAGAAAATAAAATGACCTAAAACAGAAGGAAAGCTAGTTTTAACATAAAACCATGGAATTATAGCTACAAAGAATCTTCAATAGTTGTCTATTCCAATCTTACTCTTTTACTGAGGAAGGAACTGAGGCCCAGAGAGCTGGAACAACTTGCCCAGCATCAAACAGGTAGTAAGTGGCCAGGCTGGCATTTGAACCTGGCTCCTCTGAACATGGACCACAAGAATCAGACATCATCACTAGTCAACACTCTGGTTATCTCCTGATTGTCTGTCCTTAAGCAAGGATTACTGTTGTTCATATGGGACTTTTGTGCCCTCCCTTCCCATCCTGAATTCTCTACCTAGGCCAAAGGTATATTTTATCTTTTTTATCCCCAAATCTTATTAAATGTTAGTGTGCTATTTAGGCAGTTTTCCCTAGTGTTAGTACATAGTATTTTTTTAGTATAGGTATTTTTAAAAGATATATTTCTTTTTAAGCACTGAGTCATGTGCTAACAATGTCAAAAATCCAGATGAATGCTTAAAAATCCAGATAAAACTAGCTCCTACACAGATAAGCAACTGTATATTAAGAAATATGCAAATTTTGAACGAATACCAACAATTAATTTTTTAAAATACTTATTGAGTACCCACTGCACAAAAGACTGTTAGCAAAATAAAGCGGTACTAGAAATACTCCCTTGCTTTTTAATGAGCTAACTCTGAAAACCTCATACGAGTGTGAGGAAATGAAGGCCACGGGAGAAGACACAGACGCACGAAAGCTAAACAAGGGTAAGAGACAACAAAACCAGAGACGTCACAAGGTGGCTGATGATGACCTACCCCCAGCAAACAGTGCGGACAATTCCTTCCAAGAGTTCAAAGAAAGGAAGGATCACAGTGCCTTTCAATGGTCAGAGAAGACTTCAAAGACAAGGTGGGGCCAAAGTTGGGCCTTCCACTATAGGAGGGATTTCTAAAAGTGGAGAGGAAAAGGGGGCACTTGCTTGTGCAGCAGTATGAGGGAGGGGAAGTGCAAGAGGTGTTTAGGAGACAAGCCAGTGTGGCTGGATTAGAACATTCATTAGAGCTATAACAGAAAAAAACAGAGATAGGTTTTCATTGAGAAGTTAGCGTTGTGGCAACAAAAACTTTACAAAGGTCATTTAAAAGCAAACATTGCTCCTCTAACTTTATTCATTCATCTGAACAATGGGCAGGTTGACTAAGGTGTGAAAAGTGTCTTGAGAGAGATACTAAAATAAGAAGCAGTTATTATTATTCTTTAATTGCTAGAAGAGTCGGTATTTTAAAAATCAAAGTTAAATCGCAGATACTGGATTGACTGGAGTATATTCAATTGATCTCCTTATGCTGAAGTTTCCCTATTGATAAATGACTTCAGAATTCCTTTACAAGGCTGGTATCTGGGTACAAAACTAACACCTGAGACCTGCATAAAATATCATCTTTATATTTAAAGGAAAAGATACGTCTCATGGTATACTCGGTTCTGCAAGGAAATAGTTTAAAACTGCACTAAGATTTACAGAACATACAATGCATGAGGGTATAGGTAGAAATACATACATATACACACACACATACATCCTCAAAATCAAAAACAAATTTCTAGTTTTGAATATGCTCTCAAGGTTGTAAGTCACTCCTTTTTAAGAAGTACAGATAGAGTATGAATGCACCAAATGCTGAGCAATTCGCCCCATCTCTCATTGAAAGGATAAGACCTTACAATCTAGCAGTATTCTGAAGAGCGCATCCATCTCTGCTCCTTTGCAAACTGCTCTGAGGTTTTTAAGTGAAAAGGTGTGAAGTTCAAAATACTGCTGTATATCTAAAAGTATGAGTGATGCATGTGCGATCTTAATTTATATGATCTGGTTTTTTCTTTCATTGTTTCCTCAGGTAGAAGAGCTACTTCATGGAAGGAACGGGATAACACAAAAGCAAGGGAAAGAGGTTGAAAGCTGCAATGTGAGAAAGTAAAAAAGAATGACCAAAGAGTAAGAAAAAAAGAACTTGCAGAACAGATGAGAGAATTAGAGGGGGAAAGACAATGAAGAAATAGAAAGGCACTTAACAAAGAGGGAAAAAAAACAAAGAGAATTCATTTTCAGTGTTAAATCCAGGAAAAGTTAAAACAAGGATAAATGAAACAGATGTGAAATACAGAATAAAGAAAATGCACATGTACAAGAGAACAAGAGGAAAACTGAAGTAAATGGTGACAAGATAAAGAGAAGACAGAAAAGAAAGGAGACCTAGAGAATGAGATTTCAGAAACAGAGCCTTTAGTTGTACATGTTACAGGCAAACACAAAAAATCCAAGGAAATAAAAACAGATAGCTGAACACATGGAAAGCTTCATTTCTTGTTTCTATTTCAGAACGTTAAATTAATACTACTAATGTTACCTAATTTTTAAATTATTTTAATTCATTCCTAGGAAGTCTAAGCAGAAGAAATGTGACAGATTTTTTATTTTACAATATCACAATATGTTAGGAGAGACACGGGAGGCTCAGCCTAGTAAATGAGAAAGTGGCATTATGAACTCAGAAGTTGCCAAGGAGTGATCTAAGTTAGGAAAAGGAGGAATTTTATTTGACCTAAAATCTGATCATTTTTGATGTTTTCAAATACTGAGAGTGGTTCACGTGATGCTAAATTTGTGCGTGCTTTTCTCTCTCTCTCTCTCTCTCTCTCACTCTCTCTCTCTCTCTCTCTCTCTCTCTCTCTCTCTGGTTTTATAAGCTATATGGGGAAATTAGAGGCTCTTGAAAGGCTCTCTGCTTTGGATTCATTTAAAACCTTGGGAATCTGAGAACCACCTCTACTACTGGATTGCCATCTTCATTTACTCATTAGACTGACACATGGGTAAATGCTGTATTTTCTCTGAGTGAAAATTCCACAAAGGAAAAGCATAACCTGTGAGGCAACATAGTTTTTATTTTTCCCCCAAAGTGGCATAAGATATGTTGATTACCAGTTCTTGTAAATTTAGAAACAAGCCAAGTTACAGGAGATGTCCACTACAACACAGTACAAATAAAAATGGCAATTATTATTTTTAAAAATGGCGATTATTCTATTCTTCAAACATCTCCAGATATCTCATCTGCAGAGTAAATCCATTTTGTTTTGCTTCCTCTTTGGTATGTCTGACATGCTTTACTCTTAAATTAAACCTCCACCTTCCAAAATAAGGGCTACATTGAATGAACTGGTCTCAAACACAAAATCCACAGTGTGTGTATCAAGCAGAATGTGTCAAAGTGCAAATAAAATTGTTTGTGCCCCCTGCAGAATTAGAAATCCTCAGGAAGCCCTGTTCTAACGATCCCATGCTGCTAGCATTACCAAGTGCAAAGGTTCATTGAGTAAGAAAAGAGCAAGGGACAGAGTTCCCTCATTACACCATTCCTGAACTATTTTCACTTAAATATTTATTAAGATATTAATAACCCTCACTCCCTGCATCTGCCTTCAGAAGTTAAGCTAAGACACAGAGAATGGCTGCTCCCATGAAAATAACACGTTACCTGATAAAACTGCTACGCACAAGATGAACAGTGGTATATGGCACAGTATGTGATTAATTCAGCAGGTAATACATTTTTTACAGTTATTAGATGATCTATACTCTATCTAATGAACAACAGAATGACACAGTATTTTAAAAGGTAAGGCAGAATGTAAAGTCGTCTTTCAAAGTTTCCTATATGCATATCATGATCAAATTATTTTAGTGGGTTTCCCACAAAAAGACACCCTGTCCCAAAAGGAAGGCATATTTCCATTTGTGGCTTATATGAAATGGCACGTGGACTTGAAGTGATGTATTTGGGAACTTCATCAAGGTTATTTTCTGACTGCGAAAGAAAATACCCTTAAGAAGTTGAAGCTCACAAGAAATAGATTGCTGAAAAAAGCCAAGTACTCTATGCAAAAAAAAATTGGGGGGGAAAAAAAGCACATCATGTAATGAAGGAAAATGTAGGCACTTGACTTACTCTAATATATAATGGTACCATTTCTTTTTCTTTCTGAGGGTTACGATACTTCTCATAAAAATCACGCCGCTTCTTGGCTTCTTTGCAGGTTTTATCTTTTCTTTCACGTTTTTCTGCTGGCTCATCTGAACCATCAGAAGATAACTGCACTTGTGATTTGGTCTTTTCCACTTCAATATAGTTTTCGTTGGGATTGAGTATTATTATTCCATAGCCTTCCTGTTGTAAAAAAAAAAAGGGGGAAAATGTAATCATAAAATATTTTCAATTTCTAAAAGTATAAACATTTTATATTAAGTAAATTCATAGGCCTACATTTCATAAATTATCATATTATAACCAGGCCTATACTTGTTTCTTTTGGTCATCTGAGGCTCTGAATTTCTTTAAATTTTTGTGGTATGGGCTGTATATGTAAATAAGCAGACTTTACATATAATAGAAGCAAAAAAAAAAGGCAAAACTGTGACATAAAGATTGTTCATTTAAACTAAAAGGTTTTGTTCTAGATCTTCTGAAGAAAAATAATCTTTGGGAACACTGACAAGCACCAACCACACTTACACTTTCCAAATGTCTTTACTATTCAGAAGACATGCTATGAGAAAAATAAACATTTTGGTGTGGAGTTTCAGAACTTCCATAAATGCCTTAAATGAGTTTTCTTTCCTTTCATCCACATTTGTGTTTTGGTTTATTGTGTTTGAATAATGACAGAGAAGAAATGAATCAGAAAAAAAGTACCTAATATTCTATGTATTTATGATCACATCAGGAGCAGAAGCCTTATCCACTGTCCATCTCACATAGCTGATTTGCCTGTTCAACTTCAGGAAGCCACACAAATCCTTTTTAAAAATTGAAACTTTTTTTTTAAATATTGCCATGGTGTATGGAAATGACTTTTTTTTATTCTGAGGTTTTTATTTTTAAGGCACTTATCATGTTCTTTTTATTGAGAACTAATACCACAAAACATTTAACATTTCAAATATTGGAAATCAAAAATATTTGTTGAGTTGCTAAGAAATGTTTAATTTGCATGTGTGATTTTCCATTTGGGGACCAGCATAAAACTGATCTATGAATATTTGGGGAATGGAGGAACTGATTCATTTGTATTCACTTTTGGAAAGACGTTGACATTATAAACTTAATAAAGGAAAAATGGGGAAAACAAAAATGTTAGCACCACTAACCCCTGAATAACATTTGCTGGAGGACATTCTGAAATATTACATATCTTTCTCTTTCTAATCAATTCTATAGTACACTGAGAGGAACTGTGATATTCACAATATTCATACCCTTATAAAACTCTACATGGTCATATGATAGTAGGTACTATATTTTATGATACAAAGAAGAAGAATCAGACTTATAGATAATTAAATCTAAATAGTTTTGCATCTACCCCCCAAAACATTGCCTATCTAATTTAAAAATTCAACCTCTAGGACCCAAATTGAATTTTAAATATCACATTTCTTGTCCAAGTGACCAACAGAAGCTGATCAGAACCCACACAACTTATAACAGCACTAAAATAAATCAATATTATCACTGAATCAGCATTATTACTTCTAAGTTTGTTGTTACTGAGCTTGGCTGGCTTTTTTCAGGTATTTCAAATAGCACAAAAAGCTGTATTGGAGTTATTTTTCTTCTCATCCAATCAGTTAATATATTTTTCAACCACCTTGGTGTGTGTGTGTGTGTGTGTGTGTATAAAGGTATGGGTCTCAAAGGATCCTTAATTCTACTCTAAAAGGCTCTTAGTGTAAATATAGGACTTCCTTTTTAAAAGATAGGAAAATCAGTTATTCGATGTACACAAAATTAATTGATAAAACAGGGTACATCTATTCAACATGTATCCTTTTAAGATCATATGATCTCTTAGAATTCTTAGTCAAAAGCCCCTTTTATGAAAGCCTTAGCAAATATTCTTAGGCAAAAATAAATGCTTCATCTTCATTTTTATTTAAACATCTCAAACACAAAGCATATGAGGAGATTTAAAAAAAAATCCTTACCTATCTAGCTGGGAAGCCAAAGCTATACCAACAAAAGATACTTTATTTGGTCTTGCTTTATTCTAATCTGTATAGCAATTCAAAAGTCTTGTAACACATTGTGATCACTGTCAGGTAGACAGATTGTCACTTGGTGATTTTCTACAGTTGGACACACTCGACTAGTTATCAAAATCACATTTGAAGGAAGTTCCTACCCCTCTTCCTTGTGCCTCTTACAACTTTTCACGCCCTTCTCAAATTTCTGCTATAACTTCCCCTCCCACCAAAACTAAGTTAAAGGACACTGTTGCACTCTGCTAAACAGGGTGAAATAGAGGCATTCAGTACACTGTCTCTGGTGTAAGGAACATAGTCAAAAAAGGTCACCATAGGCCAAAAAGGAAATTGCCTCCTTACTAGATTTTGTACCATGAGTAAGTGGTCTCCTGTCATGTTCCTTTCCTGCCCTCTTCTCTCAGCTGAATTGAACTTTTCTTTTCTTTTTTTTTAAACACATGCTTTGGAATCTAGCTATCCCAAAGCAGGATCTTGGAATAAAAAAAAAAGAAAGATGAGAAAAAAATCAGAGAATTTCAAATCTAGAAGACACCTCAGGGATCTGAAAAATTTCCAACTGAAGGCAACATAAATTTTGATAAATTGGCATAATGTGAGCATCATGCTTAAGTAATCAATGAATTCCAATTTTTAAAAACTTAGAAAAAATTAAAATACCTCAAAAATGACAATGTCATGCCACACAAAATCCATTAAGTTCAGTAAACTGATTCTATGGAGGGTGGGGCAGTGATTTGAAGACGGGCATTTACAATTTTTTTTTGGAACCCCAAGTAATACAAACTGAAAAATTTTGTCTTTTATAGTTGTATGTGCATGATGAAATCCAAACCTTTACATGTAGAGTCTAAACTAGCCTAAAACAGACACACATAAATCATCAAAGAAGCAGAATTTGTCTAAGTTATTGATTATGTAACAGAAAATTACATGACTCATTTGTCCAATTTTATAAGGACACAATGTCAATTTTTCACTGAGACTTCAAGAGATGAAAAATGATTCTATTTTTAAAATCACTACTATGTAAATCAATTAAAGGATTTTTATCAATTAGATGGAGAACATAAAATTTCTTCTTTTTAACACCTGGACTGTACAGAAAACAGCTTATTCTTTTAAACACATCAGACTTTTAGACATAACAAATCCAAGCAAAAATCATCTTGAATATTTATCCAAGGGCCTTTCCTCTAGACATCTCACAGAGTCATTGCTATCCCAACGTTCAAAAAAGATTTCCAAGCTAAATTCCAATCATTCCATAAGGAATTTAATTTTGTTTACTTTTATTCTTTTTTTGGTATTTCAAGTAATGCAAAAATAGTAACACTGACTATAAATTATCCTTTATTTTTAATAAAATCTCTGTGCACTACTTCTATTATACCCTTATAGAGCAGGAAAAGCAAACATTCATGCATGAATACTTTAGCCCTATCTACTGCTCTAAATGGCTCAGATACATACATATATGCATGCAGTAAAAGTTTGCTTTTCTCTTTATGCCATTCTTGCAATACCTAACATGTCTGAAAGTTTTCAGCACCTCTATATGTAGTATCAATTTTGTTATAACTTAGATTTAGAAAGGATCATTGAAAAAACTATGGAATAAATATTCACGTGAAAATTAGGCAAAGACAAAATCGCAATCTCTAAAAATAACAATTTTGCATAAAATTTTATTAATTGGATCACGTGAAATGCTTCAATAAAGATGAAGTAGGTAACATCTTAAATTGCCCTCTCTTTTTCAGTAATTCTATTGAGAAATACAAAAAGGCAAATACCCATCAGCTGTGAAGTGCTGCAAAACTACTCTATAAACAGAAGTCTCAAATAAATAATAATATTCTAAAATTACTTTCTAGGGCTGCTTTTGAAAATTAACATTTTTGTTTATATCTAGGTTCTTAAAACCATTCATTTATACTTAATTGCTCCTTAAAGAGAATAACTTTCTTGCCAGATGAAAAGTTAGTTTTCAAATGTATTTGGAAATTCATAATGCAATCTTTAAAAAGATATAATAAAATTTGCGATTTGATTTCTCCAAGCCAGTCTCAATACAGTGTATTTCCAGAGGCAAAACAGATGCACATTACAGTTAACTAATTCTATGTTTTCTTATAGCCAATCTAGGAGGGAAACACCAGGACAAATAATGATAAAAAGCATGCTTTATCCCTTGATTCATCACATCAAACTCACTAATAATGACAGTTTTACTTTTAGACCAGTGTTTGCAAGGCTATATCTCTAGACTCTTAGATACTACCTCAAGTTTTAGTTCTAAACATAGCATTTCATTCAATAACAAACACTTTTTCTTTGGTTTCAACTGACAACCTGGGGCTTCAAGCCACCTTTACTTATAAGTTTTATAAACACATTTGCTAATAAATAATAGTTCATTTATCATTCGATCAGAAGATGATGGCTGAGGTTAGAGTGGCCTCAAGCAGACAGGTGGTGGTGAACACAATGAGCCAAAGAGGAACCTTGATACCCGAATCAAATAGACGTACAAGTGCCCTCCTCACAAAGATGCAGTAGATAGATAATTAAGAGTTGCCTGACCAAAAGCAGGATGGTCTCACAATAAAGCCTCACACCAGATGCTAGAAACTGAAGATTTACACAAGTGAATTTTGCCTATTAGTCACCAGTTGTAAGCTCAATGGAAATGTAAGACAGTTGAGGCAAATTCTGTATCTTTTCAAATCTCATGTGGTTGGCTAAATGAATAATGAGATGAAAGTCCTCAGCCCTGCGTATTAATCTACCAACATGCTATGCCATATGTGACCAGAGAGGTCAGGGGCTAAAGTGGGATCCTTTGACCTATGTGACTATCTTTTTGGCCTTCAAGTAAGGAGCTGTAAGAGATGATTTTCCTGAGCTTTATCGGCCAGATTTTCCAAGTTCAACATGCTATCTTGACTGTTTACAGCAAGATCACAGCTAAGCCCCCAGGGAAATGAATCCCAGAGTGTTCTGATCTGTAAACTAAATCTGCCCATGGTTAAAACGGACAAACTACCGTCCATTCATCTTTCTGAAAGATGTACGTTCTCTTTATTTCTCATCTTTGTCATAAGAAGGGGATGCATATGTCACTGTTGCAACATCCTAGGTGCAACAGTGAGATGAGGTCATGACAACCAATCAGAAGTCACTAGTGAAGCGTTAAAGCAAACATAGCTGTTGGAGGTGCAGCAATGCTTGAAAAATGCCCCCTCCATTATTGGAGCAATTTTCTCAAGACGTGACCTGAGACTGAAATGCCTGCAATGTCGGGGTTGCCTCAGTTTTGCATTTCCACCTAAATGTGCATTTGGGTAACGACATCCTGATAATACTTTTGTAAAACTTTCATCCCACTTCTACTTCTCCTGGTAGCTCCCTACACATAAGGGGTGTGATCGAATGTATAAAAATGCTGCTGTTACAGACAAACATACATTGTCCCACTGAGTTCCCAACTTCAAATAGCTCAAGTTAGTCAAGAAAAGAAAACATGCCACAAAAAAGTTTTCAGAGGACCACCTGTTGTCTATTATTTTTACATAGCACTTACTCATAAATCATAACACAGGGTAATTAATCAAGCTGTCAAAGAGAAGGTCAGAGGTTATATGGTGGAGTCAGAAGGTCATGCATGGGCTGATAGAGGTCAGGGTCACACTGCATTCCTCATTATCAAGTTGGGATGAGAGAGAGACGGCCCAAGCAGACAAAAGTGAAAGCAGATGGAGAAGTGAGTGGACAGAAAAAAAGAAAATTTCACAAACAAAAAGAAAAGAGAAAGAAGACTGTCAGCTGCCTTCAAGAAAAGAACAGAGGAGCAAAGAAATACATTGAAATGTCCTCAAAGGCCTTCAGGAAAATAAAGAAACTACAATTTTATTAATTAAGTAAATTGAATATAACTTTCTTTTTTTTTAATCAATGCCCACTAAGCAATATTAGAAAATATGTGAATTCGGTGCCACTTTACCTTTTCAAGTCAGTGAACTCAAGAGAAATTAACATAAGGTAAACAGTTACTTGAATAAAGGGTAATTTACATGAAAAAAAAATTTTATACTAAGAGGTTTCTTCCCTTCTAGAAATGGTGTGGGATTATAACATGGACAAATAAAAGTTTTCACTCATTGCATAGATAATGTTTATTGAGCAAGACACCAAAATATTCACAAATACAAAAGCATCATAAAAGTCCTTTTGAATAACACAGTAGTTATAAAATATTCTATCGTTACCCTGGCCTGAATTAGATGCAGAATACTGTGCAAAATTAGCTGTCACCCTTTCCTCAAAATCTTTGTTAATCTCATTTTGAATGTTTGCAGCTTTATCAACACATGCATCAATGTCAGCTCCTTGGTTACTGAACCGCTGTAGTTGGAAGAAGATATAATTAAAATGTTTTGGCACAGAAAAGGTGAAATTGTATCTTCCCCCGTTCCCTTAGGAGTCTGTAAAACACGTAAGATATATTGACAAACACACACCCTTGTCTCTAGTCCTGACATTCCAGGTCACCCAAATGCTAGTTATTTCAAAACATTCACTTTACACTTACCCATACTGTCACCTGCTGTGTTACTAACTTTTAAAATGGATTAGAACATTCTATTTTTTTAAACACCACTAACTTCAGTGTTTGATTAATGAAAATAAATCACAAAAAAAAATAACTCCACCTCATCTTTCATTAGCCATGTACTTATAACCAGGTCCAGCAGAAAACACTTAATTTGGTTTTTTTGTTTTTGCTAGATGCTAACTTGGTTTTAATATCGTGAAAATACGTACATTACTAATTATGCAAGGTCTACAGACAGAAACGAGGTATCCTAAAGTGACTTCATTCAAACTCTTTACTTTTAGTTTAAGAAAGAGGAATCCACACATGGACGAATGAAGTACAATGGAGAGGTCACAACCTGTGGCTGCTTCCCTGTCAATGGCAGACCAAGACTCCTAAGTGAAAGCAAGGTAACACGCACCTAGATACATGTGTTTATCATGTAGTTGCAAACCTGGGCTTGGGTAAACCAAAGCACGAGCAAAGAAGTCTTTGCATTTCTGGGTGGTCACAAGTAGACAGTCCCTATTTTGTATTTCAGAGTAAACATTCTCTTTTAAATAATCCTGAGTGGCAGGCAAAGGACTTCACACAAAAAGTCAATGGTTTATTGGAGTGACTTCATAAAGTATATTTCTCACTCAAACTCTGCATTCCAGCACCTCAGCAATCCTGGGCAACCTTTTCATATTAAATGGCATCAAAGCAGAGAAGGCATGCTGGAGGGCGCTATCATTTATCTATGTGATTAAAAGCTACTTTTTCAAAGTAAAGAAATATACTAGAGTACCAAATTCTACGTATTTCTCTATACCATTTTTTTTCTCATTCAATTTTCTTAAAAGTCAAAATTCTAAGTCTTAAAACATGATTTATTTACCCCCAAACGTAGCTAGCAACTTTGCTGAATGTATTCTGCCCTCTTGGTGTTTCTGGAGGCCATTTCTTAGGACAAGGACATACTGAAGAATGGCCTGTTAAGCTCAAGACTCCCTTCAATTCATGGCATTTTCATGCCTTAAAGAATTTCAAAGCAGAATTAAGTACAAATCCCTCAATATGTCTGTATATAACCTTTTTAATCTGTAGATAAGGAAGATAAAGAGGAAGCAAGTGGTAGGGGGAAAGATAGGACACAACCCATGGTCATAAATGGTTTCTAAACACAATCCTGAAGCTATCCAGACTTTCAAAGAAATCGAATACCAAGTACTGTGTGCCCATGAGGTCTAGTTTTTAAAGTTACTGCATAATAACAATAATAATAATAATAATCATAGTAATGATGATGATGATGATGATGTGAATTGCTTTAGTTTACAGACGCATTCAGACACTTTAGAAAATAAAACCTCAGAATCTAAGGTAGAGTCTCTATTCACACCTACCTCCAAACAAACAGGTGCAACTCACTTATAGCTATGATTTTTCCTTCCCACAGTGACCTATGTCAGAAGATCTGCGCATACTTCTTCTGCTAAATAATTTAATTACTTATGAGTTATGGTTTCTTTGTAACCTTTTAAATGACTAGCTCATTAAAATGCAAAAATATGCAAAACATGATGTCACTGGGTCAAACAGCTGTGTTGGTAAAATTATGGCTGCGAATGTCCCTAAGAACATGAAAATATTAATAATTTATATTGCTCATTAGATGGCAAAAACTCTTTAAACAGATTTAGAGACAGATTAATTTTATAATCACAAAATGCTACACTACCTCATGGTAACAAATCTTTCTACCATCTGTGACCCTTTGGTATACATAAAATGTATAAAAATTCATTCTGCTTAAAGGTTCTGCATCAGAGTATGCATATTTATGAAAAAAGAAAGTCTTCTATACCCTGAAGGAGGTACAGGACAATGTACAAACACCACCAAAACATTTGCCAACCCTCATCATTACTTAATTTTTCTTGAAGAAACAGAACCTGCAAAGAAGTTCTAATACAAGAGTCAACCAGTCATAGTCTTGCAAACTAGTATCATGTGAAGTCAAGTCTTCTGCTGCTTTAAAAAAAAAAAAGTTGTAACTCTATGAATCTAAACCTTTTTAAAGAAACTTTCCAGAGACTTGACAAGTATTGAAGAAACTAAGTAAATAAAGCTACCATCACACCCAAAGTTCGAAATGTCTCATGTTTGTGTCATACAATATCATGTGACTGGAAAAATTAAGGGGGTAGTAAGGCAGTCATAGGAGCTCATTTAAGACAAAAATGTTTTGGCTTTAAAATATTAATTACTATTCATCAAATATTTCCTTTTTGGCCAGAAAATGGTTTATTTAGTTATCGTGATTTCCTGTCTTTTA
>CM053594.1:339355354-339390354 GCA_028646575.1 Pseudocheirus occidentalis | reverse complement strand
GCTGCCCTGTGGTTCTTCGCTTTGACATTGAGATCTGCACGGCCACCAGAGATAATTATTTCAACCTTCAGGCCATCAGGCGTTCATTTTTGATCATGGATATGTAAGAGATGTTTTTTTGCTTCCCGAGTCTGCCAAGCACATATCAATAGAAGGGCAAAATAAGGAAAAGTGGTTAGCATTTTGAGAAAACTTGAACACCAAATTACATACATGGTAGTTATTCTGCTGAATAATGTAGACATTCAGTTTTCAAAGAAAAAAACAAGATTAGATTTTCATGACTTTCAAATTATAATTTGTTACTGAATGCGTTATGAAATAATTACTCTTAACTTTGCAAAACTGCCATTACTCCATACCAGATAACTTATTTAAATAATTTTTATATGAAAAACAGACTTCACATATATTTCTTATGAAAACACAAAGAAATTCCAGAAATGCACCCATACAAAATCCATAAACTGAATAAGTTAAAACTTTAAATTATCAGTCTATTTCTGAAAATTATATTCAAAAATCTTTAGCCACTAACATATCCATCATTAAGCCATCCTATTAAGAGTTACTAAAAATATTCGGATAATGTATTTTAGCTAATTCTATACAATATACAACATTGTAGATCATAAAAGTTAAGTACAAAGTCCTTGCTCATGTGCATACAAAACACTAAACAACTTTTATAGTTCAAAATTAGATCTTTTTCTACTTTTTAATGATTTTAATAGAGCAGATTTTTTTTTACTTCTAACCTTATATGAAATAATACTCTAAAAGACAGTTTTACCATATGACTAATAACATGGGAAAATGTAACTTTGAAAGACCACAAAATATAGAAAAATACTAAATAGAATTCATTCAAATGAAAACCTTCAACAAAAAACATTTGATTAAAAAGTTAAAAAAGAATACATTAGTATTCTATAAGAAATCTATGCTCAAAACATACCATGTGCATAAAACCTCACTAAATAGAGGACTAGACAAAGTAGGGTAAAGCACAGTGAATATACATGGGGGGAAAAGTGGCTTAAGCTGAAAATCTATTCAAGTAGCCATTTTTGTAACAAGAACAAAATGGCAATAGAGAAGAAACTAGCCAATGATCTAATAGCATTTTTGTTCACTTCTGCAGTAGATTTTTTTAAAGGGGGGAAAAGGTCACCCCAACTAGGCTACGATATATTTGAAACAGCTGAACTGAAAATCATTAAGTTTAATTTTTTAAATCTTTCCTCATATTTAAAAAACCAAAACACTCATGGTTCCCAACACCAAAAGTGTGCTTAAGAGGTAGTATCTTTAACAGGTTTCTGCAACTGCTGTGACATATGCTCACTTTTTTTTTAATTGAACACCAGAGTAAGTGACAAAAAAGCTAAGTTAACATCTTCCTCAGGAAGTGTAAACTTCCATATTCTAAATTCTACAGAATGCTAATTAAATACAAATCTAAGGAGAGGTTAGAACACCACATCATAAGAGAATACTTAAATTATAAAGTGCATTATTTTTTTAAATCTTATACCAAGTTCATGTAACAGGGAGGCAAACAGAAGTTGGCAATGAAATACTGGAATAATTCGGTATTTATAAAATAAATATAAAATAATCTGAACAATCTTGAAGATAGAAAGCAGTTACTATTATAATTACGGATGAGGGAGAGAAGGAGGAAAGGACAGAGCGAGGAAGGAAAGAAGAGAGAGTGGGGGGCGAGAGAGAGGAGAGACAGAGAGAGAGGGGAGAAATAGAGGGAGAGAGAGGGAGGGAGGGAGAGTGAGTGAGAGAGAGAAAGAGAGAGAGAGAGAGAGAGAGAGAGAGAGAGAGAGAGAGAGAGAGAGAGAGAGAGAGAGAGAATATTAGAATACTGATGGTCACCTTCATTAAGAGAAGAAGTGTAGTAAAGAGTGCTTGACTTAGATTCAAAAGAAATGGCTTCAAATCTAGGCTGTGCAGCTATGCACTATCTTGCACTATCTATGGGGCTTAGGAAAAATCACACATCATTTCTATGATTCCATTTCCACATCTGCAAAGTAGGGTTAATAACATTTGTGCTACGAAGTTCACCAGTTAAGTTATTAAAAGGAAAGCACTTTGTATGCCATAAAATATTACATAGATTTCACAGGATTTAGAACTGAGATATTAGAGATCATCTCATCTAACCTCCTCACGAGTAAAGTGAGGCTCAAAACTGCAATTTGGCTAAAGGGGCACAGGTAATAAGGTGCTATCAGTAGTAGTAAGAATAAAAGGTAACAACCTATTACTTTTCTAAACTAGATACGGTTCCAGCTCAATAGATTTACAATATAATTTAGACTAGAAAGATTCTAAAGAAGATATTTTTACACAAAGTAAAAGAGATGTATTTACTAAATAAACTGTCAGTATGAAAATTATCTTTCCTTAAGACATTTGGAAGTGGGGTTCAAATCTTTAAAAGTATACAAGTATTCAACATAACTAAATATAAGATAAAAGTTATATGAGATGTGGCATAAAAAGTAATAGGATTCCTGGAGGGCCTGTAACAGAGAATAAAATTTTATTGCTGACCCATCTATGATAGCTGCTTTCCCTAAGAAAAAGATATTATCAATAATCTAGCAAGAAGGTAAAAGACAAATATTTTCCTTAGTAACTTCAAGCATCTATTTTGTAAGGTAATGTCCCTTGGGTAATTCCAAGTTCTTACAAAACTGAAGATTGGTAAGTAAACCAAAGACATAATTTTGCTTTTTTTGTCTTTGTATCCTCAGCAAACAGCAAAGTGCCTTGAACATGGTAGACATTTGATAAATGTTTTCTGAAATGAACTGAAAACTATGAAAACTCAAAGGACAGGAAATTAACATAAAAGATCATAGGATAAGCTATTCTATGATGAACTGTTCCCTTTTGACCTCAAAGGATTTAATAACCTTACAGAGGCCCTTTCTCTCACATGAATTCAATGTAAATTCTGGATTTTGAAAACATAAGGCAAAATATATTTGGGACAAAAAGCCATATTCCTTTGTCCAACCAATCATTTTCTCATGCAGTTACCATCGACTGGAGTAAGGGGAGACAGGGAAAATCTATGTATTTTTAGAGTGTACCAGGTAGGAAGAGGAAAAAGTCAGAAATTATGAGGTCAGGAAATATTTTTAAAATATAGGTCAAAGAATTTGCCTAACAGTGAAGGGTTTACTTCTTAACAATATCAATCATCTTCATATTTGCATCTCTAAACTGTGAAAGACACAGCTCTTTTCAGAATTCCTTACTGTTTTCACATCCCCAGACATGGGGCTTAGTATTTATCTATACTCCTGTGGGTGTTAAGGCTATTAGGGAGTTTTGGTAATTTAGGACATGGTTATAGTACCCGTATCTTCTCATGATCATTGCCTGCTTTTCCCATTTCTCTTCAACACCTTAAGCACCTCTGGAGTAGCCCCCTGAAATTTCCAAAAAATACTTTCTTATAATCTGAAATTGACATTGCTTTTTTTTGTGCAGTTTCCTCCTTGTGATCTTGCCTTTTGTATATTCTATTGTCTGAAAGTTATATATACAGTTTACAAGCTGTCAAAACAATCCAGAAGTAAGGGTTACCCCTATAGCCAATGGCATGTGGCAGGTACTATTTATAGCTATTATTAAAAATCTTTAAATTAAAAAAAAATTTCATGGTTCCCAACACAAAATTTAAAATGTGCTTAGGGCCTAAAGATTTTTAATGCGAAGAATACACATCTCTTCCTCTTTTCGTCCTTCATCATGATTTTTCAGCTTGCTCTCAGACTAATACTGACCACTAGCATTGTTACTCCTCAGGAGCGGCAGGCCATGTTAAAGGGACTGAAGATTCCACTCAAGAAGTCCTACCTTATGTAAACCTAATTACTGAATAAAAGATAATCTTCCCATTTTCTTCCCTCTTTGTCTAACCTGGAGACTTACATTAGGTAAGTTTATTTCTGCTCAAACCTTAAAAGATGAAAGCAATGCTTTTAGATTAAAAACCTTTCTTAATTCTGTAATGTGGTTAAGGTACTGCTTTTTTAAAAGTATTACTTTAAGGTTTATAATAAGTGATCCATTATAAATTGTGCATTCCCGGCTGGTAAATGCCTCCATTCTTTTTAGCATGCCTAAAACTGGTAGCGCCTCTCATTCAGAGGCTATAGTTACCAGGGTCATCCCTAAGTGTCACTTATATTTTTAGGGTTGAATTTAAAAGCATCAGCTTTAAAGGAAGCTCCTAATGGAAACAGTCATTATCTCCACATTATATCAATACTACAGGCTCCGTAATTTGTCTGTCAGACTGCTACAGGGTGGGAGATGTTTGGTTACTAAGTGTGAAGCAATGACTTCTTAAGTCTGATCATTCAGAAACTACCTTTACAAAATGTATAATTACATCAAGTACAATGTTATCTGGAATGCTTCAGACATCCTTTACGAAGGGGGCAGCAAAGGAACAAGTCTTCACTGTGAGAACTCTTTCGTTAGCTTGGATGAGTTCGAGCACTACGACCACAGAAGTGAAATGTTAAAAATGCTAAGGGCTTTACAAGACTATTTTGGTTACTCTAGCCCTTTCAGAACGCTTTAATTTTCCCAATTTCTGCATAGGAGGCGAAGGGGTTGGGTGGGGCACAGGCTTGCAAGGGTGCCATATACTCTGTTTATGTAGCTCAGAGTAACTGAATAGTCACTATGCAGGTTCTCCTGAGTACAGGTAACAAAGAATGGACTCAGTAGAGACATACATAGTAGAGGGGGAAAGTGGAGTCAATTTACAGATTCCAGGATGTTTAAAGTGAGGACTGAATATAACAACTACTTAGTTTACCATGCCATTAGGAGGTCTGAGGAGGGGACTTGTTACTTTGACTGATTTAAACCCCCTCTTTAAATGCAGACAGCATGTTTTCTGGAAATTAATAATCTTGGAGAGCTTCCTAGAACATTGAGGAGTTAAATGACTTGCCCAGAGTCAAACAGTCAGTCATTATCAGTGGGAGGGAAGACTTAAGCCCAGATCTCCTTAGCTTTGACACTGTCTCTCTAAGTCACTATACTACACTGCCTCCCTTTAGGGATACTTTAATAATGAGGTGTTTTTTAAAAATCACCTTTCTATTACATCATACAGTATTAACTATTTTAAAAGTGTATTTTGTTTTCTGTTTTATATGTTGTCTAATAAGGCACATCAGGTATTTTTTCAAAGTGGGAATATAAATGGCAGAGTTTAATGAAATATAAGATATTTACATATTTTATGTCTCTTTCCTATAAAATAATATGAATATCTCCTTTAAGAGTCCCTATACAATTCTGTAGAAAAGTAAGATACAAAGTGGTATGGAGAATATAGGGATCAGCCTTTGGAGTAGAAAAACTTGAGCTCAACTCCTGCTACGGACACATTCTAACTGTGCAATGCATGAGCCAATTGTTGGGCCTCTCAATTCCCTAGGCAATGGCTGATCTGCATGAGTAGTGGGAGTGTCCCTCTTGGGAATTTCCTCCATGGATCAAATCAACTGTCTAAGTCATGCACCCATAACTGGACAGGGCCTAAGGGGAAAGAGGATAGGAAACAAGCATTTTTTTTTCTTATACACAATTACCTGTATCCATTTGAGTGAATTTCTCAAATAAAAAAAAGAATAAAAAACCAGGCATTTTCAGTTAGGATTGTAATAGGAATTTATATATACATATATACATATGTGTATATTTGACTATTCAAATTTAGCAGCAATTACAGAATTTATACCCTTCGTATAACAGTGCCTCAGTGGTTTTCTAAGCTGGGCTATAAAACACAGTAAAATAGCTCTGAAAGAGGTACTAGTAGACATTCTGAATATTCTTCCAAAAGAGAAAATGTAAAAAACAATAACAAAACATGACATGTAAGCTTCCCTATCCACACCATGAAAAATAAAAGGAGTCAGTACTACTAGAAGGAGAAGGCAAGCACGGAGTGTAAAGTGAAGTTCTGTTCTAAACAGTACGCTTCACCAATGGATTACTGCGGTATACTGTTATTCTTCACATTGGGAAAAATTGCATACTATTAATGGATGGATTATTCATGTGAACTGAAGCTGACTACTCCCTAACGCCCAGAAGGATCTTCTCTTGGTTTATCACATTCCAAAGCTTTTGGGAACCCTACACCAGACTTACTCCCATTGCTATCTTCCTTTATTCAGCAGCAACTCTACCCTCCTCCTCATCCTGAAGCAAGAGAAACAGACTTGACCCATCGGAAAAAAAGCAAAAAGAGAAGCCAAAATGTCCATTAGCCCTAGAGTGGTGAATGGCATTACTTGCAAACTGAATGTGATTGTTTTTTTATTTTTGTTTCACTCTTGCTAGAGTCTAGCTAATGAGAGATTAGGTGGAGGGAGGGAGGAATGGAGATTACTCAAGGAGAAACAAGTTGATCTCAGAGGCATAAGATAATTATGGAAGTAGAAATTATAAACCTGGTTGGGGGGAATACCATGAGGATACTGAGGAGCCATAAAGAGCAGAGATTATACAAAAGGAAAGTCAAATTCACTTTGTTCCTCTCATCATACATACACTTTAAGGTTTTTTGTTTATTTTTCAGACCTGTGATTTCATCAGTGTGGGCCGCTACAGGTATGGAAACTCCTTCCCCGATTCAGATGACCAGTATTTTTGAAATTTATAGTCTGAGTTGCTAGAGAGCATTATGATATTAAATGGCATGCCTATGCTCAAACAGCTAGTATCCACTAGCCTGCTCACCATGCTGTCTCTTTTGCTAGGCTTTGGGGATTTGAATACATTGGACTATGTGTGAGTTCCTAAGTATGTGGCTTAGCTTGAAATAACTGATCCCATATAAATTAACCACCACCATTCTAGGTTATATAGACATCCTTCCTCCTCTCCTATACTGTGAAAAGTGAATTGCTACCTATGGACTGAAAGTTAGGAGGGGAAAAACAAGGGCACTGATACACTGAGTTAAATAAAGATATGAAAGAATACTCCTATCAATGTAATATGCTACTTGAATATGTTCAATAATATGGAGAATTCAGACAAGTGGGATGATTTGCCTTTTAATTTCGTAGTTACAAGAGACATTGGAAAAGGAATTAATCCAGAAATATTTCAGAAGGATGGAGTGAAATAGAGAGAGAAGATATAGTACTTTTTATCAAAGAAGAGAGTTCTCTCTTCATCGGGAAAATTAAGAAGGCAGTAAGTAGATTGCAGTTCATCTGACAAGAGGGACCGCATAGTTCTCCTCAGAGGAATACAAATGTTGTTGACCAGATAAATTATGAATGCTTCATATATAATACACAACAGAGAGAAATCCTAATAAACTATGAAAAACAGAAATATAAACCACATAGCTACATTGCGAAAGTAATATGACTATACTTAGAGAAAGTTCCTCTGGATGTTAGGCATCATTTTATATCTTAAATTCCATAGATTCCTATGCTAAGAGTAACACTAGTTTGAAATTTTTTTTAATGCTACTTCTATGAGGACAGTCTATTGCTCTTTAGCAAGAAAGGAGGAAAAATGAATAGAAAGTATGTGGATTATTTGTTCTTCACTAAAAAAGGGGTAAATAAAGCAACCAGGGTTTGAGACAGGGTACAAAGAACGTTGCCATGGTTACATGCTTTCCCATATCAAATTAGAGCAGAATTTGTGTACTCGAGGTTTGTTGACAGCCTACATAGGCCATAAAAAGAATACAAGGCTAGAAGTTTGAAATCTAAATATATGCTGCAAAGTCTGTTGAGAGAAAGTTGGGTGAAGAAAGAGGCATCAGGAGAGCAACGGAGATGTTTGGAGGATCAGATGCCATTTCAGAAAAGGGGGATTTTTGTTTTGGACATGATACATAAAAAGTCTCTCCAAGTTTAAGACCATCTTTGCTTTGTAATAACAGAATATTCTCATCCTAGCATTCAACTAAGTCATTAAGAAGAATCATTCTTCTTGGAATATAAGTAGTAACAGGAGTTTTACCACCTTCCCAAGAAGATGTCGATACGAAATCTTAAGATCTTCAAAAGAACAGCAAAAGGGTTGGTTACTCCTAAAGAAGGGCAAGGCAAAACTTTCCCGCACATATGCCCTTATTATTTTTATAGATTATTTAACACATAGTGAACTCTCTTTAGCACAGGTGGAGAATTCATACTTAAATAGCCCTTTCGAAACTAGTACGGTCAGGAGTATAATTAAGGCATTGCCTAGTCTGCTTGCAAAAGGTGGCACTTTCATTTGACTAGTATTGTCTTCATATATTTAATTATATTTAATATAACACACACATATATAATTTAATTCTCTTAGTCTCGTTCATGATATGTATGTGGTACTTCATTTACAACACATGATTTAGATGCAAAGAAACTGGCTCTCTACAATGAATTTGCACCATATGAAAATAATTTCTGTAGGTATTATTCTATGATCAATTAAATTAAGGAGATATTTCCTATAACTCATAATAATTGTTTTCATCCAGCCTTGTGATTTTATCACTATAGAAGAACTATGGATGTGGGAACTCCTTCCACCAATATCTGTAACCTATCTATCATCTATAGTATTTATAGAGGAAAGTGATTTACAAACAGTCACACAGCTAGCATTTATGAGAAGATTTGAACCCAAGTCTTCCTGCCTCCAAGGCATCTACTCATTATGCCATACTGTTTTTCATAGGAATGTAACAGAAAATCACTGTGGTATAAGAAATTATGAAAATTAACAGAGGAAGAGAGAAGCAAGCAGAACCAGGAGAACAATACACACAGACACTAACACTGAAAAGAAGTTATACTCTTAGTAACTGTAAGGTCTGATACAGTCAATGCAAATCTGGATTGATAGAAAAAGCTTTCAATTGGCATGTACTTTGAAGTACTGATTTCTGGCTAATGCACCAAAAACAGAAAACTGCTGAGAAGACTTTGCTATCTCTTACAAAGCCTAGCCTAGCTCTATTTTTTAATGAGCTTTCTTTCAGTACTAGAAAGTTACTTAATACTCTCTGATTGACTGGTCAGTCATGTCCTCTTCAAGGGGATCTGAACTACACACTGAAGAAGATGCTCTATAAGTGAGTAGTACAAAAATAAAAGGCACGTGTAAAGAAAGTCAGGGGGAGGGGAGACAGAGTTGAGGCATATAATAATAATAACAAAGTCAGAGCTGGAAAAATACATTGGAAAACCATCTGGTTCAATCACTTTTCAGATGAGGAAACCAAAGAGCAGACAAATGAAGGGAAGAAACAAAGTAAGACTTGTCCTCACCCATTTTTGAAGTTGCTGTCACCTTTGATTCCAGGTTTTATGAGTTCTAGGTGCATTAATATGTATACGTGCATGCAAACACAAAGGTTAGATCACAATTATGTACAGTAGAGTAAATATTAAAAAGACATTCAATCATATATTAACTCCAAGACTATAAACTATGGTGACTGGGGAATGGTGATAAATCTGTATCAGAAGTCACATTAAGGGGTACAGCGTCTAAGATATCTGAAATTCCTTTCATCTGAAGAAAATATGATTATCCAGTAATGAAACTAATGTCCACGTAGAGCTTCTAATTAGGTTATACAATATAAGGCAGTTGATGGCACAGTAGATGGTGTCAGAACTGGAGTCAGGAAATGCAGCCTCAGACACATATTAGCTGTGTGACCCTGGGCAAGTCACTTAACCCCATCTGCCTCAGTATCCACAACTGTAAAATGGGAGTAATAACTGCACGTACCTCCCAGAACTGCTGTATCAATTAAGATAACTGCAAAGTGATTAGCACACTGCCCAGTTCATAGTTAAGTTTTTAAGTAAATGTTAGCTACTATTATCCTTATTGTTGCTATTAAGATTATTAGATCCAATCACATTCAGAAGATGTAAAGTGAGATTGCTTTAGCTCCACACCTTTGGTCAACGTATGACCAGAAAGTAGAAGCACCTTCATTCTCTAAATTTCAGGTTCGAAATCTTGAAGTTACATGCACAGATCTAGGTCTCTACGATTTTCTGATCTGAGTCACAGTTCATGATCGGCAATAAAAAGTGACCATAGGTCCATTTTCCTACCTCTTCTTTTACTCATGCTTCTACACTGCATGCTTCTAACTCTGTGCCCAACCTCAACTCCACTCCATCATCTCTGTTCACCTGAACAGGGATGCCTGTTATCTCACACGATCAGAGGATTTGGAGTTGGAAGGTATGCAAGTCCCACTTGAAGAACTAGAAACAAGTATGTATATTGGATAAACAAGGGAGTGAAACTGCAAAGTCAGTATCGCATATATTTTGACTAAAGAGTTGACAAAAGACTACAGGAGTGTTAAGCTAAATACATTGTTGTGAATCCCAGTTATCATTCATTCCAGCATTCTGCCATAGTAGACAGAAGCAAACTGAAATGCGTACACCTCTATTTGTGACATCCCTTTATGTAAAAGAGAAATTTTCATTTACAGAAATGGTGGTGACGAAGAGAGGGCAGCAATAAATATCCTTATTAAAATCAGGAATAATAAAGTAAGCTTCTTTGGAGGGATCTTTTTTTAAGTGGTGAAATTAAAATAAGAACCCATGTCTTCTCAATTCACATTCATGCCACGCTGTCTTCCTCATACTCTTTGTTTCAAAGAAAAGTCATATGTAAAGGTTTTGAAACAGAACCACTCAAAGATCAAGTCATGAGACAATTAAGCAAACACCACTTCTGAACAGTGGTTGAACATCCCTTTATCCCCTCTATTTCTAAATTTCTACATTGTCCATTTATTCTCCTAAATATTTGCATAAACCTCACCTTCAAGAAATTATGTAAGAGATCATTCGCTATGTTCTACTAAACTAAAACATGAATGCATTTTAAACTACGCCTACATATAGTTATGATTCTGTGCTTCTGCTCAATATGCAATGTATGGTAGCAATGAATCTACAGATGAAAGCCATTTGCTGCCCAGTTTCTGTTGGTGAGGCACACCAGGTTCTAAACCAAACTAACGAGCAGAATCCAGTGCTGAGAAAAGCATTAATCTGGATTAGAAAAGCATGTTGTTATTGTTGTTTTTCCTAGTAATCCTCTAGCTATTCTCCAGATTTAAACGAACCAGCAGAGGGAGCACTAAGAAGTTTTAAAGTCATCTACACAAAGGTTTCTAGTCATTTAATCCTACATATTTCTCTCTAGTAATACCTTGAATGACACAAATGATTGCCTTTAAAAGTCATAAGCAGATGCTATTTTATTTCAGAGAAATTTACGTTCTCTCTGCTTCAACCTACCAATAAATGAAAAATCCCCCCAAAATAAAGGAACTAGAAGAGTAAATACAACATGCATTAGACTTCCTGGGTTTGTGATACCTTATGAGAATTTATACACGAAGACTCAAGTTTCCAAAAAATAAGCCCAATCTTGCCCAGGATGACTAACAATTTTCAGAAATGAACAAGGAGAGTTAGTAAAGAGAAGGGTGATGAATGGAATGTATGCACTGGAATGAGTGGAATGAATGCAGCTTTCTTTTTTTTTTTTTGCCCCTAGCCTGATGTGGTCAATACCACCAGCTAGAAGAGATGAGACTGTCTCCACAAATAAGCAGTGATTTCAGTGAATGCTATTTCTTAGTTGAACGTCTGCTAGAACATGTTTTTTTTATGTGTACAGAAATGGGATCCAAAAATTATCACCAAAAAAGTATCTTCAGGATGACAGCGCCAAAACTATCTAATTCCAATCATTTCTTAGTTCAATGACTCATTTACAGATATTTCATTTCTCATTTAGCAGAAAAAAGTAATGTTTCTCCTTCAATAGCATAACTTCTTAAATATTAATTATTGTTTTTCTGAGAACATGAGGTGTAATAAGGTACAAAGATATTTAGAATTTGTGCCTCATTTATATGAGGTTAGGAAATCCTACAATGTCAAGCTTATATGAGTGAACAATCTTAATATTCCCTAGATAAGAACGAACATTATTTATACTAGGATATTATTTATGGTTTGAGCATGTCTAGTCATTACTAAAGTCAAAATTGTGTTAAGTAATTTTTAGCATGAACATATCCTTTTTCCACATTTATAAATAACATTAAAGCCTGATAAGTGTGTTGGCAGGTACAATTTTAACTTTTGTTTAATATATATATATATATATATATATATATATATATATATATATATACATAATATATAATACTTTTTAACTGGAATGATGGAAGAATATAGTTCTTGGTCAATGTTAAATGTTGCCTTGCTTGGTTAATATATTTAAAATTTACTTATGTTTTAAGCAACTAAAAGCTACAATTTATATTTTCAACCTTTTAGTGATAAATATGACATTCATTTAATAAGGAAATGCTTTTTTTTTAATTTGGGTTATATGTTGTAGAATGAACATTCCAAACAGATGAACCTTATTTGTAACAGGTAATTTTACAATAACAAGATGGAGTCAGATAGTAACTTGTCTGAAAAAGTTCTATAAGATTTAGTGAAGGGGCAGCTAGGTGGCACAGTGAATAGAGCACCAGCCCTGGAGTCAGGAGGACCTACCCTTAAATCCAGCCTCAGATACTTAACACATACTAGCCATGTGACCTTGGTCAAGTCACTTAACTCCAATTGCCCTCCAAAAAGCAAAAAACAAAAAAACAAACAAAAAAAAGATTTAGTGAACTAAAAATTCAGCATGAGTTAAGGTGTCTCATTTTAGAAAGTCCACTGACTAGCATACAAAGGTGGATAGCATAAAAGAAGAGCAACCAGGATATCAGAATACCTGGAATTCATGTCTGATGATGATGATGATGATGATGATGATGATGATGATGATGATGATGATTTATATAATACTTGAAGGTTTGAAAAGCACAAATATCGTCTCATTTTACCCTCACAAAAACCCTGGTGGTGGTTGTGATTATATTCCTCATTTTACAGATGAGGATACTGAGGCATGCGGAAGCTAAATCACTGGTCCAGGGTCACACGGCTATTTATTGGTTTAGGCAACTCAGGTTTTCCTGACTCTGGGTCTAGCATCCAGTGTCATATGAGATTCAGGTGAAGGAACGAGGGTTGCTCAGTGTGGAGCAATACTGGCTCAGGGAAGTCGTGACAGCTATCTTCAAACACTTGAAAGGCTGACACATGGAAGATGGATTGGGCTGGATTTTTTGGGCCCTAAAGAGTAAAGGTGGGAGCAATGGACCAAAGTTCCAAAGAGGCCAATTAATGGTTGAAGGAAACACTTCCTTCTCAGAACTGTTCAAAGGAGAATGGGATGCCTCTGAAGCTAGAGTTCTCCCCTTTTGAGTCTGCGTGTAAAGGTTGGGGGGCCACTTCCCCAGAATGCCGCGGTAGGGCTTTCATTTCAGGTGTGTACTGGACTACAGGGCCAATGACCAGGATTCGGTGATCACATTATAAATGTATACATGTAGGGAGATAGTTATAAAATACTCAATTTGAAGGAGAATGTTGGTATGTTACCACCATAAAAATACAAAAATTCACATGAGTAATAATGTTAACAAAAACATTATTCTACGCTGCTAAATTGTTCATCCTTTCCCACTGAGGTACAGCATGAAGAGACATAGACTGAAAAATCAAAGACCTGAGACCTTTTCCTGGCTCTACTACATACTGGGTGTGTGACATGGAGTGAAGTCCCCTGATACTTCTAGACCTCAGCTTCCTCCCTGAAAAACTGTCACAATAATGTCTACTTCAAATGATTTACATGAAGAGCAAAAACAAAAACTAAATTACATGAAAGCATATTGTTAGCTGTAAAACACAAAACAAATACATCTCATTATCATATATAATTAAATAATCTCAATTCTGAATTTTTGTAGCATCTGGGTTATCGCTGTGTTTAATAAAAGGTTTTTTAGAAATGCAGTGATATATTCATGAAAAGATTAAAAGAAGAAAGGAAAAGAAGACAGACTCTAAAGTGAAGAGATTTTTAAAATGTACTCAAAATTCCAACCCAATTAATTTTATGGACCACCTCTACCCACTAAAAGGTATTTTTCCAAATGAGTAATATGACTAAGTACTGAAAAGTATGACTAAATATTGGTGTATCTATCAAGCAGTCAACTAGCATTTATCAAAAGCCTTCTGTGTGCCAGGCCCAGTCCTGTCCTAGGTTACAGGGCTGCTTACAAAGACAGTATCTTTGAAATGTGCGTACTGGAAACAATACAAATAGAACTCACTATTACAATTAAGCATATATCAAAGCTATTACTGAATAAAGATCTTAACTATTTCGATTTACTTTAGGGCGTTACCTAAAATAATACAAAACATTATTTGAAGGTTCTTGGTGAGGAGTTTTATCAAAGTACAAGGCATATAAAGGAGGCAAAAGATGGAATAATTTTCAACTATATAAAGGGATTTTATACTATTTTGGAGGAACTTGGAATTCAGCTAAGAGTTCCCAAGTGTGTGAGAGACTTTTTGATAAAGATTATTTTTCAAGTAAGCTTAAGGAATTCTTTTTTTTTAAAGGCTATATTCTACTGTCTTCATTGTAATTTTTAAGCAATGAAATTAATTGTAAATAGCATTTTAAAATATTTTTACTTGGTAAAAGAGTATACTTTCTAAAGTGACAAAAATCAATAAAGATTTCTACTCATGTCAATGCCTTCAGTGTACACTGTTAGGTAAATCCCAATTTAAGGTTGCAACTGTTAAATAAAAAGCAGTATATCTGTTCTATGCTGTGTTGTCTCTCACGTGACATATCTTCATGCTTTTAGAGCAGACTTTTAAAAATTGTGCCACATACTTATTGTCAGGACTCTATAGTCTCAAAAATGTCTGGGAAGAAAAAAACGTGAGGAATTTATCTCGGTGCAAGCCTGCTAAGAACACTTGAGATCTGAAGTCCAAAATATCAAGGTTAAGAAACAGAACAATCTTCCTGAAAATAAAATGAAAATGAAAGCACAAGAAAAGGGGCTTTGTGTGGCAGTTTTGTTTTAATTAAAAGAATGCTGCTACGGCATTTGGAACAGAGCTTCCAAGTAGTGAGCATATTAATTATTTTTCATTTTTTGAAGATACAGTAACAAAAGACAACAGTCTGAAAGGATTATTTAATGATAATGACAATCAGTATATCACTACTGAGCTCCCCAAAATACTTAATGAATGTGCTCAATGTTTTTCTTTCACAATGATTCACTTTAATGCTTGATATGAGTTCATGATACCTAATATCAATTATATAAAGAAAAAATTTCATGTAAAAGTTATCTTTTTAAATGATTTCCTTACTAAGCTGAAATATAGCAAAAAAAAAAAATCAGAGAAAGTCATTCAAATACTTTACAATACGGTATGCTCCTTGCTAAGTTTTCCTTTCTCAACTGGAGGTTTCCAAGGAGTTAAATTACATATTCCTATCATGTAGAAAACCTTGTAAACCTTATCAGCTTCAGAATTATGTACTACTAATGTACATTAGTAAGTACAAAGAATAACACATTCTCTCTAACAAAACATTTTTTACTTTCCCACTATGGCCACCTATACCCCCTGCTGCCCACATATTCCTTTCACTAAAACAAATTAAAATATCAAGTCTCAAACACAGACTAAGTGATGTCAAGTGTTCAAAGGAACTAAGTTATAGATAAAGGTAAACTGATGTCACTAAAGATTTGTTAGGCTTCTTTCATTCTCCTTACATTTTATGATAAAATATGTATATTAACATGAAATCATGAAAAATAATGAAAAGAAATAATACAAACATAATTGAACGGCACTAAAAAGTATGTCTCGTGGCTAATTTTAGAATATTAATATCTTGTTTTTATTTTCACAATTAATGATTACTGAATTACAATTATTTCGGAGGAGAAAAAATTTTCTTGACTCTGTCATGCACTAGGCAAATTCATGTAACAAATGCAGAGAATTTATCTGTATGTTATTAAATGTGCAGATGATTGGGGCATGTTGCATTATTTTTATATTAATTCAGGAGTTCATAAAATCAACAAACCAAAATTGAAAATACACATGCTTCAAATAAAATCAAATTACAAAAGAAAACTTTGTAACAATAAACATTTTTATAAAATATGTAAAAATGAAATTACATGTACGAATGCCTACTACTTGCAAGCTACTCTTTATTACTCACTTAGTGATAAAAATACATTTCCCATAGGCATCAATTACTTGTGCATGTAATCTTCATGGACCTTAAACAACACATCTGAAACAAAAGGAAGATTATCAAAGACTTTCAAAGATGCTTTCTTAGGAAGTGGACTTGTAAAGGCCCTTTTTCTTTTTTTTTTAAATCCAGGATTAGAGTATGTTACTCTAGATAGTATTTATGATGCTTTTAAAGACAATTCTGAATATAATTTCTAAACTAATTTAGGAAGCTTTAGAAAGACACAGGAATTATACTAGGTATAAGAGTAATAATAATAATAATAATAATAATAATAATAATACTCAATCATGCCAGTTGCTCCAGGTTACTTTATTAGAAGTCTATAAGCACTGGAATAACAGAAGACCCTCCCTTATTTTGAGTATGGCATACCTGATCTGGTCAGAAAAAAAGTAAATTACTGTTCAGATATGTGCTTAGTAATGATATGTAAAGAGGAAGAAGAGTCATTCCAACTATGCAAACATAAATTAAAAGTGATGGGGAAAATCTCTGTCCTAAAACAGTTTATTTTAAAACTACTGGGAAAAAAATACATTATTTCATATTCTGTGTCCTCAAAAGAAATTTCTCCTGCAATTTTCTCATTGCTACTACGAACACGCACAAAATATTTTCTAATAGCTTCAGCAGTGTATACATACATACACACATATACATATATATATTCAACTCTTTTGAACATCTATCAAACACAAAAAATATTTTAATGTTGAGATGATAGAACATCCACTCAGAAGAAAACCATCAAAATTTACTATGTGTGGTAATACTGAAGAAATCTCTAGGCTTAACATTTTTCAGCAAATTCTCTTACTGTTGTTTAACATAACTGCATGTTTTCAGGGAACTAAATTGTTTTGACCATAAATGCAGACTTAAAACTATTTACTAGCAACATTAACTTCTGTGCATGCAAATAGCAAACGCTGAGATGCACTCCAATAAAAGTCAAAGCAGATTTTGCATTATTTAGTGTAAGAAAATAACTAAGGCATATGGCTTTTATAACCACTTCATTCTTTGGTAAAATATTTAGAATAACAATATAAGTATCAGATTTCACAATTTAAAATTGAACACTGACATGTATGATTATGTTCCTTTATTATATATTGGATTTATTTTTGCTAAATTTTTTAACTATGAAAAATAAGTGCCTAAGATAATTCACCTGAGATACTTAGATAAGATTTTTCGATTTGGTATCACATTTTGGTGGAACAGAAATATGCTAATGACCAGAAAGTGGTTTGAAAATAAGATTTCTGGCTCTTTGGAAATCCAAGGCAAACTAAATAAAAATTATGCCACTAAAGAAAAAAAAACAGAAAATTTTGAAAATTGTATTTATGCCAAATTACATCTTTTCAAAAATAAAATAAGTTTGGCACAAGGCAAAGAAAAGCCCACCTTTGGTTTACTTTGTTAACTGCATACGTCACAACATTAAATTATATTCTATATAAATTATAAGCATGACAATATCCCTTAATCTTTGCATTTAAGTATATGGAAATTTACATTCTTGTATATTACTTTTCTCTTCCCTTTGATCTTCCTCAGTACTCAGATCACTGTTAACTCTTCTGGGTGGTCTCCCATCAGGATTCAGTGATCAGTGTCTTTCTCTATTGGTTGCCTTCTAGGGATTCCTATCAGCTGTATTCTTACATGCATCTGACAACTTTATTAGCTCACTCAGATTGTGCTTCAGAACATCTCCATAGCACACATACCCTTTCTCAAACAATCACACTTTTGTAGTTGACTCAGAACAAATAATTATATGAACACTTCAGCTGTTATACTCAATAATAAGGTCGAAATGAAGAGAAATTTCACATTATGTGTAAGTCAGGGCTTGGTTTTTATGTTCGAGCTCAAAAAATCAATTCCAGATTGATTTTTGTGTATATATCGTTATTGTCAGAGGATTAATTGATGAATTTTTCATTTGATGAGTCAGGTGGAATAGGCTCTGAGGCACTCAGTGAGCAGAATTCTAATTTACCGTGGCTCCTTGTACTATGCAGCAAAATCATCAATTGTGATATTTTATCATAATTTATTTGCTCCAAAAAATGTTGAGTTTAAGGTCCCAAAGCAAAATAAAAACATTCTATTAGTTATCCTTGTGCAACAACTGTGGTATGATTAAATCATGTTTCCAAAAAAAAAAACTGATTTAAGCCTTTAAAAAGGCACAAATCTCCCTTTGATTCAACATGTCAGAAGTGCTTTTATATTTTGTTATGACCTAAATCTGGGATATAGCAGGCTGAATCTCAAATGACTAGCTATTTAAAAGGCAAACATATATGCAAACACATATATAACATCCAAAATTACCAAATTATGTACTGCAAACTATACAGTATACTGCAGTCAACATTGCAAACATTTCATAAATATGATTTTAACAACCTGCCAGAGTTCTGAAATGTATTTCTAAATTTAAGGAAATTTTAATTCAGTTCAGAAGTAGTACAAAAATGCTTTTGATACTGAAAATTCCAAGTTAAAATGACACTTAAAGGAAAGATTATATGCATTTTATTTATTGAACACATTTTTCTAAAACAGCCCTCTCAGGAGATATTGCCTCCTTAACTGAATTCAATAAACATTTAATAAGAACCTACTATGCGTGAGGCACTATGATAAAATTACTGTCTTTTTCACCTAATTTTGAAAAAATGATTAAGAGACACATAAATAAAGGCATTAAGTTTTTCTTGACTATTCTGGCTCTCAAAGTTGCCAGCCCCCTCCTTGCCCTACACCATACTTCTGAACTTGGAAGAGCAGAGGATGTTTTCTAACATAGTTATATTTTTAAAAATTTAGTATCTGCAATGACTACAGAATTTTTCATACATCAATTTAATACGGTGAGAGAGACTCTCAAAGTAGGGATACAGAATATATGTGCATGTATTTAGAAAGAAACAAGTTCATTTCCTTTGTCTAGATATAAAAAATATCGTTATTAAATATAACCTTTTCAACATTCAATTCCTTTCTCATGACAAGTGCTGAACAAAGCTTTTTATCTTTTGCAGTTGCACTGTGCTTTACTCTGAATCACCTTTCCCCTTCCCCGTCTTGTTTTGGTGGTTTCTCCTTTTTTCAGGTTCACAACGAAGGAGAAGCAGATGGCCTAGGCCACTCTCATTCCCTCCAACTGGACCATCTCCCAAAGCTCCAATACACATGTAAAGAATCAGTAGTGTGAAGGCCAGGAACTGAATCTTTCTATACCAATCAACAATGTTTTCAGTCAGCCAGGGAACAAGTCAGTTATGATGCACATACTCCCTGAGTGCTATGAACTGTCTTCACAGAACTATTAGCATCAAGGATAAGGGGCAAGGGTCAGATTCAACTAAGACTAATAGCACCCCCTACCTCTCTCTATGCTTGCAAGCTTCCCCCGGCTTCCCTGGTGACCCTGCCACTTCCTTTTATTACTCTGAACTCCTTAGAATCTATTGCCAGGAACCAAAGTGTCTTCAAGAAGAGACTATTCTAGGCCCATCAACAAACTGAAAATGATTCTGAGTCAGTTTTTGTTGACCTCTTGCTGCACCCTCTTAGAAAGTGATGAGGGGAGAGCAATGCTCTATGAACTTCATCCCTGCTCTAAGTACAGAAATCTCTCTCCCAGGCCCAAGTTCTACACTTTCAGAATGAAGAAATGAGATAATACAACTTTGTTCTTTACACAGTTTTTTTTCCCCTCACCAATTAGCACAACTCTCTAAAGCCAATCTTTAAATCTTTCTGACAAAGACATAAATTTATGTTTGGCCAGTTCAGCACTGGCTTCTCTAAACTTCAAGATAAAGCCTTTATTTAAATGAAGTATCCCATTGGCCAGAAATGCACAGGTAAAGGATGGTTTCTTAAAGGGTTCTGGTTCCAGTGTCTGGGTACACACAAAATCACATTCTCTTAGGATAATAACTCTCAGTACCTTAGCCAGAAAAGCTGCAATAGCCTAATGGTGGCTCTTGCTACTATGTTCTCTCCACCCTAATCCATCCTCCAATCAGTCAACAAAATAATTTTCCTAAAGTGCAGGTCCAATCATGCCACTCCTCTACTCAATAAACTCCAGGGGGGCTCCCTATCACCTCTAGGACCACATACATATTCTCTGTTTGGCACTCAAAATCCTGCACAGCCTAGTCCTGTCCTGAATGTTTCTAATATTTTTACACCTTGCTCCCACCATGGACTCTGAGCCAGGGACACTGGCCTCCTGCCTGTTCCATGACCAAGACACTGCATCTCTCACCTCTGGGCATTCTCTCTGGCTCTCCCCCAAGCCTGGAATGCTCCCCTCCTCCACTCTGTCTGACGACCTCCCTGGCTTCTTTCAAGGAAGTCTTTCTCAACCCCTCAGAGTTCTAGCTCTTCCTATTAATCATTTTCTAATTATCCTGCATATTTGTGACATGGATATTTGTATGATGTTGATCCCACTAGATTATTAACTCCTTGAGGACAGAGACTATCATTTGCCTCTTTTTAGTGCTTAGGACAGTGCCTGAGAAATAGTAGGTTCTTGATAAATGTTTAATGACTGACTGTATTGACAAGGTACCTTCAGACACAGAAACTTCCAATATACTACATAAAGGTTCCCATCTTTCTGTCTGTCATTTAATTCCATTTTTACTATTCAAGGGGAAGGCACAGAAAGGAAAAAGGAGAGAAATTTAAATAGTATAAAATCTGACTTATCAACATCTCTTTTAAAGTTTCTAACTAACGGCTAAATCAGTATTTCAGGGAACATGTGAATTTTTCTTTATTAGAGTATCAATAGTATCATTACAATAACTTAAAATTACTATATAAATTAACAATGACACTAAATAGTTACAAGTATTGGAAAAGAGATCTTTGAGAATATATCCTTAAATCACAAGAGTCTCTTTTTTCAATGGAATTAAAAAGTATTCTAGTTTAAATCCTCTATGAGCATCCAAATATTTTATCATTTAATTATGTTAAATTATACTTGGTAATACTAGCAACTAGATCATTAACTTCCCCACACCAAATAAATTACTTTCATATATACTGTGAATACATCACTAAGCTTGAAATCACTTAATTCAATTTATTTGAAAATATATTTAGTTGAACTGATTTGTAGACTTAAATTATTAAAAAAAATTAGACTAATATGTAATAGAATCCAGGAATTAAATTTTGTAGACAAAGTAACATAGCTCTATTGTGAAAGTGATGAAAAATGTTTGTTGCCAAAAACCTTTGCAGATCTTTCCCATTTTTCTTCTCTTTGTTGGCCCCTTGCATTTTTATTCTTAATGCTTTCTGAATGATTCTGCTAAAGTCTCTCCAAACTTTCTTTATAATGGTTTTATTCTATACTGCTCCTCTCTGTTCTATGAAGCAATACTACTCATACTCTTCCATCATCCTTCCTCATAAGATTTTTACAAATATTTTATATTCTAAATTGATAGTACCTTTGGCTGATATAATCTCTCTGCTTGGCAAGGAAGTCAAGTATTTGCTGACTAAGGCAACTTTTAGTCTCTTTTCTCTCCTTGTTATGGCAAGTTATTTAGCCCCAGATATGTTTATACAGGTAGAAATGGCACTAAAGAGAAGAAAGACAGGAAAAGCAATTGAATTAGACCAAGTGTACATAGAGGACATCAGCAGTGGAGACTGCACAGTTGTGAGAGTGTCAAGGAAGAAATTCCCAAGGAAAGGAATGGGAAAGTACTCAAGTAATAGGAGAAAAACTCAAGGTCTTATTAATACTGAAAAAAAAAAGGTTACCAAGAGAACCCTAAGAAATACTGACCTATATGTCTACATTTTGATCTTTATAAAATATTTATGATAATCATCTACACATATATTAAGGGAATCCTATTGCAATAAGGGTAGGAACAGGCAGGGTTTTTCCAACTGATGATCCAAAGCAGATCACATCTTTATCATGACTCAACATTCACTTGAATAGAGAATATAGGATCCTACCATGCATATTGCTTATTATTTAAAAAAAAAGCATTTGACTTAGTAAGGCAAAATAACACCTTAAAGGCTCTCCTCCAACAAGATGTCCATATATCATCTGAGATTCCTTGGCACATGCAACAGTGAGGCAACCTAATTCAACAACCCTGTGGATCACTTACATCAGGGGAGGTTTCAAGCAGGGATATATATGGTTTTTTCAATAAAACACTGTCACTGAGGGAAGCCAGCACACAATGTAAATGGGCACAGAAAACCTCCAGAAACTCTTCTATCTTTGAATGATAATATATTTTTTGCATCAGACTTCAAAACGCTATGGAGTCTGATGGAAGACAGACATAAACTCAAAAGACTTTGGACTCAAAAGCCAAGTGGATGAAAAAATGTGTCTATTATTCAGAATCTGACATTAAAATTTAAGGATAAGACAAACTAGAGAATAGGCAATCTATAGTACTTAGTCATAAGTGTGCATGTACATACACACAAACACACACTCACACACTAGACGCATCCTCCAAATGGACAACAAATTGGGCCCAGAATTGAAAAAAAATAGCCTTTGGAAAAATCCAAAGTTCTCTCCATGTCCCCAAACTAGTCCAGAAACAAAAGTCCATTTTTTTATACCAATATTGTACTTGTCATGGTTCATGGCTGCAAATCATAGACCTCTAAGTCTCCATGTATTAAACATAAGGATGATGCACAAAGCAGTGGAGATGTATGCGATGGGTATAAATTAGACTAACATATAATACAGCCAGTAAAATAAAACAAATAAGAAGCTTATATGGGAAATAATAATTGAAAAAGAAGGACTTTTATGATGAAAATGAGATATAAGACAAAGTATTCCACTTCTATCCTTGAAATGTCATGAATAGAGGACACCCTGTGACAGTCTTAAGTGAACATACAGGTATAAGTCATGCAAATATGGATAGGCATGGATGGGCAGGTAGTGAGCTATATTGAGTGTGGCAATATCCAAATAAATAAGAACCACCACGTATTTGAGAATGAAATAGAATACCAGAAATGAGCGACATGTAGAATAATAAGTGATGAGTCCCATTAACCTCTGAAATCAAATTTTTGATTCATACCTTAATTATAAGTTAAATATATTTTATGTCTGACAAACTTGCCTTGGAACATTTAGTTACAATTCCTGGTTGTGGGAACACAGGAGTAGCTATGAAGTATCTGCTACAAGTCAGGGGTCGTGTTAAATATTTCACAAATATGATCTCATTTGGTCCTCACAACAACTCTGGGAGGTAGGTGCTATTAATATCTCTATTTTATAGCAAAGTAAACTGAGGCAAAACAGTTTATGTGACTCATCCAAGGTCACACAGCTAATAAGCATCTGAGACTGCATTTGATCTCCGGTCCTCCTGCCTCCAAGTCCAGTGCTCTAAGCACTGTGCCACCTGGCTGCCTGGGCTGTTACGGAAAAGTACCTTTTTTAGGAAAACAACTTTAAAACCTTAAAAAAAAATGGAAATCTTACTGAACTACACAAGATGCTTCCCTGCCTTAGCTAAACAGGTAAGCAAGGTGTAATTTCATATTTTCTTCATGGTTTAGATTACTGTCATTGTTCATATTATGCTGTGTACGTGAAGATGAATGTGAGACAGTGGGGTGAATTTATTGTGATTCCAGGACATAACAAGAAATAAGTCTCTCCCCTGGTATCATATCACTCTTTTTCTTTGCTTCTTTCTTTCAAAAGTAGAATACAGCTCATGCAGCAGCATAATAGTTTAGGCAGCATATCACTGCTGCCTTTCCAAAAATTAAGCTACTGAATCAGAAGTAAAAGCATCGTTTATCTTGATTGTCTTTATTGACAACCTTTGACTTTTCTGGCAGGGTTCAAAACATTCTATTTTTCAGCATTAGTCATTACTCAACTCCAGCACCAAGTCTCTGATTCAGATGTATTATCTTCATGGAGAAGTACTACCATCTTGTGGACTTTGAAATATTATCATTAACGAAAATTTTAAAACAGGTTAAGTTTTCTGAACTACATTGTACAAATGGACAGCATTTGGGAGCTAATCAAGATTTAATGGGTCACAGAACAGTTGTGGGTTTGCTACCCCAGGCTACAAGTCATGGTTGAAACAGGTGAGGGGATTAGTAGTCTAGGTAGCTGATATGTAGTAATCAAAGTTAAATTACTACCCAATTTATGTGTTACCAATCATGGTGAAGATGTTTATCAAGAAATACAGAATATATCAGATGAATGAAAGAATGAAAAAGAACTAAGCATTTATTATTTTTCTGGAAGGGGGAAGGCAAAGCAATTGGGATTAAGTGACTTGCCCAAGGTCACACAACTAGTAAGTGTGAGACTGGACTGGAACTCAGGTCCTCCTGACTCCAGGGCCAGTGCTCTATTCACTGCACCACCTGGCTGCCCCCACACTTATTATTAAACACTGTGTTGGGTTCTAGGAATTCATACAAAAACAAGACAATCCCTATTCTCAAGGAGGTCACATTCTAATGAGGGCAACAACAGGTTTCAGCTGCCAATCAGATGGAAAAACCTCATGGTTCACTGGGAGAAACAGCAAAGCAGATGATCATGTATTTTCTTTTATGGGTTTCCACTGATAAAATTCACATCTATTTCTGATGACATACCATTTGACAGTGCCAGGAACTTTGGGGATGAGAAATTTTTTCCAGCTCTTCACTAGTTGCACCTGCTAAGGAGAAAATGACATAGCACCTGTAGAAGCCTGGATGACAGCTATCCTAGTGGGGCTGGAAATGGTTGGCAGGCAGGAGCACTGCTACTATTAGGGTTCTTAGGCTGTGTCCAGGGTCCCTCTATCAGGATCCGAAGGTGTTAGTGGTACATGACACAATATGAAAAATGATAGTCATCTAAGCCATGAAGCCCATTTCCATTGAGGTTAGAGGGGACATAGAAGTGGTAGCAGTGGTTTCACAAGTAAAGTATTTCTAAATTTTGTGAGATACCATGCAAGAGCTCTTAAAAGTATATGGTTGGGAGAAATAGCCTGATATAGTGAAAAGGTAAGTTATATCATGGCTAGATTAGATTTCTAGTTGATATTTACTGAATCATAACTTTATAGTTTGATATTTTTAAAAAATCCTATCAATAATTCAATAATCAAGAGTTAGACCTATCAATGTAGGAACAAGCAACTAGATGAGTATCTACTCTCCATACAATGATATATAGTTGGATGGGCAACCTTATAAAGCTCTCATCCATCACTATGCATTTTGGTTGGACAGACACTGTAAATAGACACTAACTTGGGTCCAGAACTAAATCAAGAGGAGGGTGAACTGAACAGTCTTCAGGAAACTGTAAGAGTCTCTTATAGATCTCATGCTTCTTCCTGAAGCAAAGGCCCAACATTTTTAGTTAAAAATATTCTAACCAGTGCTATTATATAGCTACAAGTCATGAAATAGTGCAGGTTCTAAAGAACTTAAGGTGAGGAGCAATAAAAGGGCAACTGAAAGACATGGTGAAGGTATGAACAAGCTGCAAACATTATAAATGTGGAAATATAGAAGAGGAGTTTTAAATACGCCATCAATGAAAGAAGGAAAAAAAGATGATGTGCTGGCTGCAGAGGGAGAGTGAGGGATGGCTAGCCTAAATACTCCATTAGTATCCTTATGATGTCAAGAGAAAGGGAGGGCAGTCTCCAGCATGTTGGGTAGACATGGACAGGAGACACAAAGGATACACAGTCATAGATGGTTCATGATTTGAAATGTTAAAAGAAACACGACTGGTAAGATCACTATCAATGTAAAAATGAAAGCAGCCTTTGTGTTTACACAAAACCTTCAGTAAAATGACCGATTCCTACAAGGGACATGAAGATAGATTGTAAAAATGTAGTGGGTATGTTTCTTTCTCCTAGTTTGCAAGCTGAGAACCCTCTGCCTCAGTCTTTTCCAATTTCAGACATCAACTAAATGGATGTTCTATGATCTACCTTTTGCTTGTCTGGTCACGTCAACTTTGTTGTTATAGGCAAAACTAGTCAATCTGTGTCTCTGTACTAAGTCCCTCCAGTTATTAGTAACAGCATTTTGAAGGAGATAACAACTAAAATATTTAAAATTTATCATCCTTCCTCTATTCTACTTGATAAAGGAAACTAGAGTTCAGGCAGTCAGCACAATGGTGATGTTTCTCATGCAGTACTCTCTCCCTCCTTTGGCCTCCACCAAAATACTTTCTATCATGTTTTCCTATTCTCGTTTATGAATTTTATTACATGAATATAGTTTCTTAATATACGTTATCTGTACTCCTCCCACCTACATTGTATCTATTAAATAAGGTATACCCATCCTGTGTGAGTCACAGGTTTCATCTAACCAAGTGTTAGTGATACTTCTGAGATCAAATTTACCTTCTTGGATTAGAATTTCTAGTTTTTCTTTGCTTTAAGTTGGAACGCTAGTTTACAGATATTCAAGGCCATGGGTTTTACTATCAGTTCTTCTCTTGGGTCTTGTCTCCTAGTAATTTCTGGATGTCACAGGTACTTATATCTTCTTATTTCTGTGTGACTATTGTCTCTAGTATCTAACTTGAGAAACATGCATCTACAGTCTTCTCTCTACCTCAGCCTTTTTTAGTTTAAATTTCTTTTGATCAGATCTACAAAACAAGGGCCAAATGTGTTCTTACTCGTTTTTTATTAGCTGTAATCCATCTCGGGTCAGGAATCTGACATCCCTACATGGTAAGTAGCTCTCTAGAAATCCAAATTTCATTTTCAAATGCCTCTTTCTTAGTCAGCTATTTACTTCTAAATTACTATTTCTCTTTAGCATTCCTTTCATTTACAACAGTGAGGAAAATAAAAATCCGTGGGTGAAATTAACTTCTAGGGCTAGAGTTCTTAATGTGGGGCTCATGAACTTTTTTCTAAAATATTTTGATAACTATTTCAATAAGTGGTAAGGATTCCTTTACAATCCAACATTTTATTTTATGCATTTAAAAATAAGATACTGAGAGGGGGTTCCCAGGTTTTACCAGGCTGCCAAAGGGGTCCCTGACACAAGGAGATGTTAAGAATCCCTGCTTTAATCACACAAGAATACCCTCTCCAAAATCCCCACCAAATAATTATCTAGGCCTTCCTTTGAAGATCTACATGGACGGGGCATTTGCCACCCTTTGAGAAAGTCTTTTCCACTGTTGAACAGCATTAACTGTTGGGAAATTTTTCCTTTTATGAATTTAAAATCTTTATCTCTCTAACTTCCATTCACTGCTTCTAGTTCCCTTTGGAATTAGACAGAATAAGCTTTTACAAATTCCAAAACCTATTATCTTGTGACCTATGATTTCTCCCCCTTTTTTATTCCCTATAACCAAATAGAAAGGCCTATCAACTCTTCCTTCATAATTTCTCTGAATTTTTCCCTGCTATTCTACAAATACAGGAATTACTGTAATACTGCCCTGAATGTTTTTTCTAACTCTAGTCTTTCATGACCTTCTCAATCCGTCCTCCAGAGTCTTTTATAATCATTTTCCTAAAGCACAGCTTTCCCAAAACAAACACCAAAAAGGGTTAACTGCATCAAATTCAAACCCTTCTCCCTGACAATCAAGGATCTCAACCATAGGTCTCCTCACTTCCTCTATGCTATCCGAATTTATTGCTCACAGTCGCCACTCTAGCTGGATCAGATTCCTCGCTGCTCTTTTTTTGACAGACCATGTCCATTTCTACGCCTAAAGATTTTTGTACTCATGCCATAACCCTTTACTTGAATGTCTTCCTAATTTTCTAGGACAAATTGAGCACTTTTTTCAGAAGTCTTCCTTTATTACTATTCAAGACACTCATTGTTCTTAGTATTTTCATAGAATATAGTGGTTATTATCTATCTCATAATATTGTGGAGTATTCTATTATCCTAGCACTTATTACAATACCTGGTACATAGCAGGCCCTTAGTACTTACTGAATGACTGTTAGAACAATTTCTCTTGTATTATGCCTTTAACTACCGATTTCATTTCCTTGTTGTGAGGAAAGCATTTTACTTAGCATTAAATGCTCTTTTAACAGTGAGCAATAATTGCCAACTAGAGCATGTTTTCGTCAAGGTTCAGACCACATATATACTTTGTCTCCACGTATCATCTGAAAAGTGTCTAGACCCAGAGTAGACAAATAAAAACAATACAACGTTATGTCAATAGGACAGGGAGGGGGAGGGGGGAGAGGGGACAGGACAAAGTGGGAAAGGGAGTGCTAAGAACTATTTTGTGTCTTTGCAATCCTAGAGCCTAAAATGATGCCTGGAATGTTGTATCAGAGCTACCTGAAAAACAGAATCTAACAAGTACTGTAGCAAGCAAGCACTAAAGCTAGTTTAAAAAAAAAAAGCAAGCTGCCAAGAAATTCTGCAACAGTAACTCAATCCAGTCAAATGAGATTCAATGATTCAGTTTTTCCCCCACTGCTCTGCTTTTTAAAAAGTCTAACATTGGGAAATTCAAAAGATTTAAAATACTAATTAATTTTCTCTTTTTGCTTTATTGTATAAAAGATGATAAATGATACATAGTACAACACCCAGATATGTCAGTCATAAATTCATATGTCATATGCTCCTGGATTGTGGTCTGGACTTGCCATTTCATTCATGTAGGGAATTCCTAGTGTAGAAAGTGAATGAACTCTTTATGCTTTTTAAAGCTCTTTGCACCTTCGTGACTGCAAATGCATCCATTTCATTCTAGATGGAGAAGTCAAAGTTAAGGTGAGGGAGACAGTGTGGTGCAACAGAAATAGGGCTGGACAGAGAGTCAAGAGGCCTGGGTTTGAATCGCAGCTGTGCCTCTTTATTTCTGTGATACCGGGCAGGTCACATTCTCAATCATTCATCTGTAAAATGAGGGAGCAGACTGGATGAATGCAAAGAAAACTTAAAGCTTTAAATCAATAATCCTTTGAACCTAAGAAATGCATAACTAGAAGAGTATACTATTGACATAAGAATGAAAACCATCTCTATTATGGCCTTGCCTTCCAATATGACATACAAGGAATAAGGGGAAGGACAAATGAAGAAAAGATGCTGGAATAAAATGTTGGTAGAAGCATATCATGCTGTTTCTTATGTTAAAAATAAATCAATCTCAGGAAGCAACCACTTCAAATGATCCTATTTTAACTATTTTCTCTGAAAGTAAAAACAAACAGTATACACTTTGATCCTTGCCTTTGGCTAAAACTACAGTATCTGTAAAATTTCTGAAAAGTTTTCCAACTTTTAGTATAAGTTTTACCTCTCTGTATCATGTGTGTTGTGCATGTTTCTGAGAAAGTCAGGCATGAAGAGAAGATGGGGCAATGATGTAAGCTTACTTAAGGAAAACAACTTAAAAGCTGTCATTTTATGTTAAGAAATGAACGCTTTATTAGAGTTTGGGAAAGAACTGTTTGCTTCTATGAACTGGTCTTGAAAAATATCTTGTAGGATATGTAGTAGGTGGAGGGAAGAAGCCTTTTCACAGTAAAGGATGGGGGAAATATGAGTAGGAGGTTAGGGCAATAAAAGGTAGGAAGATGTCAGGCTCAGAATCTGACATGTTCAGTTTGAGATCAGGCCCCAACGTGTGCTGGCCTTCTGACAGTGGCTGGGTCACTGACTTTCTCCGACAAATTTGTTCCTTCATCTCTCAATGGGGATAAAAACCTAGAATGTGCTCTACCTATGTTACTTTATAAATTAAAAAGTGATACTGAAGTATCAATTACAATCATAGCATTTTCTTCTACTTTAGAGACACTATTATATAAATAAAGAACACAGGACAAACAGAAGATCTAGGTTTTAATCCCAGCTCTGCACCTGCTAGTCATGTGACTATGTATGGACAAGTAACTTAATCTCTATTCAGACAATAAGCATTTATAGGGAGCCAAGATGGCGGAGTAGAAACAGGACCTCTTGCACTCAGGCTCCCACCACCTCCAGTACATGTAAAAAAATGACTCTAAACAAATGTTAGAGCTACAGAACCCAGAAAGTGACAGACAGAAACAAATCTCCCACTGAAGGCAGCCTGGCAGGCCAAAAGGAAGGTTCTAGTGCACTAGCCTCGGAGTCAAGTGCAATCTCCAGTGAGCCTGGTTCCGGCCCCAGGATAGTCCCGAAAAGCAGCAGCCAGGGCAGACTTCAGAAGTGAATCACCAGCAGCTGTGGTGGTTTCCAGACTTCTCAACCCATGCATGCCAAAGACAAAGTAAAAGGTCAGTGTGTAACTCTGTTAGAAGGGGGGGGGGGAGGTCAGAAGAGTGCCACTGGCAAGAAGTGGTGGATGTGTGGTGGCTGCAGCTGTCTCAGGAGCTCCTGGCCTGCAGACTGTAGGGGGACCAAGCAACCATCCAGAGGGTAATCATTCTAACTTTGACCTGCTTGGATTTAGATTACAGTCTTGGGTGGTGGTGCTGGGACTTGTGACCACTGAATCACAGCTTGTTGGGGCTGCAGGAAGGGCACCCTCTTAACAGCTCCAGCAGCTGCAAAAACTCCAGCAATTTGGTACAAAGCTCTCTCCATTCTGAAAACAGACTTCTACTGAGCCCAAAAGTCAAGTAACTGACTGGCAACATGAGCAAGCAAAGGAAACACAAATGGGAGGAAGACAACAAAGAATTCCTGCGTCAAAAGTTTCCCAAAAAAATATGAATTGATTACAGGCCATGAAGGAGCTCAAGAAGGACTTTGAAAATCAAGTAAGAAAAGAGGAGGAAAAATTGTGAAGAGAAATGAGAATGATGCAAGAAAATCAAGAAAAGCAAGTCAACAGCCTGACAGAAGAAAATAACACAGAAGAAAAGTAAAACAGACTAACTCAAATGGCAAAAGAGGCCCAAAAGGCCAATGAGGAGAAGAATTCGTAAAAAGCTGAATATGCCAGATGGAAAAGCAATTTCAAAAACTCACTGAAAAGAATAACTCCTTCAAAATTAGATTGGAGCAACTAAAAGCAAATGACTTTATGAGAAATCAAGATACTATAAAACAGATCCAAACAAATGAAAAAATAGAAGGCAATGCAAAATATCTCACTGGAAAAACCACTGACCTGGAAAAGAGATTCAGGACAGACAATTTAAAAATTATTGAACTACCTGAAAGCCATGATCAAAAAAAAGAGCGTAGACACCATCTTTCAAATTATCAAGCAAAACTGCCCTGATATTCTAGAACCAGGGAGCAAAATAGAAATTGAAAGAGTTTACCAAATGCCTCTTGAAAAAGATCCCCAAAAGAAAACTCCTAGGAACATTATAGCCAAATTCCAGAGTTCCCAGGTCAAGGAGAAACTACTATAAGCAGTCAGGAAGAAAAAGTTTGAGTATTGTGAAAACACAATTAGGATAACTCAAGACCTAGCAGTTTCTACATTAAGAGATCAAAGGGCTTGGAATACTATATTATGAAGGTCAAAGGAGTAGGATTAAAACCAAGAATCACCTACCCAGCAAAACTTAGTATAATGCTTCAGAAGAAAATATGGTCATTCAACGAAAGAGGATTTTCATGTATTCTTGATGAAAAAAACCAGAGCTGAACAGAAATTTTGACTTACAAATACAAGAAGCAAAAGAAGCAGGAGAAGGTAAACAGGAAAAAGAAATCAAAAGGAACTTATTAAAGTTGAATGATTTGCATTCCTACATGCAAAAAGGAGAATTATAACTCATAAGACTTTTCTCAGTATGAGGATAGTCAAAGGGAATGTGTATGTGTATGTATATAAATGTGTATAGGAGGATATATATGTGTATAATTATATAGGTGAGTGTGTGTGTGTAAATGTGTATACATGTATTCATAGACAGAGGGCAAAGGATGAGTTGAATATGAATAAAAATATCTAGAAATATCTAACAAATAAAATTAAGAGATGAGAGAGGAATTTGTTGGGAGAAGGAGAAAGGGAGAGATAGATCAGGGTAAATTATCTCATATAAAAGAGGCAAGAGAAAGTTGTTACCATGGAGAGGAAGAGCAGGGAGGTGAAAAGGAATGGTTCGACCTTACTCTCACTGAATTTGGCTTAAGGAAGGAATATCACACACACTCAGTTGGGTATCTTACCCTACAGGAAAATAGGGGGGAAGGGGATAAGAGGGAGGATAACAGAAGGGGGTGAAGATTAGGGGAGAGGGTGGTTAGAAATAAACACTTTTGAAAAGGGACAGGGTCAAAGGAGAAGACAGAATAAGTTAGGGCGTGATAGGATGGAAGGATTTATAGTTAGTCTTTCACAATACAACTACTATGGAAATGTTCTGCATAATTACACATGTACAACCTATACTGAATTGCTCATCTTCCCAGTGGGGGTGGGTAAGGAGGGAAGAAGGGAAAAAAAATCTGGAATTCAAAATTTTAAATAAAAATATTTTTTAATTGGGTTTTTTTACATGCAACTGGGAACTAAGATTCACAGGCACTGGGGCATAGAAATCCATCTTGCCTCACTAAAAAGGTAGGGGGTAATGGGGGAGGATAAAAGAGAGAAAAGATTAGGGGAAGGGGTATTCAGTAGATTCTGTATTTTGGGGTGATGACTAGGGGAAAAACAGGGAGAAAATATGTAACTCAAAATCTTGTGCAAATGAACGCTGCAAACTAAAAATAAATAAATAAATAAACTGGGAACAAAAAAAAACCATTTATAAAGTGCTTTCTATGAACCAAACACTGTTCTAAGTGCTAAGGATACAAAGAAAGGTAAAAGACATTGTCCCTTTCCTCTAGGAGTTCACATTCTAATGGAGAACACAGCACACAAATAATTTTATCCATACAAGATACATACAATGTAAAAGTAGCATTAATGATACATACAAAGAGAAAACACTGGGGGGACAGGAAGAGAGATCTGGAAAGGCTACTTGCTTAGGTGGAATATGGCCTGAGTCTTGAAGGAAAGAAACCAGGGAAGCTGGAAGGCAAGGTGAGGACAGACCTTGCAGGATAATTCCAGGAATGGAGTACATACAGTCAATGAAAAGGAAGACAGCAAGGTCATCAAGAGTCACATGGGTTAGAAGCAGCAAGAAGGCTGAGGTAGCTGCATTGCAGAAGGGAGTAAAAGCTAAGAGGACTAAAAAGGTAGAAAGAGGAAAGTACTGAAGAACTTAAAAGCAGACGATTTTATATTTTACTTTAGAAGTAAACGGCAGTCACTACAGTTTATTGGGCAGGGGAGTGATGTGATTAGACCTTAGCTTTAGAAAGAGCCTTCTGACAGTTGGAATGGAATGGATGGCGACCTGAGACAAGGAGAACCACCAGCAGGCTATGGCTACTGCAAAAGGCCAGTTGTGAAAGGGATGAGGACCTGCCCCGGGGTAGCAGAAGAGTGAGAGGATTTCTCTTAGAAATGTGAAAGTAGAAATGAAACGATATGGCAGCAGATAGGTTGTGTGCAGTGAGTACAAATGAGGAAGGCTAGCAGCAAGGTTAAGAATGTAGGTGAATGAGAGAATGAGAATGCTTTCAATGGAGAGAGGTAAGTTATGAGGAAGAGAAAGTTTAGGGGAAATAGAAAAAATCCTATTTTAGATACATTAATTTTGAGATGCTCAAAAGGCAGTTGGTGATGTGAGTCTGGAGGCCAGGAAAGAGGATACGGCTGGAAAAATGTATCTGAGAATTACTCACATAAAAATAATGTTTGAGGTACAGAAAAGATAAACAAAGATGTTTCCATTTTCCAGTTCCCAAGAATTTTAGGCAATGAGGTGGCACAGCAAATAAAGTTGGACTTGTTAACTCTGGGCAAGTCACTTAGTCTTTCTGAATGTTTCTTCATTTGTGAAATGGGTATAATACAAGTACCTACCTCATTGGGTGAGGATCAAATGGTTATGAGGAGCAAATGAGATAACAAATGTAATATTTTGCAAAACTTAAAATTACATAAATCGGGGGCGGAGCCAAGATGGCGGCATAGAAGCAACAAAGCACCACAGCTCCCACACAAACACGCTAAAAAACTCATAAAATGGGACGCTAAACAGATTTTCAAGCTCCAAAACTCTCCACAAGACAGAAAGCACATCTGTTGCTACAGGCAGCGCAGTGCAGCAGGCGGGGCTCTTCCAAGCAGTCTGGGCCTGCCCAAACCCAGCCGGCTCAGGCCCTGGGGCAGCGGGCAGGGAGCCGGGGCTGCAGGAGAGCAGATCAGCTGCATTGGAGCCACAGTTACCACATTTATCAGGCCAGAAGACAAAAAGGCTAAGAGAAAGGTCAGTGGATTTTGCTAACTGGGGAGGAGAAGAGCGGGTCCGGCCAAACTGCTCCCAGGGCAAGGAGGCAGAGGGAGGCGGCTGTTGCAGCCGGAACGGCTGAGAGCCGCAGCGGCCCCATGGGCCTGCTTCAGAGCCCTCGGCCTACAGATAGCAGGGGGGCTGACGCGACCCATCGAGGCCAAGGGCTCTTGCGTTGAGCGGCCCGGATCTGGATCGGGGTCTTGAGTGGTGGTCCTGGGGTGCGCTTTCGGTGAGCCAAAGCTTGGGGGGGGAGCTGCAGCACCCCACTAAGAGCTCTGGCAGCTGAGAGGGCCC
>CM053594.1:339294066-339354854 GCA_028646575.1 Pseudocheirus occidentalis | reverse complement strand
GGGTCAGGGAGGAGCTCCCTGCCCTGCTAGAAAGCTAGAGAGGTGTTGGAGGAGGGCATAAAAGGGAACAGATTGTGGGAGGGGTCTTACAGTGGGATCAATGTTCTGGGCTGGGGGGTAGGGGCAAAAAGGGGAGAAAATTTATGACTCAAAACCTTGTGGAAATGAATGATGTAACCAAGAAAATAAATTAAGATAAAATAAATAAAAAATAAATAAAAAATAAAAATAATGTTTGAGTCCATGGTAGCTGATGAGATCAGCAAATGAGTTGGATGATATTAAGAAATTTGGGATTGAGAAACTTGTTTTAAAAAATATTCTGATAATTTTATTTTGAAATGAGTGGTTTGCTTTTTAATCTAATTCATATTATTTTACGCATTAAAAAAGCACTCTGAAAAGAAAATCCATGAGCCTCACTAGATTGCCAAATGAGAACATGTTGGTAAATGTTTAACAACTGGCTCTTTGTTGAAAAAATAGTAAGCATGATATAATTTTAAATTTAATCTAGATTATTAATATTTTTCCATCTCTCTTACGTCTAGACAATGAAGAAAACAATAAATCAAGTCCTAATTTGCAGCATTTGCTTATTTCTGAGGTATAAATGGTTACAGTGAAAATTTAATAACTGGCTCTCAGCAGCTAGTATGAAAAAGCTTCAGTAACCCACAGCGAGTGCCAACGGGCTCCATAATATTAAAACAAAAAAGAAAAGGTTGTGAACCCTTGCCAGAGAGAAAGAAAAGGGACATTCATGATGGTGAAAGAGTCACCAGAAGTCAGGAACAGCAAAAAAAGATTTTGTAGTCATTAGAAAGGTAAGAGTGGAATCAGATGACAGCAAAGAGAAGAATACCATGAAAACCTAATAAGAAGACTGGTTGGCAGTGTCAAAGGCTAAAGAGACATCAAGGAGGACAAGGGATGAGAAATGGCCAATAGACTTGGCAATTAATCACTGGCAACTTCACAGAAAGCAGCTTCAGCTAAATGACACAAACTGCAGAGGACCTATAAGGGAACGAGAGTAAAAGCAGTGGAGGCACCGATTTTAGATGGCATTCCCAAGGAATTTAAGCAGCAAAGACAGAAAGAAGGTCAACAGGTAACAAGAATGACTGGATCAAGGGAACGTTTTTCAAAGGCTATGAGGAGACGTGAGTATGTTTGGAGGCAGCAGGGCAGCAGCAGTAGAAAGGAAGAAACTGAAGTGGGAATGCCGAGAAGATAGAATACAAGAGGGAGAAAGGTGCACATAACAGGGTTTTCCTTGGCAAGAAGAAAGACCCCTTTTTCAGGTTAAGACAGGGTTGAAGGAGGAGATAATAGGGAAAGACACTTCAGTGATGTGAGATGGAGAGAAAGGAAGAAGTTTCTTCATCTGTAGAGCCAGTATTTGAACCTGGGTACTGTGACCCCAAAACATCAGCACACCCAACTGGTTTTCCTCACAGGTTGACTGATAGGGAAAAAAATGTGTTTCATAAAAAATAAAGTGGTATATAGATATAATGTGTTATTACTATCTCTTAATTGCTTTTGGGTTCTGTTATTAATGATTAGTTGTGGGAAGATCTATAAACCATTAAATGTGCTACCCACTGACTCAGAATTTGACTTTCTTAACCAAAAAAAAAAAAAAGAGCTTTTTCATAAAGGACAGGAAGACCAAAGAGCCCAAGCATACAGGCATCAGAGAAGACCTAAAAGCCACATATAAGAGTGGTATCAACACTTACTGCTCTTTCCTAATTCTACTTAACCTTTCTTAAATTACCATTGTATATGAACAGAGTTTAACTACTAACAAGAACGACCTAAATTAAACTTCTTATACACCTTGGAACTGGACATGACCAAACTTAAAATGGCTTGGAGATGGCAGAGAATCAGTAAATAAACTAATGAGAAAATTAATGCCTTCAAGAAATGTAGAAGCTCACAACATAAATCCACAAAAATCAACAGTGTTTCTATACAGCAATAACCAAATCTAGGGCAAATAACAAGAAACTCCATGCAAAATAACTAGAAAATACACACAAACATGTGGGATCAAGACACAGATAAATGCCATTATAAAGTATTCTTTAAAGAAATAAAAATTACAAAATATCTGGATGTTCACTGGTCGCGATACAGCCATACTAGTATAATCAAATGAAGATACCACCTCAATTAATTTACAGATTTTGTGCAATACGAAATTATCACTGACATACTTAGTTAGATTAAATGATCAGAAAATTAATTTGGAGAAACAAAAGTACGGAATCTCAAGAAAAATAATGAAAAAAGTAGGGGAGGATCTATACTTTTAGACTTCAAATCAAATATACACAGCAATCACAGAAAATTATATGTGTAGAATGGACTAGATCAATGAACCAGAGAATATATATTACTTGAGGAAGAACTACCAAGATTTACTAGGAAACATGGTAGAAATTAGGCAGAGACCACAACCTTGTATGTATATATAAATACATACATATAACGTTGTGGTCGAGCCATTGTAGAGCCGTGAAAATATTGCAGAGCCATGAAAACAATATACCCAGGGCTAAAACCATGAACAGAAAGAACAAGAGTAACACAATGAAACTTAAGGCTGTATAATCGTTAACGGGCCAATTTGGTTCTCTAAAAAAGTTGAGAAAATACATGTCCCTCCCTTCATTAAAGAGATGGAGAAGACTGAAATGGTATATTGAATATATTTACCATCAGACACTGTCCATGTATTGGTTATCTCTCTTGAATTACTTGTCTTCCCTTCTTAATTTTTAAATGTGTTATTTAATGGATAATTCACTGGGTAGGGTAATTTTAAACAAATGCCTTATAAAAACACAAAAAGATAACATTTAAAAATAGCTTGGTACAGTATACTGTATATAGACTATATATATATACTATGTACAGTATACATTATACTGTTTACATTGTCCTGTAATGGTCTAAAAATTATAAGTTACCAAATGGGAACTAAGTTCAGGTAACAAATGTCCAGTTTGCTTACTAATAACTAAATAAGGCTTGGGGCTTCTCAAAATGTAGCATATTTAAAGATTATGCAGAAGGTACTTCCCAAAATAAAAGCTGATGGTAGTTGGCACACTATAAACCTCAAAAATTTTCAAGTTCATAGCAGCTTAGGATCACAGACCTAGAGGCAGAAGGAACTTCAGAGACCATCTCCTGCAATCCCTTCATTTTGATTAGAAAACCCAGGCTGAGGGAAGTCAGACTTGCTCAAGGTGCCAAATATAGTTAGTATGAGAAGGAGGATTTGAATCCAGGTCCTCTCAACTCTAGAGGAATCTTTCTACTGTACCACTCAACCTGTAATCAGCTACTGAACTATAATAGGTAAAATAGTGTAAATGACATTAAACCCCTTCAGACTGTCTTAATAATCACCTCAATATGTCTAAGTGCTCATGGCTGCACTACACTGTACTTGGGTACTATGGAGTTTGAAAATTAAGTTTGCCAAGTTTTGCCTTTAAGATAACATTCTTAAAATATATTTAAACAATTTCAATAACCTTGGAATGACTAAGAATTTTATCATATTGGAGATAAACTGAAGGCAGATAAAATACAATTTTATTTTTTCCAAATAAACATGAGAAGCTTCAGAAATATTCTCATAGAAATTTTGAAGTTGTTCTCTGTATTAATGGTAGATTCCCAAAACCTTAAAAGCAGAAAGATCTGATTTCCGAGTATTACTTTTTGATGCCCCCCCCTTTTCTGGTTCTTTTAAGCTAACAGACAAGATTTAGAGATCAGAATAATGGATTTATGGTTCTTTAAGCCAAATAAGAGAGCATCTATGACCATGTAAGTGACTGCCATTAACTGCTATCATACACTGGGCTCAAAAAACATGAAAAAAAATGGAACTATCTCAGTAGTGCACAGCACTAAGGCAGACGAAAGAGTCCATAGCACTGTCAGAAAAAACAATGACTCTCAAGATGTGAAAAGTCTATTAGACTCAAATGCTTAAAAATTGTTTCTCACTTACTTGTGTATTTTAAAAAGAAATCTTATTCTACATGAGGAATTACAAGCTTCTACAATTTATACTGAAAAAAACCTTACATATTCTTAAATGTAACTTTTAAAAATACCAATCTATACTTTCAATTAAATTTTATTCATAATGAAGACCAAAAAATACAGCATGATTAATCTCAAAGTTAGAATACCAGAAGCACTATAAATTACAGTAAGTGATCATAATCATGCTCAGAAAGCAACTTTAAAATATTTTCAGACCATAGTAATTATTCAAATTTCTGATGATATAACACAATCACCAGAAATGTCAACAGACATCTAAGATTAAGAGAACCCCAAGCAATATTTTTTCATACATGTGCCAAGAGCTATTAAAATTAAGTTCCTCTTATTTAATTTCACTCTATATCTACTTATCTCAGACTCCCAATCACTTATATTATACCACATTAAAACAATCTGCAGTCTCTAAATATCACTGAAGCTATCAATTTTCTAATTGTTAAACTCCACCTCCCTGGATTAGAGGAGAATAAAAAATTCCAACTGAGCAAAAAAAGAACAGCAGTTTTGTTTATGTGCTAATATTCAAACTGGGACTAAGGAAAAGTTTTAATCCAAGGTATCCATCTAAAATTGGGAAGTTACTCTACATAGGTTTTTGTTAGAACAAGTAAACTCAAAGTTAAAAAAAAATATTCCTGAAGAATCATTTTTAAACTAAGATGAATTTTCACAATTAAATGTCTTATTTCTGGTTTCATATGCATCTTTATTATTTATACTTCCGCTTGTCCAATAAAATAATATGCCTACTAAAATTGTTATTGAAATTTCTCAATAAACACCACCATATGCATTTTGTTCACGGAATTTTGGCTGTAAATCATAGTCTTATAAAATTCTCTGAGAGCACTGAAAGAGTCAGTGGTTTGCATAGGTATACTGCTAATATATGCCAAATATGGGCCTTGAATCCAGGTCTGCCAGACTGAAAAGCCAACCCTTTTCTATACACTCTACCATGATGCTTCTCTATGCAAAGGGGAAAATGTAATTAAAAAAAAAAAGACAAGGTCCTAGACCATATACACCTTAGGTAAGACAGGTATATTAGTTGAGTACCTGATCACTTATCTCATAAATAATGGAAGGCACTTCAATACACACATGTGCAAAATCAAGTTTCAATTGCTGCTGCCTAACAGTACAGAAATCATATCTGATACATTAAAAGCGGATCTGTATGTGTATTACTGTTCTGGGTAAAGGAGAAAAAACAGAGTTTGATAAAAGAATGTAACACATACATAAAAAAGGAACACCACATGCATCAGAAAGGTATTCACACACAAAAAGTTTGAGGCCCAAGGAATAAAATGTGGCAACCAACTGAGAGGATGAGAAAAGGCTTGATGGGACAGGTAAGATACAAGTGGGGTTTTAAGGATGAATAAAAACTTAAGGTAAGGAGGCACTGACAACACGTAAGGAAATATGTACATACACCAAAACAGTGAAGGAGAATGGATCCCATTTCAAATATGTATTTGTTATAAATCCAACTTTCATCAAGAAATTCAGCATGGGGGTGGCTAGATGGCTCAGTGAATAGAGCACAAGCCCTGGAGTCAGGAGGACCTGAGTTCAAGTCCAGCCTCAGACACTTGACACACTAACTAGCTGTGTGACCTTGGGCTTAATCCCAATTGCCTTGCCTTACCCCCTCAAAAAAAAAAAAAAAAAAAGAAATTCAGCATGTCAGTTGGTGCCCTCTATGTTAATGGGTGGGAAAATACATAGTCATTGCTTTGCAAAGGCCACTGAGGTAGAGACCTAATTCTTCCTGGCCTCCCTCCTATAAGTCCCTCAAAAAGAGGGGAAGAGAACATAAAACCAATAATGACCACCCTCTATAATGTAAACAGGCAGATGTGTCTAGAATTTGTGATAGAAGCACTGGGGTTGCTATCATGTCTTCAAAAAACTTCATGTGTTCAGGCCACCCACTCCCTTAGGCAATAATAACTGGATGAAGGTGAGAAGGATAAGGCGAAGAAAAACACTTTAATCTACTACTCAAAATTAGAAAGGAGAAACAGTTGAGATGACATAAAATGCAAATAATGTATACTCTTAATTTTTTTTTCTTTTACTCCTTCAATGCTTCACTGAACTTGATATTGGGGGAGGGGGAGTTGGAGGGAACAATAAGGGTTAAGTGACTTGCCTAGGGTCACACAGCTAGTGTCTGAGGACAGATCTGGAGCCTGATTTTTTAAATATTTGCTAGGCCTTTAATACAGACATAACCCGTAAGACACATGGATACAAGTCAATGAACAGAAGATGTCTATCTCCTCTTTGTAATCCACAGCAAATGCCTATAAAAATTCCATGACAAATCAGGAATTTCTGTTAGGTGAGATATAAAAAGTTTAAAGCATGAAAAGTACTTAAAATATGTCTTTTAAAGTGGCACACAAAGTATATGTTTGTACTTAACTTTTCCACTTGAACTTATAAAAGTTCTTGATTCTTATGCTGAAATACGTTTACTTAGATTTTGATGCAGCCAAAAAAAAAAACTGCAAAAATTTCTGGTAATGATGGGGTCTCCAGGCAGAATGGTATAGAGGAGATAAAATGGGGAGCTTTGAGAATACTATTTAACACTTGGCTGGAAATGCATCTCCCATCTTATAATTGTTAATGTGAATTTTTAAATCCAAATGTACCTATATCTCTATTGAAGTTCATATTCAATTCACTCCAATGTTGTAGATTGTCAAGATTTTTTCATTGAATTTCATTCAATTGTCATTGATTTCTTCCTCTGTGTTGAGGACAGTTAAACTATGATGGCCACATTTCATAATGTATGGTTACTATGACTCATTTCATAATGTGTTAAGTATATACTTGCCATTAAAAAGTTTTTGTGCCATTTTTCCTTCATGGATATAAATGACTTGCCACTACTTGCTCAATTGGACAGACAGACAGATACACACATAGACACACAGATAGACAGACAGACATAAAAATTATATAGAAACAGGCATATTAATGAAATATCTGCTGGTCAGTTTTATAGAGGGAAGAAACCTGAAAATATGAGATACCGAATAACAAGTCCCAAGAGAATATTAACTTATTTACTGTAGCACATGCTGCAAAATAGGGGACTTGGTTCAAGACAGTTAGGAGTTCAGCTATAAATTTAGGGCATAATAGTCCAAATGGTACTTTTATTCTTTGTATTTCAATAAGGCCTCATGAACCAGGAATGGGTGAAGGATGAGGTACCGGGCTCAGGGTAAGTTTCTTGAAGTCTAGGGGAAGGTCATAAGAATAAGACCTTATTTCTCTGAGAATAGGTATAAAATTAGCCATCAATTAATGAGATACTCTCTCCCTTCCACAACTCTCAGCCTATTCAACCAATTGCAATGTTCAAAAATACCTAAAGTATAAACCTGGCAGCAGAGGGAATACTCTGCTTCCAACCAATCACTGACTTGGACACTTTGGAAAGCAAGGAAAATGGGTACAACATAGACTGGAACTTTCTTGTGTAAAACGGGAGATCTGAGAAGCTATTTTGACTCCTCCTATCCCTACCCCATCCTGAGATGACTTGATATCCTATTCACCTCATCACCACAAAACCAATGTAAGCCTACTGAGAGGCAAACCAAAGAAGTTGCTATCTATCAATAGAAGTTTCCTATCTCTAGCTCTCTTCATGTCTCTATAAATTTATAAAAAAAATACTTACATTTCATTTGGATATATATGTTTTGTGTATGGATGCTTTCCTCCTGCCCTTTCTACAGTAGATGCTGATTTGCCACAAAATTCAGCCATATGGAGAGACACTGCCTCCAAATATAAAAATTAAAGTGGGAAAATTATTAAATTCCCCTTTTAATTTTAAGGGGCAAAAGTCCTATAGACCTAGAGAAATTGTACAAATTCACATACTCAGTTTTGTATCATCTTCAAATTTTATTTGAATTAGATTGTTTCAGAATTACCCTTTATCCAAGACTTTGATAAAAGCATTAAATCAGGGCGGCTAGGTGGCGCAGTAAATAGAGCACTGGCCCTGGAGTCAGGAGGACCTGAGTTCAAACACGGCCTCGGACACTTAACACTAACTAGCCATGTGATCTTGGCCAAGTCACTTAACCCCAACTGTCCTCCAAAAAATAAAAATAATAAATAAAATTTAAAAAGCATTAAATCATAGGATCGAGCATAGATCTCTTAGGCGTTCAACAAGACTTCATTTCGCCTTGATATGGAAGCATTATCAATTTCTATTTGGGTATGATCAGTCATTCAGTTGCAGATCCATCTTAGCATCTAGTCTGTATCTCTTCATTCCCTCCCACCCTGCCTGCAAAAACAGCAAGAAAAACTTTATAAAATACTTTGTTATAGTCTAACAAAAACCAAGATTCCCCTGATTCAGCTTTAATGTTTAATAAACATGTCAAAAATAAAATGTTTATCCTACACAATCTATTCTTGGCGGGCTCATTCTACTATTTTGGAAATATGATACATTATTAAGAATCCATATTGACCTAAAGGGTCAGACATAGAAGAAAATAGCAGGAAGTGGAAAAGTGAATGTCAAGTAGTAGAAAGGGCTGGTCAGATGGATAGGAGAAGAACCAGGAGAGGGCAAGGTTGTGGAAACCTCAAGAGCAGGAGCAGAGGGTGATGAGCAGTGTCAGAGGCTTCAGAGAGGACAGGAAGGATGAGAATTGAGAAAAGGCCATTAGATTTGGCAAATAAAATAACACTGTCCCTTGCTAGAGCTTCAACTAAATCATACCTACCGATTATAGGTGTCCCACAGAGCTCTCTCCTGGGCCCTCTTTTTCTCTCATGTATACTATTTCACTTGGTAATCTCATCAACTCCTATGGATTCAATTATCATTTCTATGCTGAAGATTTTTAAATCTACTCCAGGTCTAACCTCTCTATAGCCCTCCAGTCTCCATCTCTATCTTTCTATTGGATATCTCAAACTGGATATCTCACTGACAATCTAAACTCAACATACTCAAAATGGAACTCATCTTTCCCCCAAAAGCTTTCTCCTCTTCCTATCACTCATGAGGGCACCATCACCCTCCCAGATACCCAACATCAAAACCTAGGTGTCATCTTTGATTCCTCTCACCCCTCATATTCAATCAGTTGCCAGGTACTGTTGACTCTACCTTCAAAAGCATCTTGTATACAACTCCTCTCCTGTGACACCGTTATTCTGAAGGTCTTGATCACCTCAAGCCTCTACTGTTACAACAGTCTGTGATTGGTCTCCTTGACTCAAGTTTCTCCCCACTCTGGTTCATCTTCTTGGGTGTTAAAGATATTCCTAAAGTATGGGCCTGATCATGTCAACCCCCTATTTAATAAATTCCATTATTATTATTGTCATCCATTTTAACTCACTATCAACTCCAAGATAAAATGCAAAATCTTCTTTTTGGCTTTCAAAGCCCTTCATAAACTGCCCGTCTCTTCAGCCTTTCCACTCTTCCTTCACCTTATGCCTCCCTGCCCCCACATACTCAGGTTGAGGAACACTGGTCTCCTCGCTATTCATCACACAAGACAATCCATCTCCTTCTGCCATGAATTGAAACTGGCTGTCTTCCATGCCTGGAATTTTCTTCCTCCTCTCCTCTGCCCCTGACTTCCCTGTCTTTCTTCAAGCCCCAGCTCAATTCTGACCTTCTATGGGAAGTCTTTCCTCATGTCCTTTAATTCTAGTGCCTCCTCCATTGATTATTTACCCTGTAAATATCTTGTTTGTACATAGTTGTCTTCATGTTGTCTCTCTGATTAGACTTGAGTGCCCCTTGAGAGCAAGGACTGTCTTTTGCCTTCTTCTTATCCCTAGAAGTGAACATGGTGCATGACACAGAGTAGATGCCTAATAAATGTTTATTAAATGACTACCGTTGCAATTGTGAAATCATTTTCATGGTGGGTCTTTTTGATTATGGTCATCATAAATACCAGGAGTGATCAAGTGTCCCATGAAGTCATATTTCTTCTTGCCTTTGGGCACACGACAAAACCCACTTGAACAATTCACTTGGCTATCCAGGGAGAATTTGTGAGCCATCTTTTACATTTGACTATAATTTCATTTTGTCTTTTGGACTGATTTAACTTAAACATAGTTCAATTCTACCAATAAAATTCAAATAGATTAGGCAATATAGATAGATCTCATTTTTAGGGTAGCTAGAGTTATTCTTACTCTTATCCTGTCTCTTCTACTATCACTACAGAAGTAAAAGGGAGTCCAAAAAGATGGAGAATTTGTTGTTAATCCTTCTTTGTAACATGGATTGTCGTGGTCAAAGACTTCATCGCCAAGGGACCAGATTACTTGGGATGAACCTCTAATGTTTTAAGACAGGGTGGTTCTTGAATAGGAGATTCATACTGCCATAGGCCTGCATCAGAAGGTATTCTAGTATTGGAGAACCTGCCAGAGTACAGGCTTCCCGTGGAATAAACCTGGGAACTCAAGATCTATGGAGCACTGACATGGTAACCTTTTAGAGGGTGAAAGACATATTAAAACTAAAACAAGGGTATTAATGAGTAGAGAATAATCTAAGGAGCTATTTCCCTGTCACCACACCACATAAACAAGTATCTCCCCCCCAAAATGAACTGAAGACAAAAATTACAAATGTGCAAAATTCAAAGAACCTACCACAAGTTACTTCATACAGAGAAATCGTGACACTCCCTTCTTCCCCAGCACCCTAACTAAATATGGAATAGAGTGGTATTTAAAAAGTCAACCTGCAGTCTGATGGGTATAGAGACAAATAATCATCAAAGAACAAATAAGGTTCCATTATCATGAAGAAATTATATTAAACTTTCTCGTGCTTAATTTCTAATTTAGAAATGCCAGTCAATAAGTTTCTAAATATAATTAAAATAATTCTGTCAACTTCAAAGTTGAAGAAAAAGAAAGACTGATTACTTCCAAATATAAATTAATAAATAAACATTCATAAATACTAGGAAGGATGCTTGTGTAGAATTCCATACACACCCATAATCATCACACATTTAGAGATGCAAAGGACTTCTGAGGTCCCTGTAATGTTAATGGGATATAAGATCTTCCCCACTCATTAATAGGCCTCATGTGGAGCCCGTTAGGGGAAGCTTGCCTGTAGGAAGGCTTGCTTGTAGGAAAGCTTGCTCATAAGGAGGCTGAGTCAGGAGAACTGTGAACCATTCTGGCTCTGAGAAGTGTATATATACTCTGAGTTGGTATGTTGCTGTGGGGGCTGGTTTATGAGACATATCTTGTGATTCCCTGGTCATGATTCTGAGTGGCCTTATGTTCAGAGCTCCCTGACTGCTCAGATGCAAAGGCTCTCTCAATCCAGGGATATATGTAGAAGTGTTTAACAATACTGTCTGATTCAGGCAGTCAGATCCCTGTCTGTTGGTCTTTATTTCTCTGCTTGTATTTTCTGTTTTTATTTTCTCTGAAGTTCAGTGTGCCAGTTTTCCTCCTGAACTAGTGAATGTAATTAATAAAGACTGCTGACCCCTTGAACAGCTCTCTTTCTGAGTAAAGCAGATCTAAAAACCTGTGCTAGCAGCCATCCTGGGTGTGCCGATGTGGTTGCCACTACAGCTCCTTCTTCGAAATACCTCATTTTAAAGAAAAGGAAGTTGAAGCCCAGGGAACTGAAGTGACTTGTCCCAGATCACAGCAAGAGGATGCAACAACGCCAAGATAGGAACCCAGATTGTTTGATTTTTGAGTCAGTGCTCTTTCCCCTGGGCTACACTGTCTCCCTTGCTGAAATATTTTAGTTCTTCTCATAATAACCAGTCTCCTTTTTCACTAGAACTAATTATACTTACATAAATGACATAGAGATGTCAAAAGTTACTCTCAGGGAATGTTTTAAGAAGTCCCAATTTCCTGAATTGTAACCTAGAACATCTGCTTAACAATCTGGTAACAAACATGAAGCAAAATAATGCATCTTATAGATAATAGTTGTGGTTGACCTCAAGAGTGTGACAACTGGCAATTCACCTATAACCTATAACACTATAAATATGTAAAATTGATAAGAAAGAATATTTTTAAAAAGGATTCCACCAACATCAAATATGTTAACATATGAAATGAAAAAAGGCATGCTTATCTTTGACACTAGATGAATTTTACCTACTCCATAAACATTTGCTGTAAAAACCCCAAAACTTATATTCTTTACAAGGTAGTTATTACCTAAATATTTAAATGTTTTAGGTTCTGTATAATTCTATCGCAGAATAACAATACAAAACTATTTCTTTCTATTAAACTACAAGAATGGGAAAAGTTAAAATGAGAAGATACATTCTTCTGGAATCTAAGAGTGGGAACTTTAATACCCAGGATACATCCCCTTCAACATTAACCATCTCAACACCAAAGCTAAGGATTCATAAATCTACAAGTTAATTCATTAATCTAGAAACATTTCATCCAGAAAGATCTTAAGAGATTTGAAATGAAAGGCTATTTTAAAATTTACCATGTTATAATCAAATCACAAAAAAAGTATCAGAAATAATTCTATTGGAGAAAGTTGAATTTCTAATCATGAAATTTTCAGACACAAATAATGCTGAAATTACATGAAATCTAATCCTATCTCAAATATGTAATCTTAGAACTGTAATACATTATTGGACCTAGTATGTATGCAACAAAATTCAAAAAGAAATTACCACAGACTTTCAAAATGAATTAGCTTTAAAAAAAATAATGGTAGATATCAATACCCCACCATTAGGATATGATGTCATACAAAACAATGAGAAATTAGAGACTGGGGTGGAGTCAAGAAGGCAGCTTAGAAACAGGAAAACTCTGTGAGCTCCCCCCAATAACCACTTCAAATACCTAGAAAAAATGACTCTAAACAAATTTAGAGCTCCAGAACCCACAAAGTGACAGAGAAACAAATCTCCTACTGAAGGTAGCCCAGCAGGCAGACAGGATGGTTCATCACAGTACTTTGAGAGCTGAGAACAGCCCCATTCAATTTTAGCCCTAGGGTCGCTTTGACAAGCCCCAGCTGGAGCATTCAGGACAGTAGATCATTGGCAGCTGTGGTGGTTTCCAGACTTATCAACCCATAAATGCCACAGACAAAGTGAAAGGTCAGTGAAACTTGACTGAATTTGGATGGGACAGAGGAGTGGGTCCAGACCCTGGTCCCAGAGCCAGAAGCAGCAGAAGAATTGGCCATGTAGTCGCCTCCATATAGCTGCTTCAGAGCTCCTGGCTTGCAGTTTGCAGAGAGGCCAAGAGACTATTCAGAGGCTAACTGCTCTTGCCTTAACCTGCCTGGACTGGATCGTGATCTTGGCTGGTGGTCCTGAGGTGTGACCAGTAAGCCAAAGTTGGTGGGGGCTGCAGAGACAGCACCCTCCTAGGTCCAGCAGCTGCAAAACGCCCAGCAATTTGGAACAAAGCCTTCCCCTCTGGAAGCAGAGTTCCACTGCTACACAGAGCTAAAAAGTCAAGTAACTGACTGGCAACATGAGCAGGCAAAGGAAGCAAAGCAAGCACAGCCATCCAACTTTAGATTTCTTTTTTGGGGACAAAAAGGATGAAAGCATGGAATGGGAGGAAGACAACACAGTCAGAACTCCTGCATCAGAAGCTTCCAAGAAAAATACAAACTGGTTACAGGCTATAGATGAGCTTAAGAAGGATTTTGAAAACAAAATAAGAGAAGTAGAGGAAAAATTGGGAAGAGGAATGAGGATGAAAGAAAATCATGAAAAGAGAATCAACAACCTGACTGAAGAAAATAACACCTTAAGAATAGATTAACTCAAATGTCAAAAGAGGCCCAAAAAGTCAATGAGGAAAAGAATCCCTTATAAAACCCAATCTGCCAGATGGAAAAAGAATCTCAAAAGCTCACTGAAGAGAATAATTCCTTCACAATTAGAGTGGAGCAAATAAAAGCTAATGACTTTATGAGAAATCAAGATACCATTAAACAGATCCAAACAAATGAAAAAATAGAAGGCAATGTGAAACATCTCACTGAAAAAAACACTGACCTGGAAAACAGATCCAGGAGAGATCATTTAAAAATTAGTGGACTACCTGAAAGCCATGATAAAAAAAAAAGAACCTAGAAATAATCCTTCAAGAAATTCTCAAGGAAAAATGCCCTTATATAATAGAACCAGAGGGCAAACTAGAAATGGAAAGAATTAACCAATCACCTCTTTAAAAAGATCCCAAAAAGAAAACTCCTAGGAATGTTATAACCAGGTTCTGGAGTTCTCAAATTAAGTAGAAAATTTTACAAGCTGCCAAGAAGAAACAATTTGAATATTGTGGAAACATAATCAGGATAACACAGGATCTAGCAGCTTCTTCATTAAGGGATTGAAGGGTCTGAAATATGATATTCCAGAGCTCAAAGGAGCTAGGATTAAAATAAAGAATCACCTACCCAGCAAAACTGAGTATGTTTCAGGGGAAAATATGGTCATTCAATGAGGTGGAGGACTTTCAAGAATTTTTGATGAAAAAACCAGAGCTGAATAGAAAGTTTGACATTCAAATGCAAGAAGCATGAGAAGATAAACTGGGAAAAGAAATCATAAGGAACTTATCAAAGTTGGATTATTTACATGCCTACATGGAAAAATGGTAATTTTAACTTATGAAACTTTTCTCAATATGAGGAGAGTTGGAGGGAATATATATACACACACACATATACACATTTGTCTAAATAGGAGGGTATATATATGCATTTGAATACATATGCAAGTGTGTGTGTAAATATATGTGTGTGTGTGTGTGTGTGTGTGTGTGTACAGGTATACATAGACAGAGGGCTAAGAATCAATTGAATATGAAGAGATGATATTTAAAAGGTGAAATTGAGAGGTGGGAGAAGAATATAATGAGAAGAGACAGGGAGAGACAGAATGGGGTTAATTATCTCAAATAGAAGAGGCAAGGGATAACTGTTACAATGGAGAGGAAGAACAGGAAGGCAAAAGGGAATGGGTCAACCTTACTCTCATTGAATTTGGCTTAGGGAGGGAATGACATATACTCTAAATTGGGTATCTTGCCCTGCAGGAGAGTAGGGGGGAAAGTGAGGAGAGGGGGGATGATGAAGGAGAGGACAGGCTGGCGCGGGGGAGAGTTGTTAGAAGCACACACTTTTGTAATGAGACAAGGACAAAGTACAGAATAAAACAAGTGGGGGCGGGGTAGGATGGAGGGAAATAGAGTCAGCCTTTCACAACATGTTTATTGTGGAGATGTTTTGCATAACTACACATATATAGCCTATACTGAATTGCTTTTCTTCTCAGTAGAGGCAGAGGGGGCGAGGGAGGAAGGGAAAGAATCTATAATTTAAAGGTTTAAAATCAAATGTTTAAAATATATATTTATATATATACATATACATACTTAAAAAAAGAAATTAGAGAGCTAAGCAGAATTAAGTTATTTGTTAATATGAACACTGACAGAATTTAATGAGAAAACTAATGTGTACAGGTTTGTTTGTTTTTTAGTGTTAATGGAACCTAAACAAAAATTAATCGCATGCTAGTCTGTATTTATAGGTCACAATTAGAATAAATAATGTGATGAACAAAAGGAATAAGGTCTCCAATTGAAACTTTTAAAATGACTAATCAATGCCTGAATAAAAACGTCTAGGACACTTCAAAGAGAACAAGAATTTATACACTTCCACAGTTCATCCAACATGATGTTCAAAAGTTCAACAGGGAAAGCCTGTATGCACATAACCAGGGAAAGGTGGTAGCAGCATCAGAATGAAATGTTGAGTCAGGACATGTTTGTGTTCATAAAACATCTACACTTAATTCACTGTGTAACCTTTAAAGAAGTTATTTAATTTCTCTGGGATTCAGTTTCTAAATTTTCAGATAACTATTATTATATAATCTCTAAGATCCCTTCCAACTCTGTTAAACCACAATCAGCATAGCAGGGCATTTGAGTCATGGAAACAGAAAGGCCAGAAAAATGGTTACCAATAGTTCTAACAAGGGTACCAAAATCTCTCCCTCTTTGAGATTGTGTGTAAGCAATTTATTTAAAAATAAACAAGCTAACAAACCATATTTTTGTGCTAATCTACCTAAACTGTATTTTACAGTGTAGCTATGAGGAAAGGAAGAAAACAAGAGACAAATGAGACTTTACCATGGCAGAGCCATGTTGCTCTAGAGAATGTGGTCCCCAGGGTAGCTTCCCCTGGGTATCTGCCCTAGTCTATCTTCTATGTGTCTCTGAGAAAGTACTACAAACTTGGACAGGCTGTAATGACTCTTAGACATACATTATAAGAAAGAGACTGATGTAGATAACTCTGCCCCAGGGATACATACAGCTACATCTTATATCTCTGGAACCCATCTCTATTTTCTAGGAAATGATTGAGAGGTCAAGGGACCTGGACACTAGAATTCTGTGACTCTAGATTTGCCTTTTTGAAGAAGTTTTTGTTTTATTTTGGTGTTGAGAGAGGGGGATTATAGTAAAATAAATCACTCAATGAAGCTCAATTCTCCTTTGATGGAGCCAAAAGAGATGCTACTCTAAAATGCTTATGACTGATGATGACAATGAATTTGATAATGATAGCAGGAGAATCAGCCAAGACACTGCACTATATCTGCCTATTTTGGAATTAGCTGTTAATTGTTTTTATAGATATCAGATCATAAGCTTAATTAAACAGTAGTTAAAGAATCAGAAAGTGTTTTTCCTAACAGGAGCCTTGTGGAATCAGCAATATAAATATTTTGCCCATTTCATCCATGAAGAAACTGTCCACAAAAGTAATGTGTCAAAACTAAGATAGCAACCCAGGTTTTCTAATTCAAAGACCACCGGTCTTTCAAATAAATCATACTGCCTTCCTAATCTCTCAAAAAAAATTTACTACACAAAGATTACAAATGGTCACTGAATATACCTTCCTGCTTCAAAGGAAAGCATAACTGGGCAACTCAGTTAGTGAAAGCATGGGGTTAATTAAAGCCCCATATAGGTAAATAAGGCTGGTTCCACTCTTAAATCCAATCGGCCAATTTACAGACATGAGATGATTCAAATAGTGAGCAAGAGTGTAAATGAATTCACACAAATCAGTCATTAACAGAAAATTCAAATAACATATGCTCTTGATGGTAATAATGATCATTACATACAAAAAAATTATCTTTGTACAGTCACTGACTGATAGCTATTAAATACCAACTCTGTTATCTATGTTAATTTTTAACAAGGCATACTGACAGGAATTTCTCACATCCAAAATTTAAGCTCATCTTGTCTTATTCTAAAGAAGCATATCCAATAGTAATGAGGTGAATATTATGATCACAAAAGTTTTTTTTTCATACTACAAATGTTCTTGAAGAGTCACCGGTCACAAATGTCAAATGTTAGACCTAAGAAGGGCTATAACACTGAAGAAGATGTCGCAGAGTGACAAAGGAGTCTTCTATACTTGGACAAGAGACTCACATTCTAATTCTAGTTTCTACATTAGATTAGAAGTCACTTCACCTCTTAGTTTCCTCATATGTAGTTTGAGGAGGTTGGGTTAGATGATCAAAGGTTCCTTCCAACGCCAACTTTCTATGACTGTAAGTTGATATAAAGAATCTGCCTGATGCTAAGGGGAACAGATGGGTGATCTCACCATGCTTGCCAAAGTTAGTGCCAAATAAAAAGTCAACAAATAAAGCATCCAAAACAATTTAAGAACACTTCCACAAAAGACCCTTCAATCTGTACATTATATTTTAAATTTAGTCTTAGACAAGTAGTTATGTATTTTTTTAAAGTTTCTGAACATCTTTAATGTTGAAAATTTCCCTCTCTCAAATGATCTCTTTGCATTGGTGCTATCAAAGATGCTAACACTACTTTTATTTCTAGCCAGCAAAAGAAAATGGTGTCAAATTAGTCTCAATGTGTGATCTGTTATCAAAGCATTTCAAAATTTAATTCTGAAGACATTTGGGTCTTTATAATCTATACTTAGGCCTGAGAATCTGATTAAGAGTCTCTAAATAACGTTTCAAACACTCTCAGTATAGCTGTAGCTCACATTCATCAGCGATGCGATTTTCGTGGGAATATTGTTCAAAAGCATCAAAAGCTAGTGAGAGCTTCTGAGCTGTGGACCAGCAGTCTTCATATTACACCCTGAAACTCTAGAAAAGAGACAAAACTTGAAAGGTGGAAAACGGGGAGGCATCTGGCAATTTCTTAAAAGTTACCAATAAGAAAAACAATTTTAGCAAATGAATACTACTTTAGAAAATCATAAGATATTTTATAGTGTGGAACAATAGCTTGTTCCAGGTTAATTTGGTGAGGAAAAGAAAAAAAATGAGGTGGAATGTCATGAATCTCTTAAGTATATAATTTGAATTCATAACGGGATTCTTAAAAAGTCAAGTTTGGGGGCAGTGAAGTGGCACAGTGAATAGAATACTGGCCCTGGAGTCAGGAGGTCCTAAGTTCAAATCCGATCTCAGACCCTCAACATTCACTAGCTGTGTGACCTTGGGCAAGTCAACCCCAACTGCCCTGCCTTCCCCCCAAAAGACCAAAAAACTATCTATTTTTAAAATTAATAATTCTCAGCATCTTGAACTAACATGAAAACAAAGTTCAAAAAACATCTTTGTTCACAAATACTTCATTTGCAATGTAGTATGATTTTGGTGATAACATTTAATTTTTAACAAGTTTAAAATACTACTTCCCAAGTAATGCAAAAATAAGCTGCTTTCTTGGGATAATGTGTGTATGTGTACACTTATTTGGCATGTGCACACACACATACACACACACATACATACACACAGATATATATATGTGCCTGTATTCATACCTGATTCAGTAAGACAAGACATCCCTTTAAAAGATCTCATCCAGCAAGATATTTTTCATACATATGTACGTAAAAACTATAAAAGATTCTTTGAAAGCTATAACAGCAATGAAGTAGATATCCCTCTAATCATGAATATTAAGTGAGGTATAAAACAAGGATGTATCTTCACTAAAAATGTTTCCTACTGTCATGGATGAGACTGAGTATAGAATTCCAGACAAAAAGAAATTCTTTATATATGGTGCAATCCTCCAAATATTCTTTGAAAATGAAACTGTGCTTACTGCAGCAAGCTCCTAACATTATTGAGTCTCCTAAGGGAGATCCATGATCATTCAAAAATATTTTGGTCTAGCTATAGGGGCTACCGTCTGGATTATGACATCCTGTTGGAATGACAACCAGCAGAGCTCATCCATCAAATTATGAAAGAGTAGGGCTTGGGATTGAACTGAAGAAGTGGGCTAGACTTGGTTCTGGAATACCATAATGTACTTTAATGAGCCAAAGCGTCTCCCTAAAACAAAGGCCCGTGATTTCTTTTATTCCTAATATGTATTTTTTTTCAAATTACATATAAACATTTTTAACATTCATTCCTTGAAGTTCTGAGGCCCAAATGCTCTCCCTTCCTCCCTCACTGAGGAGGCAAGCAACGGACAAGCATGCAAAATGTATTTCCTTATCAGACGTGTTATACTGCAAAAGACAACAAAGACCATTAAAAAATTAAATTTAAAAAAAGTATGTTTCTACTTGCATTCAGTCTCCAGCAGTTCTTTCTCTGGAGATAGATAGCATTTTTCATCATAAGTCCTTTGTAATTGTCTTGGATCATTGTATTACTGAGAAGAGCTAAGCCACCCAGAGTGGAACATTGTACAATATTGCTATTATCGTATACAACATTCTCTTGGTTCTGCTCACTTTACTGTGCATCAATTCATGTAAATCTTTCCAAGTTTTTCTGAAAGCATCCTCCTCATCATTTCTTATAGTACAATAGTAATTCCACCACAATTGTATACCATCACTAGTTCATTTCCCAATTAAAGGATATACCCTCAATTTCTAATTCTCTGCCTCCACAAAAAGAGCCACTATAAATATTTTTTTGTGTATAAATAGATCCTTCTCCCCACTGAAACATTTTTATCTCTTTCGGATATAGACCTAGTAGTAATACGACTGCTGGGTCAAAGGGTATGCACAGTTTTATATATAGCCCTTTGGACATAGATGTGAATGGTCTCCAAAATAGTTGGCCAAGTTTGCAATGCCATCAAGAATGCATTAGTGCCCCAATTTTTCCACTTCCCCTCCCACATTTGTCATTTCCCTTTTCTGTCATGTTAGCTAATCTGATGTGTGATGGTGTGATGTGATACTTCAGAGTTGTTTTAATTTTCATTTCTCTAATCAATAGTGATTTGGAGCATTTTTTGATTTCCTTATCTGAAAACTGCCTGTTTTTTGCCTTTGACCATTTGTCAATTAGGAAATGACTAGTAGTCGTATAAATCTGACTCAGTTCTCTATGTATCTGGGAAATGAGGAAGGGCCTGTGATTTCAATATCAATATTCTCCTACTGATGTTTTACTTCAATTCTTGGAATACAACCGCCACCTTTTACATGAAGTCCTTCTTAATTCTCAGAGCAGCTGGTTAGCCTCTCCCACAAAATGACCTGGTATTTATTTTGTGCAAGCTTAGCAAAATTATCATTTTTGTATGTTTTGTATGCATGTGTATGTTTTGTAAAATCTACATGTAATTTGAAATATTAATAACTTCAGTTCTATAAAAAATTTAAAATTATAAAGTACAATGAAGAGATTTTCAAGCTTTTTATGAAGAAATCAATTCATTATACTTCATATTTTTTTATATAAATGGCTTCAGGAGAAGACAAAATTAGTTGTGACCTCTGGTTAGCAGAGTTTGCAACAGGAGTGAACAGGAGTGAAATGGCGTGCTGGGCTTGGGGTCAGGGAGATCTGAGGTGAAATCCTGGAATACACTCATTATGTACTAACTGTATGATCTCAGGCAAGTAAGTTGCTGTGAAATGGGTATGATAATATCAACTTTCTCAAAGGGTGGTTGTGAAGTTCAGCTGAGACAGTGTATATAGAACGGGCTTTACAAACCTTAGATGCTACGTAAAGGCCAGCTTTTAGTACTGTCATCATCTTTATCATCATCATCATGACCAATTGTAGGAACATGTTAAAACAGATGCAAGTATACTCATCAGAACCTCACTTTTTGAAGGAACTTGTTGCTAGAATAAATGATATGATCAAGGTCATAGCTAAAACAGAACTTCAAAGTATAATCTGAGAATTAGAAAATGGTAGTTATCTTTTATGGGCAGCTAGGTGGGTAGATAGAGCACCAGACCCCAAGTTAGGAAGACCTGACTTTAAATCTGGCCTACGACACTTACAAGCTAGGTAATCCTAGGGCAAGTCACTTAACCCTGTTTGCTTTGGTTTCCTCATCTGTGAGGAAGGAAAGGGCAAACCACTCTGGCATCTTTGCCAAGAAAAGCCCAAATTGGGTCACCAAGAGTTGGACATGACTAAAAAATGACTCAACAAAAGTATCTTTTGTATACCTGACAGTAGTAGACATTCTGGAACAACTATTTTAAGATGAAACAAAATTTTAATAAATTACCATTCAATTTCATTTTTCAGATTGTTTTAATCTCCTACATAACTGAAATTACATTATTTTAAACTACACATAGACATTAGGGTTACCCTGAATGCTTATTCCCACCATTGATTAAATATAAACTCCTTCAGAGCAGGGAGTTTCATTGTTGTATCCCCACTATAGAGGTCAATGTCTAACAAAAAGTAGACGCTCAATAAATGCTTGCTGATGAACAGAACTAGAAACACTGCACTAAAGCAGAGTCATACTGTATATTTCCAGAAGTATAATGGAAATGGATTGGACTGCTACACAGTAAATGATCTGTACATTTATATCCTATTTTTTTTCTTTCTTTCTTGAAACTGTAACACTACAGCAGACTGTCTTAAGCTAAGCCTGCCATCGATAGTGTCAAAAGCTGTAACAGTCGTTTAAATCCTATTAAGGAAGTTTAAGCAGCTAAAATGCAACTTTACATTACATAATTTTATGTAATTATACATAAAAAGACAAAGTTTTACTTCTCTACAACATTTCAGGAACTTGGTATTAATCAGAATATCTGGGTTTGTATACTGGTCCTATTACTTACTACCCATAATACTCTGGGCAATCACTTTACCTCTGCAGTCCTCATTTTATTCATCTGTAAAATGATTGTGTGACATGGGAGACACTGGCCCAGGACCACTCAGCATGGAGTGCCCACGTCAGAAAAGGTGCTGTGCTCTATAAGCAGAGCAGAACTGAAACAGCTCAAAGGGAATACAGGATGCACAAATTTGGAGCATCTGCCTCAAATGTTCACACAGACTATTTGTGCCCGATCTATGGGGGAGCATTCTGAACTCATATTGGTCTGATCAACCAGTCAGACACATTGAAACTTGCCCATAGCATAGTGGTATCATTTTGGTTCTCTTCAAAAAGGAAGAACAACAACCAACCAATAAAAATAAAAATAAAAGATCTTTCATATGGAAATAGATTAGGGATGCAAGCAAAATAGTATCTCTAATCTTATTAAAAATTATTGCCTTTCCAATCCCAGGAAGCAACTAGACAGCAACCCACTGAATCCTTCTTGGTCATAAAAGATTACAATATTCATTGCACAGAAGGAGATCTTTTCAGTTCCAGAGGAAAGTGATCAAAGAAGGAATTGAACAGTTTATAAAGTGACTACCACTCTTTTGGAGTAGAATGTCAAACCAGAACTGTATTTTAACATAGTGACTTTTTTTTGTTCAAGATTTCAAGTGTTAGTGAAAACTGTCTTGAGGAGAGAGTATGGGGGAATCTATGCTAATTGGGATATTTCTCTTACTAGACTAGGAATGTTTCAATTTACAATAATGTTAAATCTACAGAAATAGTTTCTGTAAGACTTGTGCTTAAAATGCAACATTAATATATTTTTTTTGACAAGCCCTTACTATCAATTCAGGTTTGTCAACTCTTTGTTTCCCTCTCTCTCCAAATCCCTCTCCCCCCGCCCCCTGCATTCAAAGGCTAGATCTTTTCCTTTCTAATAAAATTCTTTATTGGAATAACTTTATATTTGCTATGAGCAAGGGGTAGGTTAGGAGTAATTTTGGAAAAGAGAAATGAATGAAAGATGCTATTTCTATTGGGCACAAATCCACACTCTGGTTACCTATGTGGTAAAGGGCAAAATCTGGACCTTCTCTCTGCCTTTTCAATACATCTGTGGCCTTCCAGCTTTCCTGGACATAAATCTCTGACCTTCTAATAGATAACACATCAGATCACATATCAATCCTCCTAACTGATTAGGGTTTGTTATCTTTTAGACAACTCGCTTGACCTTCCTGGTGCAGAGATTGCTACATATTTCACCTAGGATTTAAAGTTTTTATTGATATAGATTATCTGGTAACATAAAACCAATAGGCTACACAATATTATTGAGATAAGAGAGAGGAATACTTCATGGAGAACAGCAGTTCCTACTTCACTCTCTCTTCTGCCCCTCTTCAAATAGGCAAGAATCTAAGGGAAAAGAGAAGAGGAAAGGGTAGGAGGAAAGAAGGAAGAAAAGTGATAAAATAAATGAAATCTGCAAGAGGGGTGGGGGTGGGGTGGTAACTAGTAACAAGAAAGAAAACATTAGGAGCAAGACAGTGCTTACTACTGAAGGTACAAAAGTATGAGCTATTGTTCACTACTCCCTTTTACTCCGATGAGGTTCACTATCATATGCAACAACAATCTGTCCCTAATAATAGATGCCAGTTTGAGAAAGGGCAGATCTCAAATATCTTTCCTGCAGGAAATCCCTAGTGATGGACACATCCACTCAATTCTTTTTTTAAAAAACCCTTTCTGAACATTCCCATTACTTTTTGTCTAAACAAATAGAAAGCGAGACCACTAGAATTTCTCCTTAGCCAAAAAGCTTTTTGCTGGGTTTCTTTCCATCTAATAATCTGGTCTCCCCATACATACAATAAATGGTCACTCACAAAGTCAAATAAGATGGTTTTATGGCATTATTGCCTCATGTCGGCAGGAATAAAATAAATATAGGATTATAATGTAATGATAAAACAAACTACTGATAGAAGATGGGGAAAGATAAAAAAAAATGAAATCAAGAATATAATTTGTTATAAAGATAGAACTCACTTGAAGGAAGCCTGGCTTCCCTGACTTCCTTTCAAACCCCAGCTAAAATCCCACTTTTTACGAGAAGTGTTTCCTGAGCTCCCTTAATGCTAGTGCCTTTCCCCCTGTAATTCCCTAATTTATCCTTTATAAAACTCGTGTACGCATAGTTTTTTGCCTCATGGGGCAGGGACTTTTTTGCCTTTCTTTGTAATCAGTCTTCAGCTTGTGGCCTAAACAACACAAAAGAAATTTAATATTTGTTGACTTTGACTATTACACCTAAAATAATATAAATAATTACAGTTTTAGTTTGAATTATCTATATTAAAATGCATATATTTCTGATTTCACAATGTAGTTGATTACACCTCTGGGGCTTTTTAGTCATTCATCAAGCATTCATTATCCATTCATGTGCAAGGCACTAACCTAAGCGGTAAAGATGCAAACAAAGCTAACTTGGCTTTCATAGATGTTACATTCTACTAGGAAGAAGCAAATATATACAGAGCAATGAATAAAAAATACATCGAATACACATAAATGCAAAGTACTGTGAAAAACTAGGCTCGCTGCTCCATTGCTAGTGACGTTGGGCATCAGTGCAATCATTTTGGAAAGCAATTTGTAATTAAGAAAATAGGTACTAAAATGTCCATAACCTTTGATTCAGAGATCCCATGACTAGATTTCAAAGATATCACTGATAAGAATCAAGTCACCATATATACCAAAATATTTGTAGCAGCCCTTTTTGAAGAATTGGAAACAAACTGGATGCCCACCAACTGGGTAACTGCTATTCACATTGTGGTACATAAATATAGTAAGAGTATGACTATACGAATACGGTGAATACAGAGAAGCACAATGGGATCTGTCTGAACTGAGGAAGAGTAAAGCAAAGACAGCCAGGGTAATACATACAATGCCTTCAATAGTGCAAATGGAAAAAAAAAACCCTACCACAAAAGCATCGAAAGTGAATGTTGCAAAATTATAAAGAATAAGCATGACTTCAAAGAAAAAATAGGATGAGACACCCCTACCCTACCCCTTTGCTGAGGTGGGAGGTCCACAAATAAGAATAGACTGCACATATTCTCAGATTGTACAAATATACAATCAATTTTGCTGACTTTTTCTCATCTTTTTTTCTATTATTTGTGATATGAGGAAATTATGGTAATTAAGAACAAAAGATATCAGTATAAATTTGTTTTTAAAATTTTTAATGTAAATGCAAAATAATTTCATTGGAAGAGGTTACTAACAACTGCAGGGAAAGGAAGGGGGAGGTGATCGGCAAAAGCCTCTTAGAAGGGAAATATAAGCTTAGCTTTCAAATAAGCTAAGGATTCAAAAAGCTGGAGGTGAAGAGCAATGGAATGTAGTTTATCAGTAATAGCAAGTGGTCCAGACTGAATGGAAAGAAGAACAGTGTAGGGGAGCATGGAATTAGTCTGGAAAGTTAAGTCAGAGCCAGATCATGACAGGCATTACATGCCAAAGGAGTTCATATTTTATCCTAGAGACAGAAGGGAACCACACAGACTTGTAGAAATAGGTTTAAATGCTTGAATATGCAGGGGAGGGAACCTGAGGCCACAGGTTCCCTTATCCCTTCTTGGGCACATCAATATAACAGTTGTATGGAGAATTTCAGAGACTGTAATAACCTTTGAATTGCTAACAAACTGCTTTGCTGCTGTTTGACTCTTCATGTTTAAATGTTCTGAAAAACAAGGTAAAGGACAAATTAAGGCTCATCTGTCAGGACAGAATCTAGTTATTGGATGAACCCAAAATACAACCATAAATTAAAGCTCTCATTTGGAAGACCCTCTTCTATCCGGTAGAAAAAAAATATGCCTTTATCAATAGATAAGAAATAGATAAAAATAAATAAATAATGATAATAATATATAAGAAAAAATGAATAATGATATTAATGGCTAGCATTTACAAAGAGCTTTAAGGTTTGTAAAGGACCTGCAGGTTATATCATTTGATCCTTCCTTGGAACTCATTTTGCAGATAAGGAAACTGAGGCAGAAAAAGGTTAAGTGACTTGCCCAGGATCACTCTTTATTACCTTTCCATTTTTTAAACTCTTTTGAGGGGCCTCACTGAGCAATTTCCCATAGAGAAATGGGATATATGTCATATATAGTTGTCAAAACAAAACAAAAACCAAACCACAGGTATGGCTGACGTATCCCAACTGAAACATTACAATGGGTACGAAGGCACAAATCAATAGCAAGAAAGTGGAGGCAGCATCTCAGAAGAAATATTTACAGATAACGTAATCTCTGATATCTGCTATTGCTTTCATATGCCCATTAAATCAGCAAAGTTGGTCACTACAGGGCTTCTGTGAGACCCAATTTCCCTAAAAGGTGGAAGACAAGGAATAAACCAATAACCCTAGGGCAGGAATGTTCTAATGCACTGAGAGTTAGCCATGGAAGGATCCACAATTTACTCTCTAACTCAGTTCTTCTTCATTTATTGAATAACATAAAACTGACTGCCTGCAGAGCTTGCTTGTTCAGGGAGGTTTCTGTTGTTTTTGTGGCCCTTAGATGTCTTCTAGGTCCTCAGAGACAGTCATTCCACAGCTCAGTGGGGGTGTGAATCTTTATTGTGAGGACTGAATTTTAATGAAGACAGTCTGATGGAGCAAACCAAAACTTACCAAGAACAAGAAGCAAAGCCTTGTTTCAAGGACAGTATAATACTTTAGAGGAAGTGGACTTATAAATTTGCTAAATGTGGTAGTTTGTTTTCCAAGAGTCAATATATTACCTATTTAAAGAATTCTATTGAGTGACTTGACATTAAGGGGGAGAAAAAAAACTACTTTTTTATAACTCCAAGAAATATTTCTACAGCTTGCACTAATATTTCTGAAACCAAGTAATATAAGATTCTATTGATGCTGGTATTCCTCTGTGTACAATGAATCCTGCCTCTAGAAAGATAAGTGCAAGTAGAATTTTTAGTAAGTATGTAACTTACCCGTTAATTTCAGAGATATATCATCTTCATTTCTGATTGATATTCAATTGGCAATTATTTCTATGTTTTAAACCTTTCACCTCTTTCCCAAGTACTGTACCTAAATGTACCGGGATGAGGGGGCAATTTTTAAAGTGGTCTTTGGGTAAATTAGTTGTAGAGAGAGAAGTATTTTGGTAATGGAAATAAATCATTCCCAAACTAACTTTAATGTGAATTGGCTGACCAATATTAGGAGTTGTTCACATGAAACATACCAGAATCTGAAGAACAAATTGAAAATCTCACTATCCATCCCCAGAATCACAGAATTTTAAGAGCTAAACCATCTTAAAGGGGTTTATTGATCAATTCCAACTCCATCAATGAGGAAACTAAAGCATCAAAATAACTATGAAAATGGGATAGGGTGAGTGTTAGGGTATTTTTCCAGACATTATTGTAAAGAATAAGAACTTATTTTTTTAAAATAATTTATAAGTCAAAAATTTATTATTACTTAATATTCTGTTAAACTGTTCAAAAGTTAATGTTAATAATGAAATCCTCAGATACTACATATGAATTTGGATAAGGATTTTTGCAAAAAGTAAAACAGAAGAATAATAAATATTGAATGTCAACACAATAAATATTTGCTACTTTGTTATATAAATGTAGTAGACAGTTTTCATCAAACTAAGGACAAAGAACACCGAAAATATTTTTTCAGTCTCCATGTAGGTTTTATCAGATTATGTCAACTGCCCCTTGTGATTTTCCGCCAGTCTCATCTAATAAACTCACTGCTTAGAAGCTTGTCAATAGTTGTGTACAAAGGAAGTACAACAGTAACTTCAAGTAGAACCACAGCACAAGTCACCCCCTACAGAATCTGAAAACCTTCTTTAATAGATCATTCACGCTCTTTCTTTTGCAAAAGTAATGGCGCAGAGATAGAGACTCAGGACAGTATTCATAACAATCCTAACATAGGAGGGAAGCAACGCATATATCTAGGTCCTCTGTCCAAATTGTGTTCCTCCACTTATAACTTCTGGACCCTTAAGAAAGTAGTCATTTTTATTTTCTGGGCCTCAACTGACCTCTGTCCTGGACTAGATAACCTCAAAGGTCCCTTCAAATTATAAATATGTGATCCGAGTCAGAAGATGGGAATCAGAGATAACACAGGGGGAAAAAAAAGTCGAGCTTTAAACATGGTACCTAAAAAGGAGACAATAATCTGGAAATTTTAAAAAAAAATTTAAGAGAAAAAAAAAATCTGTAAATAAATCAACCTATCAGTTTGCAGTACTCTAGAATTTTGACAGATTCTGACCAAAAATCTAGGAACTGGGTTAGAACTGGCCCATAGTTCAAATTATTCCATAACATTAGTAGTGGCTGAATCAGGAGACAGGCTAGTCAGAATCAGCTCAGAACAGCTGTTTGATTACCCTGGCTGACTAGAAGAGGCTGCACTGCTAGCTTTTCAACGCAGCTGCTTGCAGTCTGGTGGGTTTTGCTGAAAGAGAGCCCTTTGTAGTTGTTCATGAAGTATCTCTTTAATGACCCATCCTAGAATTATCAAGGGAATTGAAATCAAGCTCACTGGGATATAGTTGGAAGATTTGGCTCTTCCCATTTTTCGAAAATCAGGATATTTGCCCTTTTCCAATCTTGTGGCAACCCTCCTGATTTTCAAGATATTTCAAATACCACAGCCACTGACTTAGGAGTCACATCTCCCAGTAATTTTAGGACCCAAATGAAGTAGTTCATCTGAGTCAGGAGATACCCTAATTAAGAAATTACTCATCTTCCAGCAGACATAACAGAGCAGGGAAGAATTTGTCAGAGGGAAGGGAAAGGAGAATCTTTCACTTTTTTTCCCTAATGTGGGTCTGAATTCACTGTGTATGCATAACTGGTAAAAATGCCAAATTCAAAATAATTCTTTTTATGCATCACATTCTTTAGTACACAATAAGTATTATGAGGACAGGAAGAACATATTAAACTTTTTATGTGACACAGGCCTTCACACATTGTTCTGCATTCAGTTTAATAAATATCTGATGAATAGTATTATTCCTAGGCATAAGTAGAAAAGTCCATTCTAAAGTAAAATAGAAATTATTGTAGGATCTGCATTTTGTATTATTCAGATCATTACTATATTCCATTAATACAGATAATCAGAGATGGCTGCAATGACAGTCTATGAAAAGTAGTTATACATTTTATCAACAAATATTTCAACAAGTTTATGTCACTCCCGGTCTGTAATGGCAATCAGTTACAAATGGTCATTCTTAATCATCAGTGTGACAAAGTTTTGCTGCTGCCACAATCAGTCACGTCTGAATCTTGGTATCCCCATTTGGGGTTTTCTGAGCAAAGATACTAAAGTGGTTTATGATTTTCTTCTCCAGCTCACTTTGCAGATGAGGAAACTGAAGCAAACAGGGTGAAGTGACTTGCCCAGGGTCACACAGCTGGGAAATGTCTGAGGCCAGATTTGAACTCAGGGAGGTGAGTCTTCCTGACTCCAGGTCCAGCCCTCTGTCCACTGCATCACCCAGGAACTCTGTGACAAAACACTACGTAGAATCACAACAATGGCTCTCATGTGTATAATTTTCTAAGATTTACATTCCACAAAAATTGTGTGCCAACTACGTGCCAGGCACTGTGCTAGAAGTCATAACATTAAAAAGTAATAAACGAAGTTATCTTTGTTCTCAAGGAGCTTATATTCTATTGAGAGGAGAAGAAATAAGTAAATACAAAGCAATTGGGGGGGGGGGGGTAGAGGGCACCAGCATCTAGGTGGATCAGGAAAGACAGGAGGTAACATGCAACCTAAGCACAGATAAGAAGTAACTGTATTTCAGGGAGAAGCTTGGTGAGAAACAGTGGTGGTATGTGAAAAGTCATTATTAAAAATAAGCAAATCAGGTTAGCTAGAACACAAACTGAGGGACAGTAAGGTGCAACGAGTCTTTGAAAGACAAGATATATCCAGACTGTAAAGGGCCTTAAATGTCTAATAGAGAAGTTTTTATTTTATTCTAGAAGCAACAGGTAACCATTAGAGTTTCTTGAGCAAGGGCATGTCAGACCTTCTCTTTAAGAAAATCACCTTGGAAATTGAGATAGAATGGAGGCAGTGGTACCTATTAGGAAGTTACTGCAACCATCCAGAGAAGCAGTAATAAAGGCCTAAAATAAAGGTGGTAGATACGGAAATAGAGACAAGGGGATGGATGCTAGAGATGGACAGAAAAATGAAAAGATTTGCAACTGCTGGATATGTGGGGGAGGACCTTTGAAGTCACAAACTTGGCTTTCTAGAAGGGCTGTTGTATTCTCAAAAAAAAAATAGAGAATTGAGGAAGTGGTAAAGTTTCGAGGGAAAAGATGATTTATCAAATGTGAACAGAGAGAAAGGGATGATGGATACTAGATATATTATGGAGATAGAAATGAAAAGATTTGGCCCCCAAAAACGGGATAAGGGAGAGGGAGAGGACCTCCAAAGTTGAAAAACTTGGGAGACTAGGATGGTTGTGTACTCAACATAAACAGGAAAGAGAAAAAGGTTTAAGAGAAAAGATTATGATTTAAGACCTGCTGAATTTTAAATGCCTTTGGAACATCCAGACAGAAATGTCCAATAAGCAGTTGGTAACCTGGGAACACAGCTCAGGAGAGAAAAAAAGGGCTAGAGTCTTCTATAGAAATAGCTAAACACTATGGACAGAGATAACTGAGAGATAAAGAAGAGGGCCCAGGAAACAGACCTGGAGTACACGCATACAAAAAAGGGTAGGACACAGACAATGAATCAGCAAAGAAGATTGAGAAGACAGACACAGCCATGATAGTAAGTGGAGAATCACAAAAACTCATTATCCAGGGACAAATCAGGAGGGTGAGGCTGAGTCAATAACATCAAATGTTCAAGGAGGTCAAGAAGGATGAGGACTGAGAAAAAGCTACAAAATTTGTCCATTTAAATATCAGTAATAACTCTGAAAAGAGTAGATTAAGGATAGTACAGAAGAAAATAAAGACAAAATAGAAGTTAGGGTTCAGAAAAATGGAGGGAGGACAGTGTGAGGACAAATAATAGATTTAGGAGGAGTGAGACTCAGGGAGAGAAAGAATGATGAAAGAATGTTTAAAAAAACAGAATAATAAAAATTTGTCAGAAAAATTTCAGAGTTCTTGACCTTGGAATTAGGAAACTTATAAATGATAATGAAATCAAAAGTACAACCATCACTCTATTTGGTTGAGATGGAGGGAACGTGAAAGTCATAGGCCTTGAGAAGGTTGATTAACAAAGAAGTCAAAATGTTTCAGGAAACATCAACACATACACTGAAGTCCTCAACTGCAAAGACAAGGGTTGTAGAGGAGAAGGCCAGGCTAACAGCCAAATCCTGAAATTCTTGAGAAAAGCGATAGTACTTCACTGCCATCATATCTACTGGAGATAGAGGGATAGATCTAGATGGATAAACCTCCAGGGAAGGAGAGGCTGCTGAGTGATAGTGGCAAAGGGCAGGCCGTCTGGAGCACACTGTGAAAGGGTTATTATTTCCCTAAGGATTTTTCATTCAAGCAAAATGTTACATTCCAAATTATCAGTTTTTCTTCTGTAATCTGGTTTTAAAAAGCAAAGCAAACATTAAGAGTCTTTATAATTAGTTCAACCACATTCAATACCAAAAACGATTCTAATTTATTTAGATTTAAGAACAGACAACCATTGCATGGGGCAATACAAAGTTCAAAAAAACTTCAGACTGATAGAAAAGCAATTAAAACTAATCACCCTCCAAAAATTGAAATGCAGCTTTAAGTTGTTTTCCCTCATAGACCAGCAATTATTTATACCCAACATTCATTATCCATTCTATTCTCAAAAGCAATCTTAAATCTCACTGCCTGTAGCACTATGGAGACTAAGGCATCAAACAGTGTACAACATAGCAGATTAAAGCTATCCATGTCCATTTTTATATGAAGAACGTTGTTTCTAAAATGGTACAACAAAATACAACTGAGCAAAAGGATTCACCTAGACTATTAAAATTTTCAAGTTACCAACAAATAACTGATTCCTCATCTCTAGTAAGATGACCAACATTTCAGACACCGAAAATCCAAGAAGAAACTATAACCATCATATTTTTCATTTATAATATTAAGTTCTGATCATTTTAATGTTTTGTTTTTGATATGACAAAACCTTAAAGGAGAAAATGTTGAGAAAAGATCATGTCAGGAATTATTTGATAATCATTTCCAGTCCATTTGCTATGCCCAAATACATTTTTTCCGTTAAAACTGAGAGTATATAGCTTTCAATCTGTTAATTTGCTGCTGAAAGTGCATTCTATGCAACCCATTTTTTTTTCTAAAGGGAACGTTGCAAATTGCCTTAGATGGGCGATAATGAAAAAGCAACACCATTTATTAATTTTATATAAGTTATTCTCCACCCTAGAGATTCCTTGGAGGGGAAGAACACATCTGAATTCCACCATACAGTGCCACAGGCAGGAACTGAAGTGAAACTAAACAAGAGCATCCTGGAGGGAGAAAAGATGCCTGCAGCAGCAAGTGACCTACTGCACACCTCACTGGTGAGGTTTTGATATTATCATTTGTTAATTTCAAGAAAAAAAAAAGACAATTACCAACAGTTTTAGTTGATTCTGATAGAACTATTTAACTTTTTAAAGTTTTTGATCAAAAACAACATATGATATTCAAAAGGCTGCATATTTTCAAAAGATAATTCCAAGTAAATTTGCATGAAAAGCTCCATGAAAAACTTATTTCCTTACTATTACAGAAAATGCAAACTAAGAACTATGTTGAACTATTTAAAGAATTAACAAAAAATTCTTGACATGCATTTCTGTGCATGAATATTCTCTCAAATATTTTAAGTCCAATTCATAGTAAGCAAAAGATAATTTTATTCAAATATGCAGCTCATGGTATGAATAAGCAAGGACTCATTTCCCTACTGAATTGATAACTCTTTTAAGTAACGGTTCATTTTTAAAAAAATCAACACTGTGTTGGCAATTTGGAATCATAACATTCACGTGTATTTGCACATACACACATATAGATTCCAAAAGAGAGAAATGTTTTAATAACATGCACAAAAAATTAATCAATCTTTATTAGTCGACTGATTTTTAGAACACGGCACTAGCAGTTCAAGCTGCACTATGATAAATATATAGTCATATATAAATTATCAGTATCTTAAATTACTTAACTGATCTTGAATATTTAAAAACTACATTTATCAACTAAGACAACAGGCCATTTAAAATTCATTCTGCCATAAAAGAATTGTTTTTAAATGTTCCATCTTATATATGATCCCTTAAAAATTTTTTTTGAATTATTCCATATTCAAATACCTGGAAAGGTCACACTAAAGAAAACAGAAAACTTAAAATAAGTTCAGCAAACATAATAGTCTTCTTCATGATGACACAAAGTTGTCCTAATCCTAAAACTGAAAAAAATTAGAGAACATGGGGTCATATGTGATCATATAAGATCTCAGCTAAATTTCCTGAATATTAACATTTATTAACTGTAATTTTTTCTCTCATTAAAAGACAGATATTCAACTGAGATCCCATAAGATCACATGTGACCTCATTTATATTGAGGAATTTTTTTCTCTTAAAGGAGCCTGTAGGACATAAAAACTAAAAATCACTTTTTTCCCTTTTTGAAAATAAATTTTGTACTTAACACAATACAGTATTAAATATTAAACCCTGAATATTAAAGACATATTCTAAAATTCTGTGTCTTGCCGCCTCTCAGAGCACATTCTCACCCAGAGGATGCAACAGGATGTACTTATGAGATTAATTTAAATAATAAGCGACTATAGGACATATTGACTTTGACTTAGTATTGTCATGTTTATTTATCAATTAATATTATATTTATTAATAATTGGTCCTATTATAAGGTGAAAGTATCTCTTTAGCTTCACCATATTATGTACTCATCCTGATGGGCATCTCTTAATAGATCTAGCTATTTTTGATTAAGAACTGCAAAGAAAATGAAAGAAGCCCATACCCTGGCCTACCATATTGAAGTATGAATAGAAAAGCAGCAATAAAGTGTCTAGGGATTCTAATGACATCTTCTGTTAACTTTTGGGGAGCAATCTCCTATATGGCTCAGGTAAGCCTGTCCATGTCTCTGTTCTCAACTTTTCTTAGAACATACTATTCAGATACCTAGGAAAAATATTAAATCATCTAAGAAACACAGGACGGTATAGTGAAGAGAGGCCTGGATTTGGGAGTCAGAAAGATAGAATGCGCTGAATAAGGACCCCTGCTTCTGACATTTCATTGTTAAATCCACAGACAAGTCACTTTCCATCTGAGCTTCACTTTCCTTATCTATAAAATTGGGTAACAATATGTGTTAAGTATTTACATGAACAAAATAACTGTGAAGACAATAAATGAAATCATGGGGGGCAAAAAAACCAAATTTGCAATAAAAATCACCAATAAAAATTGATATTCAAGTCATATAGAGAAATGACCCAAATATAAAATTCCAAAAGCAATCCTCAATTGATAAGTAGTCAAATGATATGAACAATTTTCACAAGAACTGCTAATTATAAATTATTATTTGAAAACATGCTATACTTAACTACTTGTAAGAGAAATGCCAGCTAATTAAAACAACTGAGGGTTCACTTCACACACTGGAAATTAAATGAGAAAGATGGGTACCATTAGTGGGCCTATGCCCCAAAGAGACCAAAGCAAGAGGAAAAAGAGCTACATGTAAAAAAAAAAATTCTAGCAGCTCTTCTGTGATGTCAAAGAATTGGAAATTAAAGGGGATGTCCATCAATTAGAAAATGGCTAAACAAATCATGGCATGAGAATGGAATGGAACGCTACTGTGTCGTAATAAATTTAAAAAAAAAAGGGCAGCGTCCTTCCGAGGAACCTAGAAGATTTCCATAAGCTGATGGGGAAGTGAGCAGAATCAGGCATCAATATTGTTTAAAGGAACAACCAGCCCATCTCCTGGCAGAAAGCTGATCAACTCAGGGTGCAGATTGTGACTTTTTTTTTAAGACAGCGAATACGGGGATTGTTTTGTCTGATTATGCACATTCATCATCAAGTGTTTTGTTTTTCTTTTTTTTTCCTCGAAGGAGAACATGGAAGATGAGAAAGAGAAAATAAATGGATTTGTTGTTAAGTACCAAAATGAGTAAAACATACACAATTTAAAAGAGAAACTGTCAGAGATGACATAAAGTGGGACCAGTCATTGTGGGAAGATAGGAACACTTTATTAGTGAAGCGGTGATCTGGTCCCACTGCTCTGAACGTCCTTTTGGATTTGGGCAAGAGAGAAATTACTAAGCGGCTCACACCTCGAACCCAGTAATCCCAGTACTGGATATGTCCTTCAAGGATGTCAGAGACAAAAACAAAGTTTCAATATATACCAAAATATTTACAGTACCCTTCATGGAAACAAACAGAAAAAAGCAACAAAATGGATGTGAATCAATTAGGAAATGAATGAAAAGAGCTGTGACATATGAATGTAATAGCTATTCTTTTGCAGTAAGAAATGGAAAACGTAAAGGGATGCAAAGTTGTAGAGTAGAAAGAACACGGCCTTAGATTTGGAGTCTTTGGAAGTGGGTTCAAATACTGGCTCTGCTACTTACTAAGTAACCTTGGGCAAATCTCAGTTTTCTCATCTGTAAAATGAAGAGGCTGCAATAGAAGACTCTAAGGTCTCTTCCACCTCTAAATCTAAGATCCTACAAATTCAGAGAAGAATAAAAAGAATTTGTATGAACCAATGCAAAGTAAAATAAAATTTCTATACTACAATTATCTAAGTGAAAAAAGTCACTAACATTAAGTACAACTCAGAAATTTAAAGCAAAAAGCCTGACTGGAGACGTGATTGTGGTCCTAGAGAATATGAAATAAAATAAATCTCCCTCCTCCTGGTTAAGAGCTAAGAGACAATCAGAACAGAATGTTTTTTATATTGCCAAATGCAATAACTACACCTGGTCTTTCTAATTACTTTTTCTTCATTATAAGGAATGGTTCAATCCTGAAGTAGACAGGAAAGGGAAGGTGTATGTCCAGAAATGTAATGTAAGAACAAAATACAATGTAAAAACAAAAAGTATCAATAAAACATTTATATAATAACACAAATATATAGAGAGATTTCTTGTAAGGTTCAAATAAGATAATGTATGTAAAGCTTTTTGAAAATCTTAAAGCATTAATAAAAATACCTGTTACACAATAGCTAAAAAAGCAAAGAGGTGAATGTTTCAAAAAAATTACATAAAACATAAATGAGGTTTTTAAAATTTATTTTTAGTTTCCAACATTCATTTCCCAAAGATTTTGAGCTACAGATTTTCTTCCCATCTCTCCCCTACCCCCCACTCCAAGATGGCAAGCATATTGATTACCCCCCTTTCCCCAATCTATCCTCTCTTATATGCCCCCAAACTCCCCCCTTACTTTCTTGTAGGGTAATAGATTTCTATACCCACATAAATGAGTTTTAATGCATATACTGTATTAACTTTTAAAGTTCCCTATTAATTAGATTTCTGAGGATCTTAATTATCATAAATTACTGATGCTGAATAGATAATATTTCCTTAATCTAGATAGTCAGGTTTCTGTACAGAATTACCATCTGCAATGACTTTTACTTAAAGAAAATGTAAGTTGCAAACCCTGCAAAAACTACAAAGCACTACATTTCCAAAACAGAATTTTTTTTTCAAACTAAAATCATTAGTGTATAATAGCAGTAGTATTTACGCTCTATACAGAAATTATTCTTTCAAATTAGAATTGTTCATTATAATGTTGTTGACAAATCATACGAATACAATCTAAAAGAACATACCAAAAAAGCAATGAATAACCTTGGAATACTACTATAATTTTGGGTTACAAGTTCACTCTCTGTGACAACCCCGCTCTTTAAAATGCTACATATTTATTTATAAACCTTATAAGAATAAAAGCTATTGGCCATACAGAGACTATTGAGTTAGGCTAAGAGTCCCAGTCTTCTGCTACTAAAAGAGCTACTTTCATGATCTGGCACATCTCTGATTCTTACGAATTTACATTCAGCTACTTATTTCTTATTAGTTTTAAAAGAACTGCATTCTCTTCTTTACAGTTCTCCACAAATAAAAGTATTCAATTATGTAAATCAGATACCCAAAAATACCAGAAACGACTGAGTTTTAAGAGCTATATGAAATTGAAACAAAATCATAAAAGCTTTAAAAAAAAAAAAAAAAGGAAAAGGAAAGCAAGAGTATAAATGCAAACCTGACCTATCCTCTAATCTTTTCTTTATAAACCTCGGCTACCCAAGAATCTTCAACTAATTATTCCATTTTATTGATGGCATTTTTCCCTAGGGAAGTTATTTAAAAAGTTTAACCCCTGAGCAAGTCATGGCTTCTCCTGCCTTTGAAAGTGTCAAGTGCATTGATTAAAACTGCAGGAAGTGTTACCTTCTACCCAGAGAATCTCACCCTGCACAATCTTAAACACTGTCTCTCTTCCAAAACAGCTTTGATTCAGCAATTCAGACCGCTTCAGCTGATATTAAAGGAAGCAACACCACAGAAAAGGGATCAGCAGTTAAAACGAAATACAAAGAAGAAAAACCCAGATCTTGGATATAGTGGCACAAAGCTCAAGAGTAAAGCAGATTTGAAAAAGACATCAGAGTGACTAAAAAAAGAACAACATGACAGAAATTAAACAAGATTTTTTTTGTTCACCGTCTATGCATTTAAACTCATCTCAACCTCCATTGAAATTCTGATCATACTATGCAAACCCCAAGGCTTTTGACATACTTTCAAAAATCCACACCCCCTCTTTCTCTTTTCTAACTCTCCAGAGTCACTTCTAGGTATTCAATAAGTTAGAGGGGAAATGTATAATTTGGACATGCATATAATAGAAAACTATAAAAATATATAATTATAGGGCAACATTTTCATTTAAAAATTACCTCAGACTACTTTAATATTAAGCATGGCTCTCTCTTTTCCTGTACTTGTTAGTGAAAAGAGCTTATCCTCATTTCAAGTCGTGTACCTAAGAAAAAGCTTATATTAATATTTTAGATTGGTCAGTGTCAGGGGAACAATTTAACACATGGTGCCATATATGCTATTATATAACCTACAAGATACTAAAAAATAAAAAAAAAGATTCAAAACATATACTTAATTAGCTCAAAATTCATTGCAAAATTCATTCAGATCAATAGTACAGAACAATGACGGATAAGGAGAGGCCAACAGCTATCACAGAAAGGCTTATTCACATCTGTCTTAGAAATGGTACCCAAAATTCCTGAAAGTAATTGGATTTTCAGAACTGCAAGTGGGTTTTTTCCAATTCGCTCATGACAGGGCCAGAAGGTAATGATACATCTGCCATGATGCAACAAGCAGACCTGTCTTCTGTCAAGAGTTGAAATCATAAAGGAATAAGCTGTCGTTAACAACCTCTCTCCAAACACAAGAGCTGTCATCTCATTGTTTTCCTTCACTGGCATAAGGGCTGTTGTGGGTTTATATACCCTGTCAGTTCAGTAATATGCTAAGCTTTTAACCTTTTCTGGGACTCATGTCTTGAACAATCTTCTATGAACTCTATTATGTAATAATGTCTATTTTTTTAATCAACATTTGTTCTGAGTTAAGATCATTTTTTATTTTAAATTGCTGAATTTCTTTCACTCTAGTTAAAATGATCCAGTTCTAAGATTTTTTGAGTACCTTATGTTTTAAGCAGAAATTTTCCATTATATTAAATATTTTCAGAGGTTCCTTAAATTAGTTTAAATTCACTGTTCTTAAACACAGTATCAATCCAATTTTTAAAGATGTTTAGATATATTCTTAAGTTTATATACGTACACGTACAAACACACATAGATGTAAATATATGTGTATGTATATATGTATATATACTTATGCATGTATGAATCATACATATATACATACATCTTTGGAAATGGTTAAGTCAATGCTAGACTATTACTAGAAAACCCATGTAACCACTGAATAAATTCTTTCTGATAGCTATTTGTAAAAATCACTATTTTTGAAACCTATTATTCATCTGAACCAGATTAGATTTAAAAGAATCTAAAGAACTGTCCAGTTTTTATGATCATTAAACACATCTTTGATATCATATCCAACATATTTTAGCACTATGTAAATAACAATTATTATTTGATTTTTCTTTGTACCATCACAGAAAAGAATAAATATTTCTATTTTCTTACTCAGCATTCATATTTGATCCATAGAATTCTACTGAAATTTCTACATGATCACCTCTGTTAAATTCTTGTTTCTCCATTACTTAGATCAAAATGATCTTGCATTCACTCTAGGAAGATCTTTATATAGAGAGATTTAGACGTAAGAGGTAGATGCCAAAAAGAATACACTAGCTTAGAATAGTGTTAAAAGTCATACTCTAGTCCTTTTTGAAATTTTTTTTTTTTGCAGTTTTTTTTTTGGGAGGGGGGAGGGCAGTTGGGGTTAAGTGACTTGCCCAAGGTCACACAGCTAGTTTTTTTCTGTGTGTATGTGTTAAGTGTCTGAGGCCGCATTTGAACTCAGGTACTCCTGACTCCAGGGCCCGTGCGATATTCACTGCGCCACCTAGCCGCCCCATACCCTAGTCCTTTTTAACAACCTCTAATGACTCCAACAACTGTTTTTGAAAGAACGTGTCTATTATTTTGTAAATAATTCATTGAATTCCAAATCTGTGTGAAAAAAATAAGAAAGTCTAACAAATGACAAAGCAAGTACATAAGCACTAATGCATATAAGCTAACCCTCATTTTGCTACAAAGGAACATAAGAGTTAAAAAGCTAAAAGGCTATAAATGATATTGAAATCACCAACATAGCTAAAACACAAGTCAATTCCCATTACAATGATCTCCAAATGACTATAGGAGGGTATTCATTTAACCAAATGCTCCAATAAATAGATCATCTCCTAAGGCTTCAAAGTGTATTATAAAGTATACTGAAATTTGCTATATTTCTTATACTATGCTTTGTAACTCCTGGATTCAAATGGTTCCTTTTCTTAAAATCAGGATAAGTAACTAACTGGATAATTTATTTAAAGATTTTATAAGTAGCCAATGCAATAACTGAGTCTTTAACATATAGGAGAAAATAGTTTTAATTTTTTTAAAGCATAACTTCCTTTTCTAGAGAATGTACTAAAATTAACAAAAGGTCAAGACATTTAAGTATTTAGAGATAAAAATCAGTTATTTAAGAATGAAGTAAATAAGTGCTTGTTGGATGAGCGACTGAAAAATGACTTAGTTTTCACTCTCCTTGCTAGAGTTATAAACAAACAGCAAAAGAACCTCTAAATGTAGAAGATTAGACCAGGAAAATAATCAATTCTGAACAATTCATAAACTGCTTGGTTAAATGAACTCTGAATAATCACGGTTTTTAATATTCAGAATTTATTATATGCAATAAACATTCTCAAATATCATAATGATTTGCTAAGAAGGGCTATGGAACAACAACATATGTTTGATCAAATTTCATTGGTCTAGGACAGTGGTTTTCAACCTTCCTTATGCCCCGACCCTTTAATACTTGTATGTGGGCGTATCTGGATGTGGGCAGACCCTCCTGGAGACAGACAAAGGAGCAGTATCTGGGTTCCTAAGACCATCAGAAATAAGTGTTTTCCAATAGCCTTAGGCAACCCCTGTGATCCCTGTGAAAGGGTCATTCGACCCCCAAAGGGGTCGCAACCCACAGGTTGGGAGCTACTTGTCTAGGATATCTGTTGCCAAAGGTCTGTACTAGATGGCCTCAAAGGATCCACCTTATTATTGGGTTATATAAACCTAATTTCAGCCCTATCAATTCTACATGGCTCCCCACTTGAAAAAGCAAACTTAATAGAAACTCACAATTATGGAATTAGAATTAGTAGTAGTATCATGAAATACAGACAATAACGAGTTCCAAAGCAATACCTATTTCAGAGCAGTATTTATTTTAGATACGAAATTTTATTAATTACTTATTACTGTTGTGTGGTTATAGTCATGTAGTGAAGCCAAGGTAAATATCTTAAGAACTCTGTTAAGTTTTAAAATAACAGTTGTTAAAATTTTGTTCAGGAAGGGTCCTTATAAACTACAATTTCTGGTTTATAAACTGAATTTTTTTTAACTCCAAGTTTGTAGAACAATTACATAACACAAAATAAACAGCCTCTTAAATGTGAGCTAAGGGACCTAAACTTACAAACTAATGACTGTACGTATACAGCTGCTAAACAAAAAATAAAGGAAAAAAAGGTAAGTGGGATAAACAGCCTATGCAATTTGAAAAAATGAGTAAGTACTAGACATGATTGTGATGGTGTGTTACTTTTGCCAGGGTGTCCTGCAGGATCTGCCAGGCCATCCTAGGAAACAAGGTAAGGATTACCTAAACAACGGACTACTACGGCTCTCAGTATATCACCAGTACCGTTTTGAGTAGAAAGAATAAGTCTCATCCTTCAGTGATACAAACCATCTCTTCTCTTATTTGCATATCATTCAATAAAAAGAAAGGATAAGGAAGAGGACAATCTGTTTGCCTCATCCCTCAAATCTCATCCTTACAACCGAGGTAGAATAAGAAATGACACACCTCCTAGCCATACCAGATCTTACATTGTATTATAAAGTCGCAATCACCAAAACTACTTGGTACCGGCTAAAAAGCAGAGGAAGAGAGCAGTGGAATAAGTCAGACATACAAAACACAGTAGTCAATGATTATAGCAATCGACTTTTTGAAAAACCCAAAGGCCCCAGCTTCTGGGATAAGAACTCACTATCTGACAAAAACTGTTGGAAAAACTGGAAAACAGTATGGCAGAAAATGGGCATAGACCAATGTCTGACACCATCTACCAAAATAAAGTCCAAATGGGTACATGATTCATATTTAAAGGCTGATACTATAAACAAATTAGGGGAGCAAGGAATAGTTTATCTGTCAGATTTATGGAAAATGGAGGAATTTATGACCAAACAAGAAATAGAGAACTTTACAAAATGCAAAATGGATAATTTTGATTACATTAAATTGAAAAGGTTTTGCACAAACAAAGTCAATGCAACCAAGATTAGGAGGAAAGCAGAAAAGAATTTTTACAACTACTGTCTCTGATAAAGATCTCATTTCTAAAATACATACTGAATTGAGTCAAATTTACAAAAACACAAGTCATTCCACAACTGATAAATGTTCAAAGTATATGAACAGGCAATTTTCAGAAGAAGAAATTAAAACTATCTATAGTCAAATGAAAAAGTACTCTAAGTCACTATTGATTAGAGAGATGTTAAATTAAAACAACTCTGAGGTACCACATCATACCTATCAGATTGGCTAACATGACAAAACAGGAAAATGATAAATGCTGCAGAAGATATGGGAAAGTTGGAACACTAATTCATTGTGGGTGAAGCTGTGAGCGGAACCAAGCATTCTGGAGAACAATTTGGAACTATGCCCAAAGGGCTATAAAAATGTGCATACCCTTTGACCCAGCAATACCACTTCTAGGACTGTATCCTAAAAATATCATAAAAATGGGAAAAGGACCCACATGTACAAAAATATTTATAGCAGCTTTTTTTTCTGCTTTTTGGAGGGAGAAGGCAGGGCAATTGGGGTTAAGTAACTTGCCCAAGGTCACATTGCCAGTAAGTATTAAGTGTCTGAGGCTGGATTTGAACTCAGATCCTCCTGATTCCAGGGCTGGTGCTCTATTCACTGCACCACCTAACAGCCCCTATAGTAGCTCTTTATGTGGCGTTCAAGAACTGGAAATTGAGAGGATGCCCATCAGTTGGAGAATGGCTGAACAAGGTGTGGTATATCAATTTAATGCAATGCTACTGTACTATAAGAAATGATGAACAAGCAGACTTCAGAAAAACCTGGAAAGACAGATATGAACTGATGCTGAGTGAAATGAGCAGAACCAGGAGAACAGTGTACACAGTAACAGCTGGTGTTTGATTACTGATTCCAATAGAATCAGCCCTTCTCACAAATGCAAGAACCTACAACAATTCCAAAGGACTCATGATGGAAAATGCCAGCCACATCCAGAGAAAGAATTGTGGAGTCTGAATGCAGAGAGAAGCAGACTGTTTTCTTTTTTGTTGGTTTGTTTTGTTTCTTTCTCATGGTTTCTCCCATTCATTCTAATTCTTCTATACAACATGACTGATGTGAAAATAGGAACGTTTAATAGGAATGTATATGTAGAGCCTATATCACATGATAGGCTGAGAGGGGAAGAAAACTTAAAATCTATGGAAGTTAACATTGAAAACGAAAAATACATAAATTAATTAAAAAAAGAAAAAGGAAGTAGGCAAGAAAGTAATGGAAAAATTATGATAAATGAAGATTAAACCTAAAAAAAGAAAAAATGATATACCTGAGTTCTGATGATAGGTCAATGACTGAAGTAAATTTAAGTATATAATCAAAATACTTTATTCTAGTAACACAAACTTTAAAAAGTCTTGCTAACTTACTATGGCAAAACCAATGAATACAGATGATGAGACATAGTAAAAAGTATATACAGACCAGTATAAAATAATGAGGGTATATGTGGAAAAAAAAATGTCCATGGAAAACAAATTCAAATTATTGGTTGTCCATTAAATGTATTATTTAATTTATTATTTAATCAAATGAGAGAAATTATATGTAAAGAGTACAGTGTAGTCTTAGTGTCCTAAAGTCTCAAGTTCAAGCATTGTCACTCTCCTCAGCATAGCAAACAACCCTTGAAGACTAGAAGTTACAGACAAGTTATTGATCTGTATGAAGGAAGGGATTTCCCACATAAGGAGTTTTCTAAATTAATGAAATCATCATTCAGGACACTTTCCCTTTCCCAAAAAATAGGTTTAAAAAATCTGATTTCCTTTACCAAATGAGGTCTAGAAATAGGAGCTACTTTTTTTTTTAAATCATATTTCACAAAGAATATTTTACTTAAATGCAAAGTATGTCTTCTTACTGGTTCTGGTGGCATTCTATGTCTATGGTGGCATTCATTGTTAAATGTAAAAAAGTGTGGCAATAAAGCACAGAATGAAAAACGTAATCTGATACAACTTGTATTTCTGTAAGCTCCTTCAATATTAAAGGGTAGTTTCAAGATGCTAATTGGTTACCACCTTTTACTGGTCAAATAAAAATCAAATTCCTATGTGATGAATAAAAAAAGCTAACAGACAAATCAAGATATCAGTATAAACCCTAAAACTCTCCAAACAAAACTGTTCTTTTGAAAATGAATATTGATCTTAACATTTAAGAATTAATGTAAAGGAGAATAAGTGTACTGCTTTACACTTATCTATCCAATTCCCATCATGAAAAATTAGCACCATATTCTCAATAAAATATAACCCACAGATTCATATAATATCCCTGAAATAAATGACTTTCTTACTCTAAGAATAAATCTTTTAAATAAGATATAATTTCACTTTATTCTATGAAAGTCTCTATTTTCACATATAAAAATAAACTCTGTGCTTCCAAAAAAAATTGACAGTTTACAGAATTTATGAATGAAGCAATAAAACCCAAGGACACAAATAGTGACATGAATAATTGCATGACAAGATGGAACAACAAAATCTTACATGTAACACAAAGAAAATATCTGAATTTTACAATAAATACTTTTCTATAAAGGTTGATTTCATATGAATAACTAGATAAATATGTAATTTACAATTTTATTTTCCTCTGACATTTCCCAAGGTATCTTGTTTGAGACTTGTGCAAAAATGAATCAAGATGCTAAGAAGATATTTATTTTAAAGTAGGGGCACAAATACTAAAATTAGTTCTACATTTTTCTTTCAAGTAATAAGATCTATTTAATTTTAAACTCCAGAAAACAACAATTCATTAAAGCTTATACTTATTTTACTGCCAAACTTACTTTCAATTTTGTATCTATCTGCATAGATGCTATCTCCTCCAGTAAGAAGCAAACTCCTTGAGGGCAGGAAATGCCTCATTTTTCTCTGTATATTCCCAGCATCAAGCACAATGTCTAGCACTTAATATATGCTTGCTATATTTGAATAAGTGATGTTCAAAAAAAGTACTCATTGATTGGTATTTCAAAAAGATGAATACGATGAAAAATATAAGAAAAATTTAGAATGTCAAATCTTCATTGCATAGGGAACTTTCTAAAGAAACTTTCTTAGCTCTTATTCCCTTACTTTTCTGTCTTTCTTAATAAGATAACACAATGCTTCATGTAAGAAAACTAATTACAATTTAAATATTGAAATATACTTCAGGACATGTTAAAATCCTGAGCCCACATATTTCATGAAGCTGAAGAAAACTGAAACTGTAATTTCTAATACATAATAAAACAGAACTAAAAATAACAAAAAAGAAATCATTTCACTTACATCCATAGCTCTCTTAATATAAGGTATCTGTGTGCCACTGTCCAGGTCTTCATTTATAATAAGCCTTCTAGCCCATTGACCTGCCCTGACAACACCACTACCATGAATTAAAACCATCAGTTTGTCTGGATTAGTCATTGCATCCTCACTCATAAAGATAAAATTCTTTGGTTCACTCTCAGTAGCATCTACCTGTAATTAAAAAGAATTAAATAGTGAGTACAAATTTTATGTTTATGTATAAATAAAAATAGCTGCTATTATAAATTATAAAACAAAGATACCCACAGATCATATTGACATCACAAAGCTGTGAAAGAGAATACAATGAACAACATTCATCTGAAATTTAAATTACGATTTTTAGACTGAAAAGCAAGAAAGGCACAATGAAGTTCTTTAGTATAATGTTATGAAGAAGGAAGTGAGACTTTAAATGTTGTACTTTATTTAAACCTACAAAGAAAAAAGGTCCAACTGGAAGTATATTTATAGATGGAGAAACAAATCTTTTTTGCTAGAAACAAGAGCTAATGCCTAATGGAACAACAGAAAGTTATTGAAAACTTCGTAAAAGGTGACTGTCATCTAACAGAGCTTCTATAATTCTCTTCTAGAATATCCATGTATACAAACTTTGCTCCCTGTTCCCTATATATGTAGTAATTAACTCATGAATCAAAATTATAAGTCAACGCTATTGTAAGCATTTATTCACTGGTTATCTATGATTATATAAACCTATAATTTTATGATATTTGATACTTTTTATAAATGTAGTATATATCATCTAGTCTTACCATTCTCTGAAGGATAACTATTTTGTCAGAGGATAATTTTAAAAAGGCATTTCTCAGCCTTATGAGAAGTATATTATGACACATAGATCAACCCCAAAAAAAGACAAACCAAATTTTTCCATGCAAAAATTGAGGCTTTGATTATGTATATAACATAAAAGTTGACCCTAGAGTGTAGTGTAGTGGAAAATACAATGGATCTGGAGTCAGAAGAGCTAAGTCTGAATTCTGACTCCCCTGTCCCCATTTACTAATCAATCATGTGAACACAACCTCTCTCAGCCGGAGTTTCATTATCTGTAAAGTGGATATAATTGTTTATTATCTTTCTCACAAGACTGCTGTGAGGAATGAGATAAAGTACTTAAAGTACTTTGTAAATTATATTACGCATACTTTAACACATGACAGAAATACCAGCAGTCATTACTAAGACTATTACTACTTTTCTTCATACCCCTCCTTCCTAATTCCAGTTACAATGTAGGATCTGATGCAGTAACTACTAAACAGAGAAACAGGGAATGAACCAACTTCAGTGTTTCACCACGTCTAACACAAACTCTTGCTCTGTGTTGTTGTGGAGCAGTGACATCCAGGCCAGGTTTCCTCCGGAGGAGCTACTCAGAAATAGCAAGAAGCAGAAACTGACTTCTAAGCTCATTAGTTACTACTGCTCTGTTATAATAATAAGCTCAAACAGAAGTGGACTTTAAGAGTCATGGCATGTAGTCTGACCCTACACACACACAAACACATACACACACACACAACCAATTTGATGTAAAGTTTCAACTCTAGAAAGCTGATGTATGTATTGTATAACACGCTATCTTTTCAACTTCTTCATTAATACTAATGAATAATGAGAAAATTTCAGAAAAGTTTAGCTGCAAAGGCCAAAAAAAGCTCTTAGTTACCAAGCTTTTGTTGCTAGTAATTACTACCATCACCCCCCCCCCAAAAAAAGGTTGAAAAGTGAGTTGCATTTCAATTTTCTGCACTTTTCAAATAATCTCATTAGTTCTCAGTGATGGTCTTATAGCAGTGTCTATATAGACAATTTTTTTTAAGTAGCAACTATTTTCGTTGGGCTGTATTAAAATATTAAAGATTTCTTATCATTATCATTATCTCACAAGGGGAAATATCAAGAATCAAAATAAATGATGTAAAAAGGCAACTAGTAGATCCAGAACTCTAAAGCGAGCTCTGTCACTGGCTTCTGAGGCGGGTTATTTTTTCAGTCAGGTTAGATGATATTCCTCTCACCAGTGGAGACAATACTTTCCTACTTCAGAAAGCATATTAAGATGATTAATAAATGCATAATCACAAAGCAATCTGAAAGTAAAAGACTAAATATATGGAAAATATTAAGGGGGAATAATGATAGCCTCATTATTAGTAACTGTGCAGTAGTAAAGGCATGAAGCTCAGCAAAATTACATTCATTTTACATGCATTAGTTATCTACCACAAGCAAGAGGAGAGGATAAAAATGAATATGACTGAAAACATGGAAAATAACAAAGAACAAAACAAAAATAAAGGACAAAAGAAAAAAGACAAAAATAAAAGTGACTGCTACCAAAAACCCTGTTACACACAGAAAAGAGAAGCATGAATCAGAAGGCACTGAGAAAACAAACGAGGAAAATAACATCAGTCAACATTTTTAAATGACACATTTCTAGCCCCTCCCTTATCAAACATGTAAAAATTGTAGTATCAATAAACCTCTAATGAAAGTCAGTGAGGCCTCTAATTACTAAAATAAGACAATTTATCAATGAGGTTCTTCTCTCTAAGGCCAACTACCATTCACTTTCTCCTTTCTTTCTTTGACTACAGTTGGTCTTTTTTTTTTTTTTGGCAGCAAAAGAATTTGGATCAATTTGTCAAACACTGATAATACTGAGTCTCTAAGTCCAGAGTAATGAGTTTAACATCAAAATGCAGTTAACTTTCTTTAGAATGCAAAATTATAACTGTGCTCTATTTAAAATGTTACTCAAAAAGATTTTTGGAAGTAACTATATCAAATATGCACATATCAGTTTTAGTTGAGTAAAGGAGAGCTAAAAGATGATAGAGAATTAAGCATTTAATGATGTTAAGACAATTAAAAGTCAATGAAAAATTACTTATGCATGATTTAAGGAAAAGGAAATTATTCTGAAATGATGATGATAAACTTATTTTCCCCCTCAGTTTAATACAGCACTCTGAACCAATAAACTTGCTAACAATTGCTTATTATACACAATTTAAATGTGCTAACTTTAAAACATGAAATAGTATTAGTTATTCAAATAGAATTTTTAAATTTAATTTTTTAAGCCAATTAAATTTAGAAAAAAAAATCCCTCACCTTTTTTTCCAACCAATTTATCTTCCAACAGAGGTAAAAAAAGCTTTCACTGAGGAATAAAAAGAAAGGCCATTCTTTTGTACAACTTCACTTTACTGGCAAATCAACTTCAAATAACACTTAGTCCACTCACAGTGAGACTGCATAGAGCAATTTGTAGCTGTTGATTCTATTCTGAATTGTTTTGAATGGTATTAATTCTGATTTTTCATCAGAACATAATATAATGAAATGTTGTAGTCATGTTACTTAGCTGCCTTAGTTCAGTCAATAATCTATACTAACAGAAAGTGAAGCATTAATAAACTTAAAATTTCTAACATTTTTCAGCTAGTATTTCACTAATTTTCATTCAGCCTGACATCAAATTTCTATTAAAAAATTTAAATATATTTTTAAGTCTATTCATTGGTAACCAGGGTGATTTTTAAATTTAATATGTGATATATTATGGAGGGGGAAAACATTTCATGCAGTATTGTCATTTTTTCCCTTTGGAATTACCAAAGTGTATGAAATCTAACAATGAATCACAATGGATTTAACTCCAAAGATAATATTCATATTATTTCACATAAGCAACACTATGTTTACTGCATTCTTATAAACCTAGTTCAGCATCAAAACATACTAGAAAAGCATGCCAACTGGCCCAGTGGCAATATTCTACACTACCTTTCAGGAGACCAGGTTCAATATCCAGCCCTGGTCTCTTATGATCCAAGCCAGCAGGGCCTGAAAATGGAGCAAAAGTGGTGTTATTCAGTCCCTGAGATGGGGGACATTTGGCCTCACTTTACTCAACTGTGATGTTTGGTTAATATCCAAGCAGAACTGAAAGGCTAAAAAGGAAACTGAGAACTTTCATTCGGCTAGAAACACAGTCATCACAGTACCAGATGAAGGGGGGGGAGGGGAGAAATGCAACTGGAGAAGAATATAAAAGTAAGAATGGGAAATCAAGAAACAAATCACCAACAACACAGCAGTAAATTTTTGATGAAAATTATTGAAAGCATTCTTATGCCTTTAACTTTTAAATTCTGTAAGTTCTTGAATGGGAATGGGAATTTGAAGATCTTCCAGGCCCCTTAATAGACCTAGGGGTGAGTTTGAAGACCTCCCCTGCTGTGAAAGTAAACTCTGCCCCCTGATAGGCTGAATGCAGTCACATGGAGCCTGTGGTGGGAGGAGTTTTGCTGAAGGGAAGCAGAGCCCTCAGGAAGCTGGTCAGAGCTAGCCAGACAGTGGAGGAAAGAGAGGACGCTCAGGCAAGGCGTAAGACAAGCTTAGGAGTAAATAATGATCTTGTATTGGTTTGTGGGAAGGCTGGAAAATTTTGAGGCTCTCAGCATTGTTATGGCTTCTGAATATCTTTGATACTATGATGGAATCGGCTTACTGGTTTGGGGATTCGGTTTTCTGGTATCTAAATAAATCCTTCAGTTCTACCCTCTATCTGGAGAATCTGGTATATTTTGTGATCAAAAGTCATGCAATACTTATAGTCACGGCCTTTATTGTGATCGTGGGCGCTGTAAATATTGCATTGGCGCTACAGTTCTCCAAAAAAATGCTGTCTAAAAAATAATTAATAAATTTTTTCTCTAAGTTGTTTAAATCTAGTTTTAGAGAAAAGAATAATATTAAGACTCAGCCAACTGTTCTGCTTTTCTGAGAAAAGAGCTCTAAATATCTAACAGAAAAGATACAAGCTATGCCAGAAATTCTGCTAACCATCATCAGTGTATACATACAAAACTTCATTCAAGCTGAAGGAACCACCCAACTACAGAATTTTACCTCTTAGTTCAGAAGAAAAACAATGAATTTTTTTTTTTTAAAGCCTGGAAGACTTACTCAAGAAATCAGATTTTGGTATCATTTTCTAGTCTTTTTATAAGCACAACAGAATATATTATGACTTGAAGATAGGAAAAACCCTAGTTTTGGGTGCTATCTGAACTAAAGCACATGAAATTATTAATATCTGTGTAATTTGTATAATAACTTTAATATGTGTATTTGGTGAAAAATTAATATCTACAAATTTATATCTTCAGGAGTCATCTCAGGTTCTCTTTTAAAATTACAAATACTCATTCCACTTTCATAATTACATATACCAGAAATATCATCTAATGCACATTAGAAATGTGTAAGAGTTCAAAGTGGTCACACCAATCCTAAATGTTGAACAGTTAAAAGGGCTCAATCATTGTAGTGGGGCAGCAATCTTTTAGGTAAATTATTTAGCTTAGTGTAAGAAAATTTGGGAATTCTAAATTATGGATAGTGGTAACAGCCTAGCTAAAAACAATATGCTTTATAATTGAAGGAAGGTAAACCTAAAAAATTAGGACTTGAAATCCTGATAAGTTCTAAGCAAACATCCGAAGCTTAATACATACACACAGTTCAATCATGCAAAACTGGACATTAGGAAGAGAGAGAAAACGAGGGTAGGTTGGTGATTTTTCAAAGCCCTTCCTTGAGAAGAATAGACTGAGCTGGAGGGACAGGAAGAGTGGAGAAGGTGGTAATATCTGGAACTACCTTTGAGGAAAGCAATTTTAATATCTATTCCCCACTCTCTTATGATCAAAGCCAAGAAAGTCTATAACTGGAGGGAGGAATGTGAACCAAAATAAGGCTTGGAGGGATTAGTTGGGAAACAAATGTGTTTTATGTGTATAAAGAATTTGGTTTTCATGTATTTCAGAAAGGAACAAAGTTGTGAATTAAACTGGAGCTTATAGTTATATACATGATAAAAGGATCCTAGCAACTAGCTAAGGAGTAGTCTTTTGAGCTTTTTTGGGCTCTACAGAAAATAAAACCAAGTTCTTCCAAGGAACTTCCATAATGTACCATCAAATTTAGGGGTGAAAGGACAGCAATTGTTATAAAATTCTCACATCTCCCAATTTTACGAGGGTCCATGACAAGACCTCAAGTGTTCTAATACTAAAACTTTTCCCCTCTAATATGCAAATAAAATCATCAATTCTGATACTTTACTAAAAAGTTAAATTTTTATTAGTAAAATTTAATGAAAATAAAATGGCCGAAAAGACCACTAGGTTTAGTGACATAGGAAAATCATCATTTCTTAGTTCGGTATAATGGAAAGAACCTAGATTCAGAATAGAAAGATTTGAGTTTCAGCTCTATAATTTGGTAGCTGTACAACCATGGGCAAATCATTCTTGACTTTACTGGGACTAAATTCCTCATCTGTAGCAGAGATTTAATAATATCTATCTGTCTTAAAAGATTATTGTGAAGTTCAAATAAGATATATATTTAAGAGTACTTTTAATTTTATTTTTTAAGAATGCTTTTTAAAAATTAAAAAAGTGCTTTTTAAGTTGTAAAGCACTATATGTACATAAGCAATGCTGTTACTTGTATGGCTTTTATGTGTCATAGCTAAAATATTAGTGAGAAAGGACATCAAAACACTGCATAGGACAACTTCCTCATTTTACAAAGGAGGAAACAAATATGCCAAAAAATTGACATTTTACACTTTGCTCTAAAAGATACATTAATTTTCTACAAGACAGAAGAGATTTTCAAACCTTCACCTCAGCAGCACAACAATGTGCAATAACTTCAGAAAAGTATTCAATTCTCACAAGAGGTGAGAGCTGTTACTGCACATCAAATAAAAAATGGGAGGAAAAGTTGGGGAAAGAAAGTGGGAAAAGGAGAAATAAAGAAAAAATATATAAGGGGAAAAATCAGGAAATTATCTGAGAATGCAAAATTATTTTCATTCTAAAGGCAAAGAAAAATACAGAGAAGATTTTGAACTTAGGCTGCTGCTTCTTAATATATAAATGCTTGTGTCAGTCCAATGAAAAGAACAGGGGCAAACTGCAGCCCAAATGTTCACTGTTGATCATTCTTTTCAAAGGATGAGACTCTCTGGATTAAAGAAGAATAAAAATGAATTACCAGAACACTCCACACACATTTGATAACAATCAAAGAAGATAATATCCTATAAAAAGGTACATAGAGTAAGTTTACCCCAACAGTGTACTACTTTTCTCAAAGATACAATGTAACATTATGTTTGACGCTATCTTAAAAAAAGCCTTTTCTGAATTAAGTGTCATGAATATGATAAAATCTTAAAATTCAAAGATAGGAAATTAAGATTTACTTAAAGGTTTTTTTTCTTAAAATAAAAGTCATCTTTGGAAATATAAACAGAAATAATTTTTTAAAAATACTTACTGGAAGTGAGATTTTTTTCAAATTGCAATCCTTCTCCAAGAGCTCATACACATATTTAGTAATAATCTGTGGGGGGAGGGGAAGTTAAAAACACATTAAAACTCGATGTATTCTCATCCATGAACAAAATTCATGAATTAGTTGCTTAATAAAAATATGCATTATGAATATACATATACCTTATTTTACCCTTAATAACTAAGAACTAGCACATCATCGTGGAAAGAGAGCCAACCTCAAGAGTCAAGAATACTTGAAAATTCCACCTTTTTGACTGAGCAAGCCCAGGGACAGGAGCAGAGCAGGGTAGAGAACCACAGGTTCTCCTCACTCCCCCTCTTCTCTCCCTATACTTACTGCTGCCCTAATGTTTCTCTGTAATCTGGGACCCCAGCCATGTTCCAGAAAAGGGAGGTTGAGAGTCCCTCTATGGAGACAGAAGAGGAAAAGCAGAAGCAATGGGGATCCACTGAAGCTTTATGGGCGGGGGATGACATTAGTCCTGGGATAGGGGAATATAAATTTGGCAGCCATGTAAAGGTATGAATAGAAATGGAAAAGAAAGAGATGCAGAAAGACAAATTGAGATGCCACTACAATAGTTCAGGACACACAGAACAAGAGAAGCATTCTCCCTGAGAAAAATGAAGAGGCAAAGACTTAAAATATTCAGCCTAGCAAAACTGCCTGGAGACACTGACTTCCTCAAGAAGAAACTCTAGAAAGGGCAAAAGTCCTTTGACTTAGGAGACAACACAGAGCTAAAGCCAAGAGGAAAAGTATGCAGTCACTAATTACAGAGTCACATAAGAACTTGGTGACAGAAGACCAAATCCCCCTAACTCACCATCTAACCCAGAGAAAGCCCTCACTCACCACCAGTAAGCTTGGAGGTAACCAAGTAAAATGAAGCTTCCTGGGACTCCGGACAGACTCTTAAGAGCTGGCCTCTCAGTCTTGTGCAGGTTCCTGCTTGTCCCTAACTATGGCTAAGGAATCATCAGAAGGTGGTCTGGATACAAGCTAGAGAAGCAGAAATCTTTGTATGATGAGTGGCCTGACACGTGGAGTCTCTCAGGTTGAGCACCAAGACCTTGAAGTGTTTTTGTGCTTTATTTTTCTGAATTAGCTGCTAGGGAAAGGAAATCTTTATGAAATCCTGCTGTGGAGTTGAGAGCATAGGGTTGGGTGGAGATATATGAGATAATATGAATTTAGACTCAGACCTAGACTTAGATTTTGCTGAATACCCTCTTGCTGTAGTCTATAATTCTGGTGGCTGAGTTTTGGAAGTTACTTTAGGGAAAAGGGTATCTATAGGTCAGTTTTGCAGAAAAATGTCTTCTCTGATGGAATTGATGTTAAATGACTTAGTGTCATGTAAATGAGATTATCCATCCAGATCTAATTTCTACAAGAGCTGCTCCCCAGTCTCTATAAAGCAGATTGAGAACTTAATGCTAATATAACTACTCTTGAGAATTGCTGGCACTTCAAAGTAGAGCAACAGTACAGGAACTTGGGCTGTGAATTAAGTGGGATGGGTCATAAATGTAGAGGAATCCCAAATAATTTTGGAAACTTTGTTTCAGTCTTTGAATTTTTTTAAAAGATATATCCTCCCTCCCTACCAAAAATATCCATGTTCAAGTCTTCTCTGATTCATACTGGCTGCATGGCTCTAGGCAAATCACAACTTCTCAGAGCCACAGACAGCATAATGAATTAAGTGAAAGTTGAAGAGTAGAGAAGAGGTAAGGAGTCTGAAGTCACTTTGCCCAAAATAAAAACATATTCTGGAATGACGAAAGAGAACAAAAAAAAAACCCCAAAACTTTAAACCAGTAATGTCAAAGGTAAACAAGTGCAAGAAGATCCTTGTGGGCTGCATACTTAGAAAATCACAATATTCTACTGTACTTTTTATTTATTTTGTTAAATGTTTCTCAAATACATTTTAATCTGGTTCAGCTGCAGTCAGGAGAATTTCAGGGGCAATGCAGAGGCCTTTTATACCTTTGCTTTAAATTGTTACTTCAAGATAACAGACTATTATTACCAATCTTTCGCTGGTCATTTTTTAAAGTACATAATTCTAAAAGGCCATAACAACAATGGAGAAAACATCTAAATACTACATAGTAAATACCTATAAAACAATAAAAATTTTAATGAGACAATGTAAAAGGCTGTGCCATAAATACTTCTGCATCAGTTTAAATCGATGTAAAACAAGGTTTAGCATTGAATACAATAAAATGCAGACATTCTCTAAAAAGACAAACCCGTGACATCTGGGCACCGGTTCTTACTTTTGTTTACTCTCTATATACTATATATAACTATATCTTATACTGGAAAGTTCATTTAGTGTGTCAGATACTCTGCTCTGCAGATTCCCACCAGCTGGTACCTTTTGTCCAGAGAGACGACCGTTTCCAAAGTTTCCCTGTCTCAGCATGTTTTCAGCCGTCAGTTCTAACTATATGCAATCCCATTGTGATACAACACTTAAAGAGAAAAGGCTCATTAACTGTAAATCTATGAAGTCCACTATCTTCAGTGAATTCAAATTAAGCCCTTAGACTTGCTTTTTCCTAACAAAATTCCTCACACATTTTTGTTTTGCAATCCACACTCTAGGGAAAATACTCAGGTTATGCTTTATAAAATGTCAATCCTATAAATGCACTGATGTGAAACATAGTAGTGAAACTACTTTTAAACAAATTGTGGGCATAGGTACTCTTTCCTTGGTGGCAATAAAGACTTCAAAACAAAGAAAAGCTTTTGCCATATAACTGGCTCACAAATTTTTACCAGGTTAGGGCAATAATGCCCAAATGAAAGATGAACAATGAATCCTAACCAACTGCCTATAGCGATTCTCAAGCAAGGAAACTGACCTGAGAACTGTTCCTGTTACAGCTATAAATTTGGTTCAAAATATTCTATTGTGACCTAAAGGATAAAACTATGAAAAAGTAACAGAGAAATTCAAAAGGACATTTTGGTGTAGTGCTGTTGGTCATACTCTAACCTCATGAGAGAGGGATGGAGGAAGAGATGAGAGATGAAGCAGGTGAGTGCAAAGAGACAAAAAGAGAGAGACAGAGAGAGAAAGAGAGAGAGGGAGAAAGGGGAAAATGTCAAACTTACTGAGAGATTCTCCCTTCTAACAATGGAAGCAATCCAAAACCAGTTTTTGAACTCCCAGATGACCTGGTAATAAACAGGACCTCAAGATTTTTCAAGTTTTCGTTTTCATTAGTTCAGAAGTTTGGAGAGGGAAGGGAGAGAAGGACTTCCTCACTTGGTTTGTTGTTGTTCATCTGGTTTGGTAAATAAGTTTTGTCAATTCAACCTGGATTAATAAGATCTGACCCAAATTTTATAGGATAATTTTGGCAAACAACAGTTGATTTGATTGTTTTTCATACTTCCTATATTAAAATGCCTTTAATTCCCTACTTAAGTGACCACCAGCTTTTCCAGTTTAGAAAAAAAAATTTCCAGTCACAACTTAGAAAGAGTTATATGGGTAACTAGATAATTTTTCAAAATCAGTAAATATGGAGAGGCTAGGTGGCACAGTGAATAAAGCACTGACCCTGGAGTCAGGAAGATCTGAGTTCAAATCCAGCCTCAGACACTTCACGCTTGCTAGCTGTGTGACTTTGGGCAAGTCACTTAATGCCAATTGCCCTTCCTTCCCCCCTCCAAAAAGAAAAGGAAAAAAAATCAGTAAATACTGGTTAGATGAGCAGAAAATTTAGCATACTGTTAGGTAAAAAGCCGAGTCAAAAGGTCAATACACTGGGAATACAGTTTCTAAGCTGACTGCGATGCTGATGTATATTAGAAAACAGCCATGAAATGATTCTTCCCTCAAATATACACATTCCACAGCTTCCATTCTTTGTCTTCAGATACTTTTTAAACATCAATACACTTCTGGCGATGCCACATGGCTATAAGTCACAGCACATCAATCTTTAAGGAAATAAAGCTGCAGCTTACCCAAAGGGCAACGGTGAGATGGAACTCCAAAATATTAGGAACAAAGAACAGTGCAGAAGGGGCAAGCCCGAAGATATCATTGGGGAAATATATGAACCATAAAAGGGTTATGTAATACTAGTGAGAGATAACCTATAAACAACATGCTGCACAACATCAAAGGATCTAGAAGACAGTCCCCAAAAGGTTGGAAGACATGGAATATAATCTAGCAGGAAGGGTGGGGTGTGTGATCTGGACTGCTAAAGGGAGTGTATTAAGGAGATCATAGATCCATTGAAATATCTAAGTATTATTTTACCCATCACATCACCAACTATACACATCTGAAAAATAATACATGCATAGGCAAGACATTTATTCAGTTCAGGAAAATGATGGCAAAAAGCATCATAGTTCCTACTATGCGCCAGACACTATGAAAGATGCTTTATTTCATTTGATCCTTACAATAACTCTCCATTTTAAAGTTAAGGAAACTGGGCAAAACAAAGTTAAGTAACTTGCCCAGCACCTCACAGAGCTAAAAGTGTCTAAGGCCAGATTTGACTTTTCCTGACTCCAGGCCCTGTGCTCCATCCACTGCACCACCAGCTGGTGCTAGAATATGCTTACTTATTTAGAACACTAAGTTCCACTGCATTCGGGGAAAGAAGAGAGGAGAGCAAAATAAAGACCAACAGTACACAGAAGGGTTCTCAGGACCCCTGCAATAGTGAATCCTCAGCTCCCAGGATGGAATTTCAGAATCTCAAGAGGCAAATCTGCCATCACTATAAGCTAGTCTGGGTATGAAGACACCTAGAATTACATGAATGGCTCCACAGGATCACACAGTGAAAGTAATGGAACTTACTGAAATGCTGGCCAGTACCCATATAACCTTTGTCGCAAGCAGAAGTGTATTTTATAATAGCTCTCCCAACAATATTACACTACACGCCACATCATTATAATTAAACATTTTACAATGAATGCTTATGTCCAAAGTTGGCATCAATATTCTGAAAGCTTGGTCTACAAACATAGCACAATTCTAAAGAGTTTGCCAGAAGATAATAAGGATTTAATTATTCTTCATAATAGTGTATTAGTTCACTAGTGGCAGGTCCTACATTAGGACTCTTGACAATAAGGAAGATATAACAGATTAATTTTAGAGCAGTGGTTCTCAACCTGTGGGTTATATCAGATATTTACATTACGTGCATATCAGATATTTACATTACGATTCACAACAGTAGCAAAATTATAGTTATAAAGTAGCAATGACAATAATTTTATGGTTGGGGGGGGGTCACCACAACATGAAGAACTGTATTAAAGGGTCACGGCATTAGGAAGGTTGAGAACCACTGTTTTAGAGGGTCTTACACCAGGCTTTCTATATACTACCCCTCCAAAATTCACATCTTAAAGTGTGATTTCAGGAGAAAGACAGTACTACAGCTGAGGTTTTGGCAGTATCAGATAAGGAAGATTCATTATTTCATGCCACAGAACAGGAAGATAGAATCATTGGGTATTTCAGTTAAAAGAGATTTTAGCAATCATCCAGTCCAAATCTTTCCTCTAGCAGCTGAAAGGTAAAGTAACTAGCCTAGATTTATGCAATGTCTCAGGAGCAGAGCCAGTGTCAGTCATCCTGACTCCCAAATAAATGCTTTTCAACCATGCCATAGTCATTGATTTCATAAACCCTTCCCAACTAACTATTGAACCAATAACTCCCCTCCTCCTTATATGCTCTTAAAATTCTCCCTTAGATTTAAATCCTGAGTCTGTACCTTAGATTTGACTGCTTTCTAAAAATGTTACAGTTGTATAAACACTTTAGCCAAAATACAACAGCTGGAAAAGTATAGAATGGTAGAAATGTGACTGGATAATACTTTATGCAAAAGGCCTGGAGATTTCAACTGAATGCAAGATTATTATGAATCAGCAGTGTAATACAGCTTGATCTGCTCTCCTCACCCCCCCCCCCGCAAAAAAACAACCTAATGTAATTTTAGACTGCATTAATAGAAGAACAGGTGTTACAACCTACATATTCTGTGCCCCATTCTGTTGTTGGGACATCTGGATTACATGATGTTAAATTCTGGGTATCCCATTTGAAAGAGATAATGTCAAGTGGAAAATGTTCAGAGGAAGATGAGGGGAGAGAGAAAAGAAAAGAAGGGGGGATTTGGAATTAAATCAAAAGGTGTTGAAGAAATTAGGGATATTTAACCTAAAAAAGATTTAGGGTGGACATGATAGTGGTCTTTAAATATTTAAAGGATTGTCACGTGGAAGAAGAATATGATTTAATCTGAATAGAGAAGGTAGAACTAAGACTAATGGGTAAAAGTTTACAGAGAGGTGCATTTTCTTTCACAACAAGAACTTTTTAATACGAGATATTTGATCGTGGAATAGGTCACCTTATAAGGCAACTTGCTACATGTCACTGTATACATTCAAACAGAAACTGGCTATCTTTCATGGATTCTATAGAGACTATACCGGTGTTAGAGATGGATTACATGTCCCCTAAGATCCCTTAAAAGTCTAATATTTTATCTCCAACTGCATTGGATAGATGAATCATTGGTTTAGAAATAGAAGAAAGGGTAATGGGGTTGGTAGATAATAAATGAACAAATGAACAAACTGAGGATCTCTAAGATATAGACTTGAGCTTGCAAGTCTCCTTGGCAGAGACAAAGACCATTCAGGCAGGGGATAAACAGATTTGAATATGACTTAGGAATAATTATGGCAAATAACAAGGATGGCACAAAAATTAATGGCTTATAAGGAAAAGCCAATATTTAAGAGTGAAGGAGAGAAAAATGGAACCAGACTATGAAAAACCTTAAAGATGAGGAAAAAGAGTAGACCAAGGAAGAAAAAACAATATTTATTAATAATTTCACACTAGGGGCGAAGCCAAGATGGCGGCTTAGAAGCAGCAAAGCACCGCAGCTCCCACACAAACACGCTAAAAAACTCACAAAATGGGACGCTAAACAGATTTTCAAGCTCCAAAACTCTCCACAAGACAGAAAGCACTACAGGCAGAGCAGCAGGCAGGGCTCTTCACAGCAGGCTGGGAAAGGCTCAGGCCCTGGGGCATCGGGCGGGGAACCACAGCTATAGCAGAGCAGATCAGCTGCACTAGAGGCACAGTTACCACATTTATCAGGCCAGAAGAAAAAAAGGCTAAGAGAAAGGTCAGTGGATTTTGCTAACTGGGGAGGAGAAGAGCGGGTCCGGCCAAACTGCTCCCAGGGCAAGGAGGCAGTGGGAGGCTGCTGTTGCAGCAC
>CM053594.1:339254092-339293566 GCA_028646575.1 Pseudocheirus occidentalis | reverse complement strand
CCTTGTGGAAATGAATGATGTAACCAAGAAAATAAATTAAAATTAAAAAAAAAAGTACTATAGGAAAACAGAAAAAAAATAATAATAATAATTTCACACTAGCAAATGGAACCAAGATGGCAAAGTAAAAAAAAGCAGGAACTTGCTTGAGCTTGTCCCCCAATGACCTCCAATACCTGTAAAAAATGACTCTAAACAAATTTTAGAGCTACAGAATACACAAAAATAACAGTGTGAAACAAATTTCCCTCTGAATACAACCTGGCACACAGACAGGAAGGGTCTATTGCAACAGGCTGGGAGTGGACCACAGACCCACAAGGGTCACCCTGGCACAAATCAGGCCAGAACAGACCTCTAGGGACTGAATCACTGGTAGCTGTAGCAGTTTCCAGACTTCTCAACCCACAAAATCCGAAGACAAAGTAAAAGGTCAATGGGGAAACGAGATTGGACTTGGGTGAGAGAAGAGCATGGGCCCAGCCCCTGCCCCTGAGGCAGTGGAGGTAGGGTGGCCACATCAGCAGCAGCAGCAGCAGCAGTGGCTGCTGCTGGAGCTCCAGGCCCACAGATGGAGTGAGGAACAAGCGACTGACCAGAGGGCAATTCTAGGAAACTCTCTGCTGGTTTTGGCAGTATCAGATAAAGGATTCTCTTACTTTGCCCTGCTTGGATCTGGGTCCCAGTCTTGGGTGGAGGTCCTGGAGTGAGGAAGAACACTGATGTGGCAGAGCTTATGGTTCACAGTCTGAGGCAGGTGCTTAGAAGTAGCTCTGACAACAGCTGAGCAAAACCCCAGAAATTTGGGATACAGCACTCTCTACTCTGGAAGCAGAATTCTAACATGGCAAAGAGCTCAAAAGTCAAGTAATTGGTTGGAAAAATTAGCAGAGGAAAAGAAATCAGACTATAGAATCCCCCTCTGGTGACAAAAGATCAAAACAGAACCAGAAGAAGACAACAAAGTCAAAACTCCTGCATCAAAACTCTCCAAGAGGGGCGGCTAGGTGGCACAGTGAATAGAGCACCGGCCCTGGAATCAGGAGTACCTGAGTTCAAATCCGGCCTCAGACACTTAACACAAAAAAAACTAGCCGTTTGACCTTGGGCAAGTCACTTAACCCCAAATGCCCCCCAAAAAGCAAAAAAAAAAAAGTCTCCAAGAAAAAAATATGAATTGGCTACAGGTCATGGAGGAGCTCAAAAAGGAATTTGAAAATCAAGTAAGAGAAGTAGAAGAAAAAATGGGAAGAGAAATGAGAGTGATGCAAGAAAATCATGAAAAACAAGCCAAGAGTTTGCTAAAGGAGACTCCCCCCCAAAAAAAAACTGAAGAAAATAACACCTTAAAAAAATAAACTAATGGCAAAAGAGGTCCAAAAAGTCAATGAGGAGAAAAATGCCTTAAAAAGCAGAACTGGTCAGATGGAAAAGGAAGTTCAAAGCTCAGTGAAGAAAATAATTCCTTCAAAATTAGAATGGGCCAAATGAAAGGTAATGACTTTATGAGAAATCGAGATATTATAAAACAGATGCAAAAGAATGAAAAAATAGAAGACAGTGTAAAATATCTCGTTGGAAAAGTCAATGACCTGGAAAATAGATTCAGGAGGGTCAATTTAAAAATTGATGAACTACCTGAAAGTCATGATCAAACAAAGAGTTCTAGACACCATCTTTCAAGAAATTATCAAAGAAAACTGACCTGATATTCTAGAACCAGAGTGTAAAATGAAAATTGAAAGAATCCACTGGTTACTTCTTGAAAAAGATCCAAAAAGAAAACTCCTAGAAATATTATAGCCAAATTCCAGAATTCCCAGGTCAAGGAGAAAATATAACAAGTAGTCAGGAAGAAACAATTTGAGGATTATGGAAACACAATCAGGATAACACAAGATCTAGCAGCCTCTACATTAAGGGATCAAAGGACCTGGAATATAAAATCCTGGAGGTCAATGGAGTTAGAATTAAAACCAAGAATCACCTACCCAGCAAAACTGAGTATAGTATTTCAGGGAAAAATATGGGCATTCAATGAATGAAACAGAGGACTTTTAAGTATACTTGATGAAAAGACCAGAGCTGAACAGAAAATTTTACTTTCAAATACAAGAAGCAAGAGAAGAATGAAAAGGTAAATAAGAAAGAGAAATCATAAGGACTTATTAAAGATGAACTGTTTACATTCCTACATGGAAAGATATTTGTAACTCATGAGACTTTTCTCAGTATTAGGACAGTTGATGGAAAAATGTGTGTGTGTGTGTGTATGTATATGTGTGTATATGTATACAGAGAGAGGTCACAGGGTGAGCTGAATATGAAGGAATAATATCTAAAAAATAAAATAAAATTAAGAGGTGAGAGAGGAATATATTGGGAGAAAGAGAAAGGGAGAGAAAGAATAGGGTAAATTATCTCACATAAAAGAGGCAAGAAAAAGCTGTTACAATGGCAGGGAAAAGCTGGGAGGAGAAAGGGGAAAGAATCGACCTTACTTTCATTGCATTTGGCTGAAGGAGGGAGTAACATGCACACTCAATTGGGTTTCTTACCCTACAGGAAAACAGGGGGGAAAGGGATAAGGGGGCTGGAGAACAATAGAAGACAGGGCAGATTGGGAGAGGAGGCAGTCAGAAGCAAACATTTTTTAAAAGGGACAGGGTCAAAGGAGAAAATAGAATAAATGGAAGGCAGGATAGGACAGAATGAAATGTAGCTAGTCTTTTACAATATGGCTACTACGGAAATGTTTTTCATAACTACTCATGTATAACCTGTGTTGAATTGCTTGTCTTCTCAATGGGGGTGAGTGAGGAGGGAAGAAGGGAGAGAATCTGGAACTCAAAACATTTTGAAAACAAATGTTAATAATTGTTTTTACACGCAACTGAAGGTACCTTTGTTATGTGGTCCAAACCAATGGTTCTATGGCCTAGACTGATTTAATCTAAGAATCATATTAAAACCATAAGTTTTCTTGCCTTTTTACATTAAAAATATAAAAAGTCTTTATTAAAAGCACAGGGAGGGGCGGCTAGATGGCGCAGTGAATAGAGCACCAGCCCTGGAGTCAGGAGTACCTGAGTTCAAATCCGGCCTCAGACACTTAACACAAAAAACTAGCCGTGTGACCTTGGGCAAGTTACTTAACCCCAACTGCCCTCCAAAAAAAAGCAAAAAAAAAAAAAAAAAGCACAGGGAACAAACAATATTACTAAACTCTATTAATAAGATATTTGTAATGTAAGCTTTTAAAGAAAATAAAATCTAAGGTACAATTCAGTACCTTTTTCAATAAAGAAATCTCATACATATGTTATCTCATCTAATCCTTACAACAACCCTATGAGATTAAGTGCTATCATAATCCTCTCTTTACAGAAAAGGAAACTGAGTTTACAAAATGTTAAATGACTTACCCAGGGTCACTCAACTACTATCTGATGTGAGATTTGAACTCAGGGTTTCCTGACTAGACCACTTAACTGTCTTGAATGAAATCAGTGTTCTAATAAAGATCACCTCAAAGTATTATGCACTATGAATTAGTCCAAGAAGAGAGTAGGGTCAGAGGTCTAGCTGCCATGCTGGGAGGGTTCTCTCTCACCTCAGTGCTCTAGTGCTCTTCAGGTCTCAGCTGAAGGGTTACTTCTTATACACATCCTTTCTGATCTTCTACTTGCTGGTGCTTTCTCCAAAATTACTTCGTATACATTTCAAATATACTTATCTTTATAAGAGAAGCTCTGTGACCTAGAGAATAGCTTTGTTCTTGAAGACAGGAAGACCTGGATTCAAGCCCTTTCTCTGACACATACTGGCTGCGTGACCCTGGGCTATTCACTTAGCTTCTTAATGCTTTAGGAAGTTAAAGTTATAAATTACAGAGGTGATTTCCTCACTTAGGACTTCCCCTATAGACATGAATAAATCACAGGCCCAGTCAAGATCCATGGACAAGGTCTCTCCTCTACTCCCCCACTCTATCCTCATTCTTTTTCTCATTTAATTCTGAGCTCTAACACTAACTTTTGGAGTGGGGGGAAGAAAAACTACAGAAAAAAAATTATTCTATATTCAAAAATCTAGAATGAAATAATGGTGATTTCTTGATAGCACTTTTGTTTGTTTGTTTTCCAGACTGCTATCCAGCATGTTCCTGGAATGCTTCCAAATACTATCAATAAACCAAAGAACTAAAAACTAATACTGATATCATCCTAATAAAAATATAAGCAGAAAGATAGTTGCTATAAAATTAAACATTGAATATAAGCCTAAATCAAGAAATATTACTCTCAAATTATCTTCTGGTGTTACAACTAGTCTCAACAAAAAATATATATAATTGAAATCAGGGTCTTAAGCCAATAACCCTAATAAGATTTACCTTTATTATAAAGACTAAAAACCATAAGGCATAAATTAACAATTGTTAATCCTAATTTACAATCTTATTAATATTTTTATTTTAATTTCTAGTACTATTTTTATAACAATTTTCTCTGTAGATACTTTGTAAACTAAATGGTAAGTGCTGCTTTCTCTTCCATACCAGGCTCAATTTTCAATTAAGATTTATTAAGCGCCTACTATGTGCCTATCCTTCTGAATTTAACTAAAAAGCCAACAATTTCTGCTGCCACTAAATTATATTGAGTATTTTATCTGTTATGGTCTGATTTCCATTATATTTAACAACGGCCTAGGAGACACTTTTATGTTGTAAGTAGGCAATTTGAAGATTCTCTGTGGTATCCAAACCATACCTTTTTTGCAATTCCAGGAAGAGGAAAACTAATGAGATTTTATATAGGTTCCAAATTACAATTGTCGCTCTTTCCAGAAAAAAAAAAAGAGGGTTTCCTGCAGGCTTTTATCTACAATTACTTTATATATATGAGAATTTGCTAAGAGTAAAGCAGTAATGATTTCTTATCATTACTAGACCCTCTAGCTTAATATGAAATGACTTAAACATGTTGTACTATTTCCTTATAGAGTAAATTTCCACAGATTTATCATCAGAATTTTTTTTTAAAAGTAGTCACCAAAACCAAAGGGTTAACAACAAAGTTCATCTGTTAGTTAAGAGAGCTTAAGATTCAAAGTACATATCATAAAATATATACAAAATCTATTTTGGTACTGTTGAACTGTTAATCAGCGTGCACATAAGGTGCTATTATTCAACTTATTAATAATTATTATTATATTATAAATTCAAGCAGTTGGGAATTACAAAAAAGAATTTGATATTTGCAATAAACTATGATATAACTTGAATTTAAAATTTTAAAATAATACAGTTCATTTTACCTACTGATAAATACAAATCATCAGTCTTGACTGGCCTTCCACAATCTGGTACCAGCCTACTTTTTCTGACCCATACATGTAATTCTACATTCCAACTAAACTGTCTACTACATTTAGATATTATAATACTTCCCCTCTTCCATCTCTTCTCTTGTACCTCTCCCCTCTCTCTCTTGTCACTCTCTCACCTCCAAAATTACCTTGTCTTTACCTATCACAGTATGACTTGTATCTCTCAAAATCTGCTGTGTGGGATTTTTTTTTATCTTTGTTTCCCCTGTACCTAGGTGCTTTAAAATGTTTCTTGAATTTTATTGCATTTATATTTAGTGATGGTACAGCTGCCAAGGGAAAACAGGCAGTTGCAAAGCCTGATATTTGACCAACTATCTTCTCCACCTTAGGTCTAGTGACACTGATATGTGTCCTGCACAGGACAATCATCTCTATCTCTTCACTTCACAAACACAAGCTCAATATTTAAGATATTTTTCAATTCTGTACGCCAAGTGAGTCTACTCAGTATACTTTATGGTTTCTTTGTAACATACTCACCCAATATGCAGTCACAATACCGGAGCTATGTGGGTAATTTGCTCCCAACCCCCAAAGCTCCTAGCTTAGCAGACCTGTAGTACTATGAGACTAGCTTTTCTCTGGCACATTGATGAGGACCTATGTTTGGATTTTTCTATATAAAATGTCCCAAGGAAAATATTCTAAAAGCTAAATATGACAGCATACAGATTTCTACATGTGCTTCCCCTCCCCCCCCCAAAAAAACAGCTTTTGCAATAGCATAGGTATGTCAACTTGTTGGTAGATAAAGTGAAACTAAACCTGGGGTTTCATACTTAATTCCCAGTCAACCCTCTTTGGGTGTTCTAAGGAATAACATTCTTTTTTTTTTAAGTTACCCTGCATGAAAAATACAAGAGAAATACTGAGCTTAAGCTGTAACTGACAGCCATCTGAAGTACTGCAAAATCTTCATAATGAGCATACTTAGAATCTCCTTTCTACATTATGAAGCACTTTCAAGTAACTTAAAAGTCAGTGATTTATGCCTATTTTTGTTTGGTCTTACACACAACTGTGATTATGGTTACATGGACTTGAAATAATGATCCTGAATAAATTTAAAGCTTAAGAAGTCTTTTTGATTTCATTAAGCATGAACTAAAATCTTTCTAGAGATACAGTTCAGAAAAGCCTAAAAAGAAATCCACAATAGTAAATGTTGCAGAAGAAAATGGTTTGGAAAAGTAGCGACTTCCTCATTTTTCCCTTTAAAATTTTGAAAAAAAAAAAAAGAGATTCACAAATTCATAAAAAGACATAACACAAAGGGTATAACAAGCAGGCCCATCTGCCTATGACATAACAGCCAAACATGATTTTTAAGACTATTTTTCCTTATAATTATTTTAACAAAATGTTCCTGAAACTTAAAGAATAGGGATGAGAGACTGGGCAGATAGGCGCAACAATGGCAGCAGGCCGGACAGTGATCTAGAAGAAAGGGGACCATGGGAGCTCCTTGCATGTGGAGCACCCCCCAGAAACTGAGTGGAGCACAGTAGGACAAGCATGCGAGGGGCAGCTGTCGGTTATGAAACTCTAAAATATCATGATCAAATATCAGTTGCTCCCAGATGTTTAAGAACTTCACAGACCTGCTATCTCTACAGACCCAACTCTCTTACTACTCACTATAAATGAGAAGATTCAGAAAGTCTTTAAAAAGTACATAAAGTTCTTTCAGAAGGTAGCATTAAACATCATCAACAAGGCTGGCCACGGTATGGTTGCCATGCAGCATATTTCAGAATCATGTAACTGCTGCCTAGAAGATTAAACTGCTCTTTTCAGATGAAGGGAAAATGATACCCAGATATACTCACGAATATCCTGGGATGAAGTATGTCTGGCAAGCAGATGAGAAATGTACCCATCAAAGAAATTCCATTCCCCAAAAGAAAAAGAGACAAACTCCAGGAAACATTTTGGTGAATGACAGAACAATAGCAGGCATGGCATGGAAAACAAAATCCTATAAAGCAATTCAGTGGGAGCATCTTAGCTGGAACCCAGACAGCTGAATGAATCCATCAACTCTGTGTCGGGATCTAGAGCAAACAAGGCCCCTCTCTGTCAAGCACTCATACCGTGTAAGCATACAGCTGATTCCCAGGACAAGCACTGGAAATGTGAAAAGCACCATCTAAAAGTCATGGGTAGGTGGCCTATCTCCTAATTAAAGAAGACATCCAAAACTCAGACGCCAGTGATGACTACAGGAGCTACCTGGTCCCACTGGTGAAAGAGCTTCGTCCCATCCTCTTGGATGCTGAGAAGATGATAAATACCCGGAAACACTGAGAACTGAGAATAAGCAGCACCCTAACAATGTGCCTCCTAAGACATGAGATCTAGTCCCTTGGTTGTCCTTTCAAGTACAACCAAGCCTTCAGGCTTCCTCAAGCATTCTTTTTCCCTCGTATAAGACCAGAGACCCAATTCCTCCCCCAATCTGACCTCCTATTCTTCCTCAGACAAGCTGCACACAGCTGCTACTCCTTAGTGTCTTCCCCAAGAGCATTTCACACAGTGCCCAAACTGCTTCACAGTAAAGTACTTTTCAGCAACTCTAAAGAAGAATGCAATTGTGTTCTTTTGTGAACTTCTGCATTGGTAAGAAGCTGAATATTTTTAATAAATACATATGGTAGGAAACAAAACGCTAAACAATAATGGGCTGAGGGCAAATGAGGGGAAAATTCACTAACATATTTTTAAAGAACCTCCAAATTTTCTTTTTAACAATTAGAGGAAAGAATCAGTTTAATTTTCATTTCTGTTTTTCCAAAATAAAACAGCAATTGATTTTCTTGAAGGATCAGGGAAAAAAAGGGAATGAAAAATACGTAAGAGCAACATAGATTACATCTTTCTTCTGGCTCTAACAAGATGCAATCTTATGGATGAAAAGATTTGTATGTCCAAACAAACTGTATATTTACAACAAACTGTGAGATCATTTGCATAAAAGTTTACCTAGATAAGACTAAAGTCTTTCTCTAGGCATCAGAGAAATAAAGATTTAATGCAAAAGGACACTGGCTCAAATCTACAAACCAAATGAACACAGCAAGGCAAATTATAATAATCAAGTTCACAATTCATCTAATTCGGGAAATGTCACATTTAAGAAGATATTCCACTTAACATGAACTAATTCAGCCATTATCAGTAATAGTGATGACAACTAAATGATTCTGAATACAGTATGTCTGGATTTAATGATACCAGTAGAAGTACAGGAAATCCACAACAGATTATGTGCTCAGTTCCTCTGAAGCTTACAAAATCAGCAAAGAGCTACAAAGCTTGCTCTTCTCTTAGAAGAGGCCATGTTTTAGGAATGAAAACTTGAAAAAACATTATCTTTTCTTGGTATAGGTATATTTAAGTGACAACATATTTTCAAGAATGATACACTTTTGTTTCTGGCATCGAAAAGCATCTCTAAGCATTATTCATATTATTTTTCTCCCTTAAAGTTAACATGCTTTAACACCATATGGGCACGAATTTACTTCTGTTCACTTAAACTAGCAATTAAACTTTATAACACAGAAAACTGCTAAAGTAAAATAATCCCATTCCACCGAAAAGCTTTTTCCCTCTCTAAAATAAGATCAATGGGCGAGCCAAATGGCTGGGGTGTTAGCTCATTATACCTACAAAGAAGATCCAAGTTTGAGACTTATCTTAGGTTCTCATTCTTGTAGCCAGCACCTCAAAATGTTAACAGGGCCTAGAAAGGACAGTTAAAATGCCTGAATCATACATGAGTCAATACCCAAAAGTATTTTAAAATTATGCACATATAATGGAAATAGTGGTAAAATATTTAAAGGTGGTTGATTCTACCTAAAGTTAAATACATTTTATGGTAGTTCTACTTATAGAATACCTATCATCCAAAAAATGTTCAAAGCAATTGACAGAAATAAGATCTAGTACTGCCTGAAAACGACTCACTTTTAGAGGTGCATCAATTATTTCAGGCCACAGGCTACCATTTAAGTGAACTGAAAGAGGCAATTTGCTAAATGGCTCCCTAGTGGCCCAGGAAGTTAATGCACCTTCAAAAAGTAGTGAGCAAATGACCCTTCTTCCTTGTAGGATCAGGTCCACCGTCTCATTAATCCTCAATATACCTTCATAAGGTATGTAGATGGAAAAGACGGGTGCCACGATTTATAAAAGAAAAAAAAAACGAAGACACAGAAAGACTTGTCAGCATCAGTCAGCAACCAGGGAGGTAACTAGGAAGAGAAATCAGTAATTCCCAAGTTTCCTTCTAGGTCTATACTTGTAAAAAAAAAAAAAATCTGCTCAAATTTTACAAAGTTTGCAAGATACTACAGAAGCATCAAGTTTTTTTAAAGGTGTAAACGTTCCAGATTTTGGCACCATGAAAAAGAATAGAATAGAATAAAGCAAGTAGTAAAAATGAATGCTGTGCCCCCCCCCACCTTTACATAGTCATTATAGGCACGGATCCATTTACTCTTTCTAAGGTACAACAACATTTCACAATATTGTTTGCTTATTCATTCAACCTTCAACCTTTATTTAATGCCTACTATATGAAAACTACTGGGGATTTGTGAGGGAGAATAAGATATAAGCACAGGTAAGTGCAATATAAACTACTGCATGTTTAAATACCTTGTGCTGCGTGAAGTACAAAAGACAAAGTGGTGATTAACAAGTGACGACTGAAGGATCTTCACAGAGTGGACAGGGTTTGAGCTAAGTTCCAAAGAATGGATAGGACATGAGCACAGGGAGAAAAGAGATCCTTAAATGTCAGGCAGAAAAGCATAAACTTCACTTAGGAAACTGTATGGGGTGTTTTGAGATTTGAAAGAAGAGTAGTGACTTGGCAAGCATGAGAAAGACTATTTTGGCAGTGGTATGACGGATGAATTCCTAGTATGTCCACCTCCTTAAGCACCCTGACCTGCAGTTGCACTGGATTCAGTCAAACACAGAGACTGTCAAACTCTTGATCTCATCATCACCAACAAATGTTCCACCTCCATAATCTATACTTTGAAATGCCACTAGCATAATTTCCTAACCTTCCATCTCTTCTTGTGTTTTACTTCTCCTAACGTTAACCTCTGTTCTCACCCCAACCTCTACTCACATCCATTCCTTTCATGCTTTCCAAATTTATCACCTCTGCTCCAAACTTACTTTTTCTTCCTCCAAAACCTTACGCTTTAGTTCACCAATTAAACTTTATGTTGTCATTATCTTGTGAATCCCTACCTCCTCTTATTATCTGACAGTTCGGCCCTTCCAAGTCCTAAGCCTGGATTATACTCACATACCACTTTCTCCACTACTACACAGCTGCTTGAATGCAATTGAAGGGACCGTGGTGCCTGAATTTACTACTAATTTACCTCATTTTAATTGGGCTTACATTCACAGCTGCACCAAGATCCTTTTGCTCTTCCTGTAAAACTCCCCTTGACATTTGCTGCAAACATTCTCTTCTACCCAACACCACCTCCTCCTGCCCTCCCTCTCAAGGGCATCCATCATGGACTTGTTCTTCCCATTTCTACAACTTACATTTCCTCATCCTCACTTCTTTGTCCTTCTATCACTCTAAAATGTCTCTTCATCCACTGGCTCTCTCACTGCTGCTTACAAACATACCAACATTTATCTCATGCTTAAAAAGGCCTTCACTTGATCCTAGTATTCTCTCAAGCTATTATTCTGGATCTTTTCTCCTACTTACAAAAGCCTTAAAAAGTCCATCTGTTTTTATTTCCTCTACTTCTTAACCTCCCCTAAGTTTTTCACTTCCTTGCAATCTAGCTTTCAATTCCACTACTCAACTGGAACTGCTCTCTCCAAAATTGTCTTAATTTCTAAATCTCTTTATTTCTGTAACCAATGTCCTATTTTCAGTCATCTTTCTTAACATCTCTGTAGCATCTGACACTAGAAACTACTCTTTCTGCTTGTCTCACTACATATGTTTTTTATGCTTTTTTTTTTATCTGTGTTCATGTTGTTTCTGTCCAATAGAAAAGAAAGCTCCTTGAGGACAGGAATTATTTCATTTTTGTCTTTGTATCTCCAGTTTGCATTACAAACAGTAAGCACTTAATAAGTGTTTGCTGAATGAATGCTCTCTCCTGCTTTGCTTCCTACTGATAACTGGAGTTGACAAGCAAAGCTTTCTGATTATCATTAATGTTGGGGGAAAGCGACTATAACTCACAGATATTTTCTCATTGGCACTCTCTCCTCCTTTCGTTTTCCTGATATTACTTGCTTGATGATCTCTTCATATGTCTGTGAGGACCACTCTTCTTGATTTCCTTTATTCCTCCTATATCACCCATCAGGTATATTTGTCTTCTAAGGCTGTGTCCACAGCCTCCTTGTCTGTTCTCTACATTCTTTTCCTCTCATAAGGCTATCTATTATCATGTCTTCAACAACCAACAATCAACTCTATGCATGTGGCTGTGACATTGAGTCCTGATCTCTCAGCAGCAGTACCAATAGCCCTATTTCAACAGCCTGGAGAATGCCTACCTAGGTGTTTCTCCAACACTTCAAACTCAGGATGTTCCAAACAAAACTTTTCATCTTCTCCACAAAAACCTCTCTCCTTTCTCCGAAGTTTCCAATCTGCGGTGGACACCAACGCTCTCCAGGCTTTTACCTGGGAATCCTTTTTACTTTTTCTACGTACACTGCCCATCTGTCTCTCTGTCTCTGTCTCTGTCTCTCTCTGTCTCTCTCTCTCTCTCTCTCTCTCACACACACACACACACTCACACACACCACTCAATCCTGTGAAAAGTTCTGCTGATTATACTTCTATGCTATCTGTGACTACTCCTTTGTACTTGCCACACTCTATCTTATATGAAACTTATTTGTGTACATGTCTTCCTTCCTAGATTTTAAAGTCCTCAAGAACAGGAACTATCATTTGGTTATCTTTCTAATCCCCAAACAGAACAAACTCTCTTAAATATTGTAGAATTCAAATATTTGGTGAACTGAGTACTGCTCTGGTGCAGGCAAACATTTAGTATGACTGATATATATTATAGGTGTTGCTTTAATAGCTTAAAACTGCACGAAGACTTTGAGGACACAGTACCTAATGCTATAAAGAAAACTATTTGGCATCATATTGGTCTTCAAGATTATCTTAATTGTCCTCTTAATTATCTTCTTGATATATGATCTAAGCACTTAAGGAGTACCAGTTCCAAGTTCAAACTAATTTAGCTCACAATGTGCTCTTCCTGCTGCTAGTATTAAAAACAAACCTAAATATATAAAGCATTCTTTGGCAATTTTTAAAAGGTCTCTCAATAACATTTTAGGAACAGATAAGTTCTTGCACAAGTTCACAGAATAAATATGTCATGAAATTATAAAATCCTAAATTTTAAGGACAAAATATATTTCACATATGGTAAGACAGGCCATGGATTAGCCCTACTCAAAATCATACTCAATTTTATAAACACTAAAGCACAAGAAACATCACTTAAAATACTTTCAAGGACAAAAAAAATGTTGTTTATGTTCATACATTCTTAATCTAAACTTCAAATCATTAATAATAGAGGGGAAACATGCTCCTTAGGAACCAGGGTCATTTTATAGTTTTGTCTTTCTGCCCAGCACAGTATCTTGAACGTAAGAAACTTATTTATATGTTTGCTGAACTTGATTCATAATTTGAATATTTGGAATATTTTCTATAGGTCCTAGAGGTGAAAGGGACCATAGAGGTTATCTAATCAAATGTCTCCACTTTACAGACGAGTAAACTAAGGCCCAGAGAGATTAAAAACTGTGTACAAGATCATATAGGGTTTATGACATAAAAAGTAACAAAATTTGTCACTTGCCTCCAAATCCGGCGCTCTTTACTTACAATGTTACATACTTATCCATACAAAACTAGGTACAGTTTGAAAATATATGCCAATAGTCTGCCACCTAGCAAATAGTAAACACATACACATATGTGTATGTGTATATGTATGTACGTATATATAAATCTGTCACTTCAAGATGAAGATGACTTAAAAATTTTTGATATATTTTGTTTTTATACCACCTTTCCTTCCCAATATATCCCCATCTTCTTTCCAACTCAGAGAGAAATCCCTTACAGCAAAGGATTAAAAAAGAAGGGAATAAAGCAGTTAAGCAAATCTAAAGCAACAAATCAACCAATTCCAATCACACAGTGTTCTATATCTAGTCACCCACCTCCAACTTATTATAATTAGACAGAATTCAGTTTTAATATTGGGATTTTTTTTTGCTTTTCTTTCCATGTATGTTGTTATCATTATGCATATTTTTCCTGGTTCTACTTATTTCACTTTGCATAAATTTATATGTCTTCTCATGCCTCACTATTCTTCATATGTTTCTCAACGCATAGTAATATTCTATCACATTCATATACCACAATCTGTTTAGCCATTCTCCAATCAATGGGCATCTATCTACTTTGTTTCCAGTTCTCTGCTACTACAAAAAGTGTTGCTATAAATATTTTGGTGTATACGGAACTTTTCTTTTACCTTTGATGTAAAGGAGTATATTCCTAGCAATGAGATCTCTAGATCAAATGATCTGAACAACTTAATCAGTGTCTTAATATATGATCCCGTAGTGCTCTCTTTCCACAATGGGGTAGGATTGTGTATAATCAGCAACAGGGTATTAGTGTGCCTGCCTCTCCATACATGACCCTTTTTACATCGACTATTCTCATTTTTTGCCACCTTAGCCAATTTAATGGCTATGAGAAACCTCAGTATTATTATGACTCTTTCTTATCTTAAATTGCACAGTTTGAAGCTATATTTCATGTAGTTACTGATGGCTCGTCATTCTCCCTTTAAGGAGAGCTTCTTTCACTCTCTGACCACTCCCACTGGTACAGGACTTAATACCTTCAGGATCTTGGACAAGTCATTTCTCTTGGCCTGCCTCAGTTTCCCCAACTCTAAATGAAACGGGCTGGACTAGAGGACCTCAAAGGTCCCTTTCAATTCCAAACATATATGATAATCCTGTGAAAAAACTACTTGAATTCACACCTGTTCTCTATATTCTTTTCCCACCATCAACGCATAATTCAAAAACCTTCTTAACCACCGTTTCTATTACTTACACAGACTCCTACCTGGTGTATCTGCCTCTGTTCTCTCCCCACTTTAAAACATCATCAACAACTTGAATTACAAGATTAATATTCCTAATGCAATTATGACCACATCATTACAGTAAGCTTTTAACACACAGTAAGCACTTAATGTTTGTTGACTGAATGACTCCTAGAACCCAATCTCCTTAGGTGGGAATTCATGGCCCTCTACCAATATAGCTCCACTGTACAGCCCCATGACTATTTTACTTCCACATAAACTAACCGCCAGTCAAATTAATCCAACTCGCCATCCTCTAAAAATGCCTGATTCCCCTCTCTACCTTATTTCATACTATTCTCTATTCCTATCTTACTCTTGTTGAAATTCTACCCAATCTTCGAGTCTCAGGTTAAATTCTACATTCTCCACAGAACTGTCTCTGATTCTCCCAGCTAAAAAGCATTTCTCTCTCCTTGAATTCTCATAACATTTTTTTTTCATTAAACCCTCTAAACTTACTGCATTTTATGGACATATTTTCTTCTCTACTGGATTATAATGCCAATCAGAACAGAGAATCTAACTTATTTTTATTTCTCAATACGTTGTATTTTGCATATATACTAAGTATCAACAAATGTTTGTTGAATTAAAATATGCTGAGTGTTAAACTCAAAGTCACCCCCCTACTCATCAACATTCTGTATAACCAGTTTTCATATTAAGTAACTGAAATATCTTGGATTACTTTCCACTGTCTATTCTATTGTCCACCTGTTCTTTCAACTGAAGTTGAGAACTTTTTTCCAAATGTGCAGCTTAAACTTTTTTTTCCTTAGCTTCAGGCGACTACTGCTTTCCCACAATCTTCAGAGAATATGAATAATTCCCTTCCTTCATTTATACTGCTACCTTGAGGGGATCTACAGACTCTGATCAAAGTCCTCCCGAGTCTTCTTTTCTATTCTACATAAACGTAGCTCTTTTAGGATCACATCAGGCCATACTCCTCAATCTCATTTCTTTGGCTTTTGTAGTTAATTTTTCCTACACTTTTATAGCTATTCCAGACTATAATTGAATTTTTGCTACACTGCAATCAGCATCTTATCTTCTTCCACTTAACTAATGTTTCATTTGTATTTATGCATATCTCATACTAAAAACATACAAAATAAGTAAATGTTTTCAGTCAAACCATATTATTTGCCAAGCAACATCTTTTTCTCCTTTTTTTTTAAAAAAAATCCATAAAATGAAACAGAACAGTAGAACTAACAAAAGATCTCCAAAGCACACCTCTTACTATCAAATGATTTACCCAAACAGAATACATCCTTGCTGATCCCATTATAAAATGTATTATGTCAATCATTAGGAATTGGATTATTGCTATAAATTTATTCTGTTTGAAATTTGTTTTATTTTTTCTCAATTATAACAAGCATTTTATTTTCTCTCATCTTCCCCCTCATTCTTCCCACAGACTTCTCACCCCCGCAATTATTTCTGTGCTCATGGACGAGACATTTAAGATTTCTGATAAGACTGTAGAGCAAAAGATTCTAGCAAAGCCCAATTCTCTTCACCTCCACAACAGAGCAGTAAGAAATGTGACAAAGGCAGTAAAACTCCAAAAGGAAATGAAAGGGGGAAAGGGCCCTCTGGTAAAATAATCCTAACAGAATACTTAAAAATTTAAAAAAAAATAGCAAAGCCCCATGATTTGGTGGGCTCTAGGTTCTTCATGGTGAATGGCTACAATAACTACTTAGTCAAAGAAAGGTTAAAATGAATTGTAAGTAAAACAAACACTTGCAGATTCTCACTGAGCACCCCAAAGTCCGTTTCAGTTAATGACTCCTTGACCCTGTAAGTATCTATCTATTTTAGGAACTATTCTAAATTTGTATCTTATTTCAAATTGTGGCAATGGAGATTTCTAATGAAAGAAAGTCTGAAACTAAATGTCCATCAAACAATCAATCACCAGGTACTAGTACAGAATGTGGTCCTTCAATTCAAGTTTATTTACACTTCAGAAGGAGGAGATTCAGGAGTGGGCAAGTCAAATCAAGTCAATAAACATCAATGCAGTGTCAGGGAACCCAGCAGTATGCTAAGTAAGGAGAATAAAAAGAAAGGTATCAGGTGACAGTAGCCTTCTGGCTCTTCCTTGCACAAGATACTCCCAGCTTTCAATTTCCGGCATCTTCTGACAACATCCCATTCCCAGAATTCTCCTCTTGCACCTTGCTTCCTTAAAGTTTCAGTTAAAGTCACCTCCTGCAACAAGTCTTTCCTAATTCCTCTGAACACTAGTGCTTTCCCTCTACTGATTATCTCCAGTTTATCTTATATGCGCCTTGTTTGCGCCCAGCAGTTCTCATGTGGCCTCCCCCACTGGGCCGTGAGCTCCGTAAGGTCAGGGATTGCGCTTTACCTTTCTTAAGGGGTAATAAGGTATAAGAAGATTGTAAAGATAGAAGGAAGCTAAGTTAAGAAGGGCAATTTTAAAATTAATTCTTAACTTTAAAAAAAATTAACAGCAACAAAGCAAGTCATTCATCTAACCAAAAGAATAATTACTCAATATCTGTTACATTTCAGGGGAGGGGAGGGAGAGAAAAGAGTGAAGAAAAGCCTTAAAAGCACTATCCAGTCATTCTGTGGAAAGGAAAGGAATAAATATTTTTAAGTGGCCTCTAAAAACACATTAAGACAAAAAACTATTTGGAAGTCACTACATCTCCCATTCCTAACCCTCCTCTCAACTCCCACCTGTCAAGTGTTTTGGTTGAATTAAGCAAATATTTATTGTTAACTTTATCCAAAGCATTGACTAGTAGAGAAAATAAGATGAGGGACAAGCAAGTCTTTAATGCGAAAGACCTTTACTGTTGTGAAAATTACCCAGGAAAACTTCATTCTAAAAACCTTCTGAATATAATTACAGGATTTAAAAGGAGAGGGAGAGGGACTGGAGATGTTATTTCACTGATAAATGGAACTCTCAGAAAAGCAAAGTTCCTCTATGGTTGCAAGTCAGCATATACCCTGAAGCTTATCATCTTGGAGTCACCTAAAGTGGTTTTGTTCAGGTTCATGCAGCCAGTTTGTGTCAGAGAAGGGACCTGAACCCAGTTTTCCCTTGCTTCAAGGTCAGTGTTTTCTCATTTTCTTTCTCCCTCTCCCTCTCCCTCTCTCTCTGTCTGTCTCTCTCTCATATCAGTCTGCCCCTCATTACAGGATCTAAAAAGGAAGAAAATTCTAAGAAAATTCTAACAGGAAATGAAAAAGAATAAAAAGGCTATAACTATACTACAAAAGCCTGTCACATTCACAGATCTATCAACCAATCAACAAGCATTAACTAAGGACCTACTATGTGCCAGACTGCTCAACTAGGTACTGATAGAACAAGTTCAAAGACTGGTAAACAACCCTTATTTTCAAGGAGACTGCACTCTAATGGGAGAAGTAAGCATATCTATAGGAACATACAGCATAAATACAAAGTGAATAAATGTAAACAAATACAAAGTAGTTGAATACAAGACAGTTTGGGAGAAGAAGCACTAGTAATTCAGGGAATCAAGAACAACTTTGCATAGAAGGTGGTGCTTGAGTTCAGTGACAGGAGGAAGACTGTATGAGATAGAGGTAAGAAGGAAGTACTTTTAGAGCATGTGGGGCAGACATTCAGGGCGGAGGAGCATATATAGCAGATGGAGAATCCTGAAGAGAGATAAGGGTAGTCTGGCTGGATCATACAGTTCAGAAAAAAGAGTAATGTATCGTAAGGTTTGAAAGATGCCATGCTGTGAAGGATTTTAAAACCTAAAATGAGGGAGTTTACATTTTATCCTAAAAGCAACAGGAAGTCACTATAGTTGACTGAGTGGGAAGTGACATGGTCAGATCTATGCTTAAGAAAACTATGCGGCACTAAGTCTATAAAATAACCCAAGTGGGAAGAAGTAAGGAAATCAAATTAGAGGCTATTGCAATAATCTACACAAGAAATAAAAGTCATCTACGGGAGATGCTATGGAGGTAGAAACAGCAAAATTTGAAAATGACTTGATATGCAGGGTTAGAGAGAAAGGAGAATTAAAGAAAATTCTAAAATGATAAGCCTAGACAATTGGAAAGATGGTAGAAGTGGTGTTTTAGAGACAATGAGTTTGAGAGGTCCTGTGAGAATGACATTGGTTGATATTACAAAGGAAACATGGCATGAAGCCATGACTGCACAGATTATATCACACTTTCTCATCCTGCTCAGTTCTTGCATCATTGCAAGTGTCTCAGGTGTCTTACTCTCATAAGTAAAATACAGGGACTGGACTAGATGATCTCAAAGTTCCCTTCCGGCTCTAATCTATGACCCCATCATCCCAAAACCTAGCCCTACCTTCTAACTTCCTTTTTTCTTTTGGTTAATCTCCTTTCCCCATTTTCCTAGGTCCAATAGTTGAGTCTCTTCATTCCTCTTCTCATATCCACATTGGTCACCAAGCTCTATTAATGCTAAATTTAATCTTTAACATATTTGCTGCCTTTATAACTTTTATTCTATTCCTGTGGCTACCACCCTACTACAAATCCTCATTACCACCTGCTTGAACTACTGTAGGTACTTCTCCCTCTTCCCACCTCCAATTTATCCTTCACATTTCTATTAGAAAATCATCTTCCTTATGGGTAGATCTGGCCATATCATTTTGTTGCTTAAAATCCTTTAATAACTTCCTCTTATATATCAAGGAAATTCAAACCCCTTAGCTTGACATTCAAGACCTTCAGTATTTGACACCACTGGAACCAAACACCATTTTCTGTACAGCTCCATATGGTCCTAGTCTCACTCTTTCATTAAAGATATTCCTAATGCTGAGAATGAACTCTCATCTCCTTTCCAAATTCCCAGTTATCTTTTGAAGTCCAACTCTTCTTCATGAAACCTTTCAAAATCCCTCTGTTTACTAAACAGCCTCAAACAGCACTTTGTTTGGAGATTTTCCTTATGCTTTTATCGCTAATTGTTTTGCATACTAATTATTTGTGTGTCTGCCATTTCTTCTTACTAGATTAAGTGCCAGGAGGTTAGGAAACATACAAGTTAATCATCATATCTTCTCTAATGTCTAGGATAATCCTCTTCACATTATTAAGCACCAAATATTAAATAGTACTTAATATTTCTTGAAATTATTTGCCAATCTTATAGAGATGGAATATAAGGTTGAGAAAATGACTTGCTTAAGGGCAATTCAGGTAGTAAATGTCACAGCTGGGACTCATCCCCTAATCATCTAATTTCAAAATCAACGTTACTGTCATGGTACCAATAATGCTCTTCTTCATATATCAAGTATTTCAATGGCTTCTTTTTTTAAAGCAGAAATAATGTATGTGATAACAGCAAAATAATAGCATAGAAAGCCAGAAAAGTTTTAACTGTAAGAGATGGTGTAATGCCTAACAAATTAATTTGGTTCTTCAAAATTTTGCTATTCCAAATTTTATGTAAATTGAGTTTATTTGTAACTGTCATAAAACTCTTTTATTTTTAACATCATCTCTTAAAATTCTTTGTGTGGAGGAGTGGACACCCACTCCAGCAGGTTGAGGACTTTTGTCTCCAGTCTGTTGCTCTATATGTGATTTACATATGGTCTATTGACAGTAGGGAGCAACCTGACTCATTAAAAATGGCCCATAAAAGAGGACATCTGTCAATCAGACAAGCCCAAAAGTAGTCACCAAGCTGAGCACCACCGCCCAGAACAGCAGCACTTCTTGTCTCTTCTGTCTAGGTAGCAATTCCTTGTTTTAGCTAGAAATGCTTTAAGCTCGTTCAGAAGATACCAGGCTGAAACAAATATTTAAGCAAATGTTGCAATGGCTATATTCAGTTCTGCCTCAAAGAAACAACTATTAAAGCATGTATTGGTTTGCTCCTAATTATTTTGTCATCATGTAGACAGAGACTTGATTGTATTACAAATTCTCAGCTTGCTTTTAACCAACTGTCAGTACTAACTCTTGCTTCGGGTTATTTACCAAAAAGCTCTTCCCCAATATCTCAGGTCTTTATTTTCTTCCTCTTCCTATTATTACTGTCATCTTTTCTGAGTATTATTTAGATCTGCACAGAAAATATTAGAATCACTTGATCAAGCTCACCAGATTCTCTCTCTATTGTTATTATATATGTAATATGTACACATAATATATAACATATTATATATATATGTATGCATATTATACATATATATAACTTAAGACTATCCAAAATTAATGCTACTCATGAATAAGAAATTGTTTTCTGAAAGATCGTAATACTAAGGACTATTAAATCTAGAGCTTACTCATCTTTACAATAAATTGTGAAAGATTCTTTACTCAATAAATATCCTGTGGCTGACTCTTAAACTAGAGTTTTGTTCAATTCTGTTAATTTGACAATACAAGGGAATATACAATATAAATGAATTTTGGAATATAATTGTCATTTTTCTCTATTTCATGGATCTAAAAAAATGTTTAATTCCTACCTAGTAGCCAGCCTTCAGGTGAAATGCCTCTGCAAAGGCTGATCCTCAAGACAAAAGACAAAATCTCCCATTGATTCTGGCCCAATGAGACTGGGTCTCAGAGAACCCAAAGTTACTGTCCATGTCCCCAGAGAAGTCCTTCTGTTGGTGGGGTTTTTTTTTTAATCATCAAAAATAGAAAAGGATAAAAGATTTTGTTAGAGAGACAATCAATTATCTCAAAGCAGGGGAAATAAAGAAACTATAATATGTATTCTAATAATTTTATTTTTTATTACTAGAAGTTACACAAAGTCAGAAAAACAGATGTGGTTTACTCTGAGATAAAATTAGATATGGTCTAGATTGAGAAATGGACTAGAAATCTTGAGTAATGAAACCCATTCATACAGCAATGAGAACATTTAACTTGAAAATTTCCTGAGAGTGCAGAAGATAACTTGCTCTATGAAGTCACCAAAATCCCTTTTCAAGAAAAGAAGGGGAGAAGGAGGAACTGAATGAACAAGCAACTTAGAACTAAAAGGCCACAACGAATGTGGAACATAAAACTAGTCTCTTGGTTCCAGAAATAAAATGATAAGGAAACAAAAGATGACAATGTAAAGCTAATTTTAAACTTAGTCTTCCAAGGTAATAAACAAATATGTCAGCCTCTTTGAGGCACAGGTGGGAACCCTCAAGGCAGCAGAGCACAAGAAGATTATAACTTATCTATGAGAAGAACATCTTGCAAGGTCTCCAGGATGATAATGACATTAGATTACAACAGAATTATGGGATTTTCATATCTATTATGCACTGTTATTTCTACTTCTGGTAAATTACATATATAATTCTCAAATCAAAGAAAAACATATCATAGTGTTTAATGTATTTTTCAATAATGTAATAAAAAGGAGGTATGCATTTTGGAACAAGTCACTTTTTCCTTACTTCTTAGAACATGTTAGAATATTACAGTGCAATATAAAAGAAATAACTTATTTTTCTCAAGTATATTTTTAAAGTATAGAAGATTTCGTGAGGTTTTTTTGATGGGAAGTAACTGTTCTGTTTTATAAATCCATTCTTAAAATGAATCTGCAGATAACAGACACACAGCACAGGGTGTCATTGGGGCATCAAGGTGAGAGAGTGAATAGAGCACTAGGACTGGAGTAAGGAAAAAACAAGTCCAAATTTGCCTTCAGATGCTCCGGCTGTGTGACTGTGGGCAAGTCCCTTAACCTCTTTTTGACTCAATTTCCTCAACTGCAAAATGAGGGTAAGTGCAACCACGACCTCACAAATAAAATATACACAAAGTATTTAGCACACACAGAGCCTGACACACTGTAGGAGCTAAACAAATGCTTCCTCCATTCCCTTCCTTCACATGAAGGCCAGACATGATGGCAATTTATCTAAGTTTAGGAATAAAATCTAAAATTAATACAAAATAAAGTTATTTACATGAAAAAGAGAAAAGTTCTCACGAGAACATCACTTGAGATCTACACACACACACACTAACTGCAGTTGTTGAAGTTACAGGGCCTTGCAATTCCAATCATTGGCATCTTGCTCATTTAACTCCCTGTTTCACACACATGTATGGCAAGAGACAAAATGTCACTGGAGCCTGTGTCCCCATAGTACCCGATGCATTTATTTGGAAGAAACGTAGAGAGTACCTGCAATTTCCTGAAGCCCAATAATTCTCAATTTCTTTAAACTGTATCATTGTTCTATGTTCAGGAATGAAAATTATGTCTATACCTATAAATGAGTAACAAATGTATTTCAATCTATTATGGGAGAAAAAGGCTTATGAGCACATCCAATTACTGCAATTCTCTTGTTTAGGCAGATTAACAGTTTATTCATTCTTAAGATCCAAGTCAAGTTGAATAAGTAAAATATATGCAAGAGCACAGAAACTCAAATCTCTCTCTTGTGAGAATTCTAGACTCATTATAAATTTTCATTGAATAGTAATTCAGGGCTGGTATAAAGGAGACAATTGCAAAAAATTCACAGTTGCATGCTGAGTTTATATTGTCTTCCTTATTAGTTGGAATGACCATCTCTAAATGTCTAGTCTTTCAGATAAATCTATTTATCAGAAATGTGTCATATCCTAGTACGCAGGCCCAAAAGATATATACTGAAAATAGAGGCTTCTACTTTGGAATTTTCACACACACGCGCGTACACACACACACACACACACACTCACACACACACACACAAAAGTTAGCTTAAAAAATGTGGAACATAACTAAATTTAAGGAAAACTATAGTTTTATGTTTTTTAAAGTTATATGTATACAGAACAAAACACATATGCATATTTACAAATGTACTTGTTTCTCTATAAAAAGAAACAATCTAAAAATGTAAATAGTATTCTTTTGTTTAGTTAGAGCACCATATTCTAGCTCAGTACAAAGTAAAGTCACATAATTCATTTTGTGTTTAATTTACATAAAAATGATAGTGCCTTTCAAAAGCAAATCTCAAAAATATCTATTTAATCATCTCAGTAACAACCCTAAAAAGGAAAAGCAAATAAACAGGTCTAGTAGAAGAAAAGCAGCATACGTTTTATGTGTATGGAAAAGGCCACTAAATGGCAACCCCAATGCCTTATAAAATATGTGACCATCTGCCATTAAACGGTTGTTCTGTTTAGACCACTGGTTGAAAGGCATCTTACCGTTTCTGTCCTAGGTTATTACAGAATCCTCCAACTGGTCTCCCCACCTCAAATCTCTCCCATACATGCATTTCAAGCCCTCTTCCACACTGCTACCAAAGTGATTTTCCTTACACACAGATATGACCGTGTCTATATCTACACAAATAATTCCAGTGGCTCTCCACTGACTCTAAGAAGGTGAAATATACTCCTCTGTTTATCTTTTAAAGTCGTTTCCATCCTGACCCCAACCTAGCTTTCTAATTTCATATGCAACTTTCCTTCCCTCATTCTGTGGTCAAGCCAAACTAACCTTCCCTTTATTTCTCACACACAATACCCTATCTCTGTGCCTTTGTATTAGCCATCTCTATACCTAGGATGCTCTCCCTCTTCACCTTCACTTCACAGAATTAGGCCCGTCTTTTGAAATATAGTTCAAGCATCGTCTTCTACATGGAGCCTTTCCTGATTCCTTACCAAAAGTGATAGTGCCCTCCCTCCCAAACTACTTTGAATTTAACAACTTTTTTCTATTTTTGTATTTATTCTCTTTATACTTATGCTGTGTATATTTATATAAGAACCTGTTGTTTCCCCTATTAGAACGTAATGCAAATAAAGATTATTCCATTCTTTGCTGACTGATTGCCATGAATGAGAAATTTTTTAAATGTTTGCTCGGTTAAAGATGGGAGAGCTGACATCCTTTAAATCAGGTATGATGACAGAAATTTAAGAAATTGTGATTATCAAAATGAGGCGGAATAACTTTTTCTTTGAATTATTTAACAAATACTTATTTAGTACCTACCATGTACAAGAAAATAGGTCAGACCAAGCTGGTGATAAAAATACATTCAAGATATGGTATTACTACACTCAGGAAGGTAAGGCAGTCCATATGTAAAGAAGCAAAACAGCAGTTATGAGGTGTGTCTAAGATGGGCACAAGCCATCAGGCATAAGACAAAGACAGGAAGATGCCAAGTTGGTATTGTGCTTACAGGCTACTTTGTGAATTGTCTGTTTAGAAGGAAAGTGAATATAATCAGGTGAGGCTACTTGGTGGCAGGCTAGGTAGATCTGGAAAGTCAGTCACAGAGTCAACAAGAGTTACATCCTTAACAACACTTTGTCCACGCCTGTGTCAATAGCTGCAAATTATTAACATCCACATAAAAGAATGTTCCAAATCACTCACAGAGATATTCAAATCAAAACAACCCTGAAGTTTCATCTCATAATTAGTAAACTGTCAAAGACGACAAAAGATAAAAATAGTCTTAGAAGAGTTATGGAAAGGTAGGTACATCAATACACCATCAGTCAAGTTACAAGCAGGGATAACCATTCTGCAAAGAAATCTGTAATTAGGCAAAGAAAGTAACTAAAATATTCTTATCTTTTTACCCATAAATTCCACTGTTGTGGTTGTTGTTTGTCCCTCCTTCCTTCTACACTTATATCCAAAGAGATCAATGGCAAAAAAAAAAAAAAGTTCCAAAACGTTTATAGCAGCACTTTTTGAGGTAGCAAAAAACTAGAAACAAGTAGATGCTCACTGATTGGGGGATGGTTAAAAAAAAATCTGCGATACATGAATGATGCAAGAAACGATAAATATGACGAATACAAGGAAGCATGAAAGACACAGTTTTGCTATAATGCTTGTTTGGGAAAATGCAAATTTGTTCCAACTTGATTGACATATTAGGGAATGATTTGAGCTTAATTCAAATTTTGTGTTTGCTTACATGAAATTTGTTCCTTGAGAAAATCTCGAGAGAACACGGAAAATGGTATCACTTCATACTCATTCACAGGCTGCAACCCTTATGACACCCACTTCCACAAGCAAACTTCAAGTCTTTGTCAAAATAAAGTGGCGTAGGATTTGTGGGCTGAGGAAAACTGTGTCACCACCACCCCCTCCCACACCTTCCACCCTCACTAAGGTGTCCTGCAGTCCGGAGTCGGAGCCTGGTCGGAGGTCACAGACACTACCACGACTTTAGCATACTTAACAAGCATAAAACTGTGTGACTGTTTTTATTAGGTTCCTATCTTCTTTTTATGTCACAGATGAAATTTTTGAGAGTTCAGTCTCTAACTCTATTTTCTCCAAAAGTCCTTTGGATTTTATTGCAGATTTTGGCAGTTATTTTTAGGAAACATACATAGTGTTATAGCAGAACTGATTGTATGTGATTTGAAATAAGCAAAACCAAGAAAACAATGTACAATCACAACAACAATGTAAATGAATAGAGCAAGTAGAAAACATTCAAAATTGAATTCTGTGACATTATAATGACCAAGCTTGGCCCCCAATTAGAGACACGAGAAGACATTTAGCATCTCCAGTCCCTCCCTCCCTCACCTCTCCTTTGCAGAGGGGAGGAGAGGGAGAGAATAAGTATTTAAATAGTCCCTGCTACGCATCAGGCCCTGTGCTATCTCAGCCTCATCTCACTTAACCCTCACAAAAACACAGTCCTTAACCCCATTTGACCCCTGAGGAAACTGAAGCAAACAGAAATCAAGCAATTTACACAAGGTGTGCTACATGTCCTATTGGTCTTTATATGCGTTGTTTCATCTCGTCATGCTTCGCCTTTTCTTCCTTCCTTCATGCTTTATTATATGAGACAGCTCTCTGGGAAGGGGAAAGAGAGATGAGGCCAAATAAAAGATGTCAATAAAAATTCATTTAAGAAAAGAAGAGAAAATTCTGTTTCCAAGGTTTTTGTTGTTGTTTCTTTTGAGGGGGCAATTGGGGTTAAGTGACTTGACCAAGGTCACAAGCCTGTGTGTGTGTGTGTGTGTGTGTATGTGTGTGTGTGAGAGAGAGAGAGAGAGAGAGAAAGAGAGAAAGAGAGAGAGAGAGAGAGAGGAGAGAGAGAAAGAGAGAAAGAGAGAGAGAGAGAGGAGAGAGAGAGAGAGAGACAGAGAGAGACAGAGAGAGAGAGGGAGAGAGAGGGAGAGAGAGGGAGAGAGAGGGGAGGGAGAAAGAGAGGGGAGGGAGAGAGAGAGGGGAGAGAGACAGAGACAGAGACAGAGACAGAGACAGAGACAGAGAGAGAGAGAGAGAGAGAGAGAGAGAGAGAGAGAGGGAGAGGGAGAGAGAGGGGAGAGAGAGAGAGAGGGAGAGGGAGAGAAGTGTCTGAGGCTGGATTTGAACTCAGGCACTCCTGCCCCTATTCACTACGCCACCTAGCCACCCCTCCCCGAGGTTTTTTAAGTATACATCTGACACTTTAAAATGGGTGACATATATAATTTTCAAAAACAAAAGCTATTTTAAGTGCCTTACTAATTGTAACAGCTTCATACCATCATTTATTAGTCAATATCTCAAAGTAAAATACACGCTCAAGGTGAGGTTCATTGTTAACTGATGGATGTAAATCTATATTTCAAGTAATTTTGATAATTTCTATCTTTTTGGTCAACTTGTTATATATAATTAGACTGTCAATGCTTTTAATCTTATAATTTTTGCTGGCAAAGAACTATGTTAGATCTGACACTTCTGTGTTGTTTGTGCCTGCTAAAATTATTGTCTTCAGTTTCTTTGAGGGAATCTTTGTAAAATAACTTGCCTAGTTTGTGTTTTCTAGTTCATCAAAAGCTAGACAGTAAAATCTGTAAATCTATTAAGCCAGGAAGAAGTAAACTGCAATGTGCTATAAAACATGCTGAAAGCAAACAAATGAGTCAGGGTAAGGTCAGCCCCTTAGCACTCTATGTGACCAACTGACACAGGAGGTGCCAGTGCTAGTCTGTGTATGACATATTAATAAAGTTTAATTTCTTTCATTTGTTTTTTGTTTGTAGAAATAGAAATTCTAAAATTTGCTTGCCATTCTCCAAAGTACTACCTTGCACACTCCATACCATTGACCGTTCCCCCAAATCTCTGACTTTTTAAGAGGAAGCAGATTTTGCTCCAGGTCTTTGACATAATGAACACCAGATGTGCCTGCTTCCCCAAAGGTAGAGTTTCCACTTAAGAGAAATCAAGGTGAATGGTGGCACTGTATCCGCAAAAATAGGCCTAGGTGAGGGAGAAGCTGGAGGAACAAGTGTCCATGAGATGCCTGACAACATGGGAGTGACAAATAGCAAGTACTACAAAGGGGTCACTGACCCCATAAAACCCACTGAGGCCTGGCACTGTGCTCACTCAACCTGAGCTGATCAGAAGGGTTATATCATCAACTGCATCTAGATCAACAAGAAGATCACCAAGATTGTCCAGGTCTGGAAGATGAAGGAAAATCAAAAACAAGATGTACACTGATTATGATGTGTCTGATGAGAGCACTAGACCTCTGGGATGCTTTGTCTACGATGGTGAAGTAACCAAACTTTTTTACCATGCGGAAAGTTGTTCTGTCAGATTAAGAAACATATTTTCACCCTATGAAAGTCCTTCCTGATACAAACCAAACATCTCAGTCTAGAGAAGACAGACTTAAGGATTATCAACACCATTTCTAAATCTGGTCATGACTACTTCGAAACCGTAAAGGAAAAGCAAGCATTTATAGACCACTTTGGAAGGGCACCTTAATGGCTCTAAGCCAAGTGGAGCTAGTAAACTCTCAATAACATTAAAATTGTTTTAATTGCACAGGTAATGATGAAGCACCTGAGCTGTACATCTATTACCATTCACTCTCACTACATGACCAGCATACCTCCTTTTCTAATCATACACATTATAAATGACGCTTTTTATATAAAATCTTACATGTAAGTCTTTATGGGCAATAAGCTACACCCTATTTATGAATATGATGCTATCTCTCCATTGTGCTTTTGGAATTTTGATCCTTAAAGAGACTGTGGTACTCTATAGTTCAGTCAGAACGCTATAGTACCAGTCAGTCAATAAATTCATTAAGCACCGACTATGCCAGGCACTGTGCTGAGCACTGGGGGTACAAGGAAAGGCAAAAAGTAGTCTCTGCTTTCAAGGGGACCACAATCTATCGGGGGAGAAAGCACACAAACAACTATGCACAAGACGGAGATGGCCAAGGGTACAAGTATTTATTAAATGCCCGCTATGTGCCAAGCATTGGGCTAAGCAATTTAGAAATAATATCTCAATTGATTCTCTCAAAAACCCTACAAGGTAGATGCTATTACCTCCATTTTATAGCTGCTGAAACTGAAGCTGACCTGATGTGTCAAGGCTATACAGTTAAGCCAAATTTGAACTCAGATCTCCCTAACTCCAGGGAGGCTGAGTAATCTATCCAGGGACACCACAGATCGTAAATATCAGAGGCTAGAACTGAACTCACAGGTTCTGCCTACGGCATCAGTAATTTTTCTACTGTACAACACTAACTCTAATAACTAATGAGTAACAAGCTACTTATGAGATATACTGGAAATAAGGAAAACTGGGAAAAGGCTGCCTTTAGAAAATGGGATTTTGGCTGGGACTTGAGGGAAACCAGGTAGCAGAAATGAGTAGGGAGAGAATTCTAGGAAGGAGGGATAGCCAAAGAAAACGTCTGGAGTCAGGGAATGATGTTTCTTGTTTGAGAAATAGCAAGGAGGTCAGTGTCACTGGGCCACAGAGCACACAGGGTGGAAAAAAGTGTAAAATGACATGAAAATTGGGGTTGGGGTGGGGAATTGGGCAGCAGTTATGAAAAACTTTGAACACCAAAGAGAGGATTTTATATTTGATCCTGAAGTTGATAGGGAAATATAGGCTTTTATTGAAGGGGCTGAAGGTGGCAGAATATATATGGTCAAACCTGTGCTTTTGGAAGATCACTCTGACAACTGAATGGAGGATGGAATAGAGTAGAGAAATAGTTGTGGTAGGTGGACCAGCCAGCACGTGGGAGATGAGGGCCTCCACCAGGGTGGTGGCAGGGGCAAAGGAGAAAAGGGGCACATTGGCAAGATGTTCCACAGGTAAGATCAACAGGTCTTGGCAGCAGACTAGATATGAAGAGGTGAGAGCACAGATTTCAGCACTTCCTCAAGACTGCATGATAAGAATGATGGTATCCTCAACAATAAAAGGAAAGTTAGAGAAAAGGGCGGGTTTGGGGTGGGTGGGTGGGAATAATGAGTTCAGTTTTAGACATAGAGTTGTACCCAAACCCAAATCTCAGGTCACTAGATACCACCTGATTTGTGGCCCACCACTAAGCCCCTTTATATTCTTGTCTTTGTCTCTAACCCACCCTGTAATAACTTGAAACTGCTTAAGGCATGCCGGGGCATTGCCCAAGGCGTAGTCCGCTCACCCCCCTCCTTCCTCAGATCAGCATTACTGTATATTCTCCCTAAATTAGAAGACTGTACAAAGTTGGTGTAAGACAATCTTTAGAGACCACCCTGTTGTGTTCTGCGCAGGGTCCCCACACCCTTTGCCCAGAACATGACCCTGTTCTGGGGAATTCCAGTCCCCCTTTCCCCATGATCCTCTACTCTGCTCTGGGAAGCTGACTAAGACCCTCTACCCTGTGCCCTTTACCCTGTTCTAGGAGGGACCTTCATGTCACAGGAAGTACATGTCACCCTTGTACCCTTGCATCATATTCCCAAATTAGCCCTGAGCTATAGATCTAACCAATCACTCTTCTTGGCTTCTGTACGTCATGGCTTCTGCTAGCTCCCCTCCCTGATTGTGGTTTTTGTGGTTTTAGCCTTTTTAAACAAGGCCTGTACCCTCAATGGACTACTACCAATTGGAATTTACACTCCGGTAGTCACACTTGCTCAATAAATGCACACCTAAATTTATCTTGAACCCAGGTCTCAGCTCGTTCTTATTCTCTGCACAACAATACTGAGTTTGAGATGTCTATCATCTTTATGCTGATGATTCTCAATGCTACTAATCTAGCCCTTACCTCTCAGCTGACCTCCAGTCTTGTATCTCCAACTAGCTATTGGACATCCTAAATTGGATGTCTTGTTGACACCTTAAACTTTCTCTTTACCCTAGTTTTGCATGCCCACCTGTTGACTGGACATCTTGACCTTGGACATGCAAAACCAGGGTAAAGAGAAAACTTAAGATGTCAACAAGGCATCCAAAAAAACTTTAGATGTCAACAAGGCATCCAATTCAAGATGTCCAATAGCTAGCTGGAGATGCAAGAATGGAGGTTAGCCAAGAGCCAATGTCCTTTGCAGAGTGAGATGGAAACCTTTGAGAAGGTTTGGAAGAAATGCTGTGGTGAGTAGGAAAGTGATTCAGTTAGGCAGATAACATCACTAGAAGATGACCACTAAAAAGATGAGTTTTTGTTTAGAGTAAAAGCTTGAGGCCAATGAAATTACTGTATAAGTTCCCAAAAGCAATCTAGTCCATGCTCTTCCTCTTATTCAATTCCAGGTCTAGTTCTTTGTCAATCTGTAGGGTCTGAAAGATATACTAATACACCAATTCAATAGGCTGTTCATCCAAATAAATTACATAATCTGGTTTGTAGGTAATTTTTTTATGTGTAGATAATTCCAACTCTTAAGCACTAAGGAAAATGTAGTATTCCATGCATTGAAGCAAGACAGCGTTATTCACAAAGAGAAGTATCAGGAGAATCTCACCATCTAACTAACATTTACATATACTTCATAACATGGGCAAATACCTTTAGCAAGCTTATTTATCTCTATTTTATGCTACACTTGAAATTAAGAATCAGACAGTCAAAAAACAGAATTATCTATGGTAGAGCATGCAAGCAATCTTATAACCTATCAGTAAGTATGTATTAAGCCCTATCATGGCCCAGGCATTTTTCCTAGCAGAGATAATTTATTTCATGAGAATTATCAAGACTGAACTCTGCTCTATGTCAAATGACTTTTGATTATCAGTCAACAATCAACACAGTAGAATCTTGTATTCTCTGCAACTTCCAGTCAACTGTATGACTATAAAGGTGTGCTCTACTTCAGAATCATGTTAGAGCCTTTTTGTCCCATTCTCAAATTTTCATGAAGTATACCCCTGATAAGTGTGTAAATTACTCTCATAAAGATTTTATAGAGATAAGAAAGCAGGCATACTAACTGTCATAAGAGGAGCAACATCTATACCACTAAAGTAAGATGAGTTTTTCCTTAAAAGGTATTGAAACTATCCTCAAGATATTGGTTCAAACCACTGACATAAGTTCCAGTCACCTAATTACAAATGTACATATGCACTCCAATACTCCTCCCCCACCTAAAACACCTCTTCTGACTAGCAATGTAAACAGAAAGGCATGGAGGGTTCACCCAGCTGAATCCATTCTTTTCCATGCTACTGCTAAGCTGCTAATAACTAAATTTCCTTCTGTTCATTGTTAGATGGTCTATATGAGTATCTCACTTCATTCTCATTCCAAATCTGAATCACCAGACTAGTCTGAGTTAGGCCCAGTCTAGAACAATACTCAATCAAAAAGATTATTCTCAGTACCTCATTCTTATCCGGCCTCTCCCATTTCTATGCCGGAACTCATTCTTTCTCCAGTATATGAAATGATCTCCTCCCATACCATTTTATTAAGGCCCTTTCCTAACTGTAGAACTAACTCACGCAGCACAATACCCACAATGGTGGATGTACAATGGCCACTCCACAAGGTGAAGGTGTCCTCTCACTCCTCAAGTTTTTCACAGATCTTAGTCTGTCTTTCCCCTTTGCTTTTAGCTTACTTTGCTTTGTGTCACAGTTTTTTGTGAGTGTCTTTCCATGTCTCCCACAACCCCCACCACACAATATATACAAACCACGGCCTTTATAAAAGACAAGTTTTTTTTGTGATTTATCTTCATATACTCAAGACTTAGCACTAAGTCTTCTGTTAACAATATTTACTAAATGGAATTAATATATGTTATTATTTATTATAAACCAAGAAATAGATGTGTTAATATTCATCACTTTTAAAACAAAGGTCTTAGACCATTTAAAATAACTAGACAGTATAAAATACCTGAGCAGATACCTATCAAAACAGACACAGGAACTATATTTACATAAACACTTTTTATATAAACAAACTCAGATCTAAATAACCAAAGTAATATGTATGTTCATGGATAGGTAAATTCAATATAATTTTTTAAAGGATAATTTTACTTGACTAATCTATTTATTCAATGTCACTCCAATTATATTACTAAAAAATTATTTTAATGAGTTAAAAAAGTAATAACAAAGTTCATTTGGAAGTACAAAAGGTCAGGAACTTCAAAGAAACCAGAGAAAAAAGATGTAAAGGAAGCAGACTCAGCAGTATCATACCTTAAAGTATATTATAAGGTGAGAGCACTACTTAAGTGTAAAATAGGCAATTTTGATCATTCTAAAGTAAAATTTTCTTGCATAAATAAAATTTATATAGCTAAGAACAGAAGAAATGCAGAAAATTGGGGGGAAACATTCACAATCTCTCAGAGAGGATGTGATTAGACTGGAATACTGCTGTAGGATGGGAAACGATGGACTGCTTGATTTAGAAAAACATGGAAGGACCTGGACTTAGAAAGGAAAATGCAATCCACCTTCAGAAAAACAGATGACAGGTGGAAATAAGCATAGTATGATCTTATATATTTATATGTGTATGAATGCATATGTGTATTATGTGCATGTTTACAAATATCCATGTAGAAGTGTGTGTGTATGTGCATGTATGCATGTATGTCTCCATGCTTAGTTGAAGCCTTTTTTAGGGTAGGAGGGCTGGAAAAAAATAAAATAAAACGTATAGAGCAGAAAAAAAAAAAAGACAACCAACAATGAAGCAAAGAAAAGCTAAGCAGCTTTGAAAACAATGTATAGTATTTCTTATATAGGTTGTCTTGAAATGGAAATTTATTGTTTTATATTGAATCTTCTCATGTTCTGCTGTGGATTTTTTTTTCTTTTCTCATTTTCTATTTAAGTTTAAGCTAACCCCTCCAAAATTTTTTCTTAATTTTAAAAATAAATCAAAGGCCTGAGAATAAACAACTTGGTTTTAACAAAACAATCACCTTTGTGAATTAAGTTATCTCTTCTAGGATCCTAACTATTATTTATGGGAGTATGTGGCTATGTATCAAATCCTCTTACTTGCAAGGTTTTTAATCCTATGGTGAGCCAAGGCAAGCAGAACAATTATAATTGACTGCCCAGGTACCAATCTTTATTGTAGGGGTAAGCATTCAAAGGGAGGGCAAGAGAGGTTGATAATTACTCCTGCTCTATACAGAATCTACCCTTTTGAAAATAAAATATAATTACTTCAAATAAGGCTTCAATGTTTCTTCCTCAGGAAATATACAGTCATAGAAAAAAATTTTTGTGCCATATTCAGAATGAAATTTTAATAATAAACATAATTCTCAAACATCGACATAACAAGGAAAAGCTTGAAAACACTTAAAAATCACTTCTGGACAAAAACAGAATATGAACAATTTATCGGCTGTCATGATTTTATTCGGTGTAAATTTGTAATTAGAAAAATAAAGCCTAAAAAGATTATTTTTTAGTACTAAAACACTTTGATAGAGATACCTCTCCAAGAGCCTCATAGCGCTTTTGGTTCCATCGGTGCAAATCTTCCCGGGCATTAAAGACAAATGGCTCCCCTGTTCTAATGTGCCTCAGCTGCCCCTCTAAAAGAAAAATGAACAACAGTACTGTGATTTACTGTCCATTAGCAAGAGTATTTAAAATCTAACAACTGATGATCAATAAAACTTTAAATCAGCTTCCCCAGAAGACCTTCAGTCTTTACATAAGCCCTTTTCTTCGGACATCAACATTTCACTGATATACACACAAAAGTAAAAACATAAGGGCTAACCCAAAAGAATCAAGGATTCTTTATCTGAATTCTTTATCTTTTTTTTCCCCAAACTGAATCAACAAATATTTGAGTGTTATATGGCAGATACAAAGGTGGATACCAATAAGTATAAGACATGGTCTCTGCCCTCCTGAAATCCAATGCCCAAATGCTGAAAAAATTAAACAAGATAAGAATAATCATACAAAAGTCCAAAGCATATCACAAATCAGCACAAGATTAATTGTCAAATTAGTCACAGGGATAATATGTGGTATAAGTTCTGAACGGGAAGTGACAGTTATAAGCAGACTTATATGTCCCAGAAAGTTTTGCAGCAGGGCATGAGTACGGTCTTGAGGGATGGGTAGGATTTCAATAACTGGAATGGGGAGAAAAGAGAATGGTCTGAAGGCCCCTCGTCAATGTGGAATGCCACGAACAAAAGGCAGAGAGGGAATGAAATGTGAGACACTGAAGGGAAGAATGAATGGCCCAAAATGGCTGTAACAGAGCAGCTCAAAAGAAGAGAAAGATACAAAGTGGGAAAAATCAGGTTAGAGTGGAGATACATTGTCAAAATTCTTGCATACAGGTTAAAGTAATTAGACTTTATGCAGAAGCTAACGGCTTCTATAATGCCACAAAAATCTGGTTGTTTTTTTTTTTCTTTCTCCAAGGCTCTAAAAGTTGGAGAGACAATACTGAACTACATAGGAAGAAGGATTTCATTTATATGAAAGTTCTCTATATCACTTGAATCATACATCCAGTGCCTGTCTTTTTTTTTCCCCCCAAACTGTGAACTAGCAAAGTTATTTTCAACCCTGGTGACATTCTAGGCTTTATATTATTAAAAGGATGGCATGTATAAATCTAGAAAAAGAAATAATCACAGAGTCTTTTGGCTTAATAAACCATAATCTGCCTTTCTTGACAGTATTACTAGCCTGATAAATAGGAGAAATAATAATCAATTTAGTTTAATTAAATTTTGAGAAGCATTATTGTAGACAAGATGCTAAGATTAGGACCAGACAATAATACAGATAAATTCAGAACTGGCTGAATGACTAGCCCCCCAAAATAGTCATTAACAGTTCAATGTCAATCATCAGTAGAGGTAAGTTTTGACTAGAGTCCCCTTGGATGATCTGTCCATAACCCTGTGCCATCAAATGTTATCAATGACTTGGATAAAAACAGATGGCATATTTATCAAGTTTTTAGAGGTCATAAGGCTGGAAGGAACAACTATTACACTGAATCCCACAGATGGTATCTCAACAGGCTAACACATTAGGACTAATCTAATAGAATGACAAGGCCTATGCTTGAAAAAGAGCAAAGATGGCAAGGACCCATTTGTAGGAAAAATATTTATGGAAAGTGGCCTTGTGATAGCCAAGAGTCACGAACAAGGGAAAATGTTTTCAGAAATTATGGTATGTGAATACAGTGTAGCAGTATTGTTCCACAAGAGATGATGAAATTAATGGTTCCATGGAACCCTTGGAAGATCAGTATGCACTGATGAAAACGAAGTCAGCAGAACCAAGAGAACAATTTATACAGTAACAACATTACAATGAAAAACAATCTTGAAAGACTTGAGAACTCCACTCAATGCAATGGCCAACAACAATTCCAGAGGATTAAAGATGAAGCATGCTACCTACCTCTTGAAAAAGAAATGCTAAGACTGAAGAAATAAAATAAGGCATACATTTTTAACATAGTCAATATGGGAATTTCTTTTGCTCTACCATGATTATTTGTTACCAGGATTGTGTTTGTTTTTATTTTGTTTTTTATTTTGTTTTGTTTTTTCAAATCTGGGGAGTGGGCAAGGGAGACAGGAATTATTTAGCCAAAAAGAAAATTGGCACATTCTTTTTTAAAAGACAGAGAAGGAAACAGTGAGAAGGCCAGAAAGAAGTTTAAAAAGAAAAAGGCAGGTCAGCTTTGAAAGTTACAATTTGAACTTAATGATAAGCTGTTGACAAGATGCTAAAATATACGCCAGATAGTACAGATCTAAAAAAACCTATAGTTTCATGTACAATCTTCTTTTTTCTTTTCTTCTATGAAAGGAAATGCCACTTTATTTGTTATTTCTTAAGTTCAGAATTTTAAAAATTAAGCAAAAAAAATAGGGTGAAATGTAATCAATTCTTTCACCTGTAATCAATTCAAAGGAATCAAATTCACAGGAAATAAGATGGGAAAATTATGGCTAGATAACAATTTGTCTGAAAAGGTCTTGGGGGAATACAAGCTCAACATTAATCTCAGCACCATCACCTCCTCCTCTAAATTCATGCCTTCCAGAAACCTTGATACCTACGTAAAGAGGAAATGGGAGAGGGCTACACAAAATGAGCTTAGGGGAGGTGGAAAGGATTCTCCTGCATTAAGGAGATTTTGTTGTTGTTGTTGTTGACAAGGTAATGGAGGAACAGATTCATTTGTTTATTTTGGCTAAATGATGCTCACATATTACTTTTAAAACTATATGAAAGCTACCTATTATCAACCCCTGAGGAAAAAAAATAACAAACTTGAGTGAATGATGGAATGCTTTAGTACAGACTTTAAAATGCCAATTAAAAGTCATAAGCATATCATCTCTCATACTCATTCTTTCCTTCAACAAACATATACTGAAAACTTCCCTTTTGCAAAGTATTATATTGAGTAGGCACTGAGGATAACAATGATAGTTTCCCATTAGAGTTTGCAAAACACAAAATATACTTAATTCCATTTGATCCTGACAATAAGCCTGTGATATGGGATACAAATATAAAATCTACTCTCATAAGAATTAGAGAAAGTGGGTATTTTAAATTACTAATTTATTCAGAGAAAGAGAAGAGAAAAACTAAAGTTAAAGAAACAAGAAGAAATACTGAATATCAAGTATTTCCCCATTTTTTTCATATTCCTCTGCTTGTCTACACACCACAGAGATTTTCCACAAGATGGAACATTAACAAAAATTGTATCATTTTCAGCATAAATATACTAAGTGATAAACTTGTGATAAACAAGCTATTCTTCTACAAGTTCAAATTAAGGCAGAATGATGGTATAATGGAAAGAACATTGGATCTAAGACCAAAAAACTTAGATTTGAGTTCCTCCACTCTTACTTATTATTTCCCAAATGACCTAAGCCAAGTTACTTCTCAGGTCTGTTTTCCTCATCTGTAAATGAGGGACTTGGATCATTGAATCTCTAAGTCTTCTTCCAGATATAAATCTTAAAATGCTTGCCTTTCAACACTACCCGCAGAGGGGGCAGTCATTTCATTGTTGGCAATATGCGTGTCCTTAGACCACTCATGAAAACTAAAATCGTCAAGAAAATAATAAAAAAAATTCATCAATCATCAGGCAAATCAATATATCAAAGTCAAGTAAAATTGGCATAAACCAATGGCAATGATGGCAGGATACAAAGACAATACAAGGTCTAGAATTTAATGTTCAAAGTTGGTTATAAAAATATTAAGATAAAACATGCACTACAGGTTTCAAAAATTATTGGTACATAATGTCAATTAGAGGTGTTCTAATATGCAAAAAAACTTAGGACATGGAGATCGCTTACATTTCCTCTAAGAATTATAAAAGTATAAAACTGATGAGAGAACAGCTCAGCTAGCCAGGATGATTAACAAGCCAAATGTGACTTCATTTGCAATAAATTTAGTTCCTCTTACCTTGATACACTCAATTATGCTGAGTTTTTGTCCCCAAATCTAGTATGAAATTGGCACAATCTCAATTTTAAAAAAAATCAATAGTATCTTAATCTTTCTCCCTTTCTACTCTATTATTGCTTCAACTAAGGCTTGCTTATTTATAATAAACCTTGTTCCAAAGTTCCTGTTTGTTATACTAAAAATAGGTAAAAAATAAAAAAATTTTTAAAAAGTTCAAGAGAACGTTTTTTTCAGACAACTTAGGAAAGGTTTCATTGCAAAGCAAGCTTTCCCAGAAATCTAGTCATTACCCTCCTAAGAAAGTTCCAAGATACAGGTCAGTAAAAGGAATTTTAGTCAAAACACTGAGTCAAAACTTCTCCAAAAAACAGACATTCAAGTCAAAGGGTTAGTAGTAGTAAGAGCTAAGGTGCATTACTATAAATAGAGTGACCAAACATAAAATTCTCTTCTGAAAGACCAAATATCATTGCCTGATTTTTTTTTTGTCTACACCAATTCAGAAAAGTCACAAGAGCATTTAAAAGCAAAAAGGTGCTAAGGGAAAGAAATGAACAAATTACTTTTCATAAAGGTAGTATGGAAACACTGACGGCCTATAAACTGTTGTTTTGTTTGTCCTTTGTTTTTAGAGAGGACCATGACATCAGGAAAATGACATGACTTGCAGTTGACTCTAAGTGAGGGAAAGCTGTGTAAGGTCACCAGCCTCACCTTCTCCTCCAGAGCCATCTGGATCCAGTGACTAGATACTCTTCAGGATGTCTGGAGATGGAGCAGGATGCAATGGGAGACCTGACCCTTTTAGGCTAAGACCTTTTCAGATTCTCACTTTGAGTGAGGTAACGCCTATTCAATGAATAAGCTTCTTTAAGAAGTGAGTCAAGGGATGACCCCTTTAATTTAAAAAAAACTAAAAAAAAAAAGCTGGGAAGAGAAAGACGATCAGGGTTGCTTGTCAAAAGAGAAACACTTAGCATTGGCATTTACTCTGAGCCAGGAAATCCAAAATAGAGCCATTAAGGGGAGCCTGCGCAGGGATCTACTGTGGTAAAACATATGAGCTTCAGAGTAACATGGCTTAGCTTCAGGGTAACATGGTTTTGAGGTTTG
>CM053594.1:339232893-339253592 GCA_028646575.1 Pseudocheirus occidentalis | reverse complement strand
GCCCAGAACAAGGGGGGGGGGGAGGGACAGGAAGGAGGGACATATGATCACTGTCACAATATGTCCACTATGAAGACGTCCTGTATAATCACACCTACACAACCTGTATTGAATTGATTGTCCTTCCAGCGGGGGTGGGTGACAAGGGAGGAATTGAAAGAATCTAGAATTTAAAGCTCTGCAATACCTGCAACTAGGAATTAAGATATACAGGGGTTGGGGTAGGGAGACCCTCCCTGCACTACCAGAAAGTAAGAGAGCAGACCAGGGGAGGGACTCTACAGTGGGATCGCTGTTTTGGGGCTGGGGTTGGGGAAAGACAGGGAGAAAATTTGTAATTCAAAAATCTCATGAAAATGAATGATGTAAACAAGAAACAAATAAAATTTATTACAAAAAAAAAAAGAGGTGAGGCATGGTCAGATCCTGACTTTAGGAAAACCATTCTAGAAACAATATGAAGACCAGACAGGAGTGGGGAAATACTTGGATCAGAGAGAAGAAATGAGCGGCCGCTTCAAAACACTGATGTCATCATAGTCAGCTAGATGGCAGTGCACAACACTGAACCCAGGGTCAAGAAAATGTGGGTTCAAATACTGCCTCAGAAACTTACTAGGTATATTGAATGAGACAGTGAAAGCATTCTCATAAAATAAAAGAGACAGTCACCAAACTTGAGCTAGGTCCTAGATCTCTTTAGGTCTAAGTTTCATGTTCCTGTAAATCACCTGATTTCGGGGAAATAAGATGGTGTGCCCCTACTCCCCCTCCCTTTTTCCTGTAAGGGGCTTTTTGTGACAGCCCCTTTTTGCTGCATATAGATAATCATAGCTATATGTCTTTGTATTGGGCCAGAGGGGCTTTCCAGGGTCCTGCGTAGACTGTGAGGTCATGTTACCCCACCAATGGGGTAATGATCCAGCATTAGGGGATTTTTGGTGGGAGGGAGTTTTGGGGTTTATCTGGAAATTTGGGGTTTTTTCATAGAATTGTTTGCACAAAGGTATAAAACTGCTTGCTTTCCTCTTCTTGGGTGCCTCTGTATACCAGACTGACTGGAGTAGGTGACACCCAACTCTCGCGAGACTTGTCTTTAGAATAAAGAGCTTCTGTTTCTGTCTGGAGAAACCTTGGGTAAGGGTCTTTGGGGTCTTTATCCCACTCAATATGACCTGGGCAAATCATTTAACTGTCTACCTCAGTTTCTTCATCTGTAAAAGGGAATAAAAATAGCATTTACTTCCCAGGACTGCTGTCAGGATAAAGCTAGACAATATTTTTAAATGTTTTACAAACCTTAGAGCATTATATAAATGTTCTATTATTATAAAAATTTTACTATTATTATTCAAAAGGTAATGAGAGAGATTAAACAGGAAGAGCTAAGAACCCAAAGGTGGGTTGTTTTTAAGAGTTTTAACAGGAAAAAGGGTGGTAAATGGAATACATTAAAGGAGAAAGGAGAAAAGAGACAGCTTTACTATTTCTCATATTTGGGGTACACGAAAAAAATATTATAAAAATAGTAATGGGATTGGGAGGAATAAGCATCAGATGAACTTCATTCTTATCTGAACTGGACCAGGAAAACAAATGCATACAGTGACTACAACAATGTAAATGGAAAAAAAAAAAGAGCAAAATGAAACTGAATATCATATAATGAGAATAATCAGCATTGGTCCCAGAGAAGATCTGAGATCTGAACTGCCATCCTTTGGGCAGACAGGTGAGAGACCATGTGTATGACATGCTGTTTGTGCTGTCAGACTTGGCTATGGAAGCCTACTGGGGTGCCGGGATTGAGTGCTGCTGTTGTTTTCAATGTCTGAATAAAAAGGTCATTGGTAGGGGAAAGGGAAATACTACATTTGAAAATCAATGTGATATAAAAGAAAAGGCACCATGAAAACTTTTAAAAAGAAAAATAATTTCTAAAAAAATTTTTTATATAAATACAAGGGCTTCTTCTAGGGCCAGCAGGTTCTCAACCTGTGGGTCATGACTCCTTTGGGGATAGAACAACCCTTTCACGGGGTCACAGGGGCTGCCTAAGACCATCAGAAAACACATATTTCCAATGGTCTTAGGAACTGAGACACAGCTCCTCTATCCATCTCCAGGCGGGTCCACCCACATGCAGATACGCCCACATACAAGAATTAAACGACATTAGGGAGATTGAGAACCACTGTTCTAGTCCCTGTCTACATGACTAATATTTCCTTAAAGGAAGGTAACACAGATTAAGAGATCAGGCTCCTCACTCTCATAAGGCGGTACACAAAATCTCTAACCTATTATCCATGACCTCAGACCCAGATTCTTACCTTCTACCTTAGCAACTCCCCTGCTTAGACTTATCTTACCTACTTATGACTGGAATATTCAAAGGCAACTGAGGTTTGTTTGTTTACCCTAGATGGAAGTTCTCAGATCCATCTGTTTAAACACAGCCCTCTAATATCTGTGGGTGAGTCAGACAGGGTGGCTGGGATTCAGCTCCCAGTTTTACCGTCCCAAATAAAGATGAAGTGGGAATTTTACTTGGCAGGAAGGAGAGGTGCACATGTCTTCCTGTACTCTTCTGATATAAATGAGTATGTCCACAAGATATGTCTATTAATCAGAAGATCAGGTGGTAAGAATGACTTCATGCACAGCTTTGCCTGTGTTCTGTGAAACCCAATGCCTAAAAAAGAAGAGACTGATTGTGTGCTATGAGCATTACAGGCAGGAGAATGATGATAATAAACAGCTAACCTTTATATAGCTCTTACTGCATGCCAGGCCCGGTGCTACTAGTAAGCACAATTAGCATCCCCTTTGATTCTCACAACAACGGGGGTTGGGGGGGGGAGGGGAGGAGGGGTTGCGGTTATTATCCCCATTTTACAGATGAGGAAACTGAGGCAAACAGAAGCTAACATAATGTGCCCAGAGTCACACAGCTAATAAACCTCCGAGGTCACATCTGAACTCAGGTCCTCCTGACTCCAGGCCCAAAGGCTCAGGGCACTGTGGTGCCAACTAGCAAAAGAACAGAACAAATACATTTTGACAGCTTTCAATCCTAACTTCTCAAAGGCTCCAAACATTGACACACTTCAATAATCATTAAAACAAAACACATACTCAAAAATTCACACAGATCTGAGTAACAGAAAAAGTTTTAGACTAGAAAAACAAAAACCTAAATTAAAGTTCCAACTCCGTCCCAAACTAGCCGAGCAACTTCAGGGTAATCACTTAACCTCTCTGGGGACTCAGTTTCCTCATCCTCAAAATAAAGGACAGACTAGATGATCTCTAATTTCTTTCCAGCTGCAAAATTCTAAGACTTATGAAAATAAAAGTGGAAGGTAGAAAGGCAACAAGGTGATAAAGTATGTGTATGTGTGTGTGTGTAGACACATAGATATCCATGTGCACATGTGCATATGTATATATGGATGGATGGATGGATGTACACACACTGCTCTTCACTTTTTGATTTCTTTTCTATTTTAATGCATATTCGTTTAAGCAATCATCACTAAAGGTATTTGTCACTGTGGAAAGAGATCCAGAGCAGAGCATAAGTCAGAGAGGATTCCCTGTGAATGGTGAAGTCCTCCTGGTAATTCTGTTTTCAAATAACACTGCAATAATCACCTCAAGTCCCACAACACTGCAGAGCCTCCTGAAGGGGATATCTAAGCACTCAAAAGAGTTTGGCCTGGTCATTAGATGGAAAAGAATAAACGGACTAAATGTCTATTGCTCAGATTACAACATGCATTTGAGCTTAACCACCAGTATACATACAAAGCTTGTCCAGCTGCAGAATCCGTATGAGTATGGAGAGAGACAGAAAAAGAGAATATATAGTACCTATGGACTACAAGTTGAGTTCAGAATTGACTAAGAGAAGGAAGGCAGGAAGACCTCTCCTCCAAGTTTCCCATGTAAGGAAATACTCATCTTGTTAACACAAAATTCTATTAAAACATGTAATACAACACTGAAGAATTAACAATGACTATCACACAGAGGGCAATGGAGAGGAACGTGGTAGAGGCAAATATAACATAGAACCAATGAGAACAGTCATCAGTGAAGAACAGAAATGAAAGATGCCACCAAAAATGATCTATGATGAGAAGATCAGACAGCAGAGCCAGAATGCACCATGAGTAAACAAAGACATCAGAAAGAGTTGTAAAGGATGGGCAGATATGGTTATGTTGCAAGCTGCATTATTAAAGGAAACTTCCCAATTGATAGATATATTTAAGTATTTTCATTTCCAACAAAACATCATTACAACACAACAATTTGGAAATCAAATAGCAGTAAGGCCTAACGGAACCATTCACTGCTCAAAGATCTGTCCTCTGTATAAGGCCAAACATCTCCGCCTGGCTCTCCACCGTCTAACTACAGTCTACCTCCTTAGTTCCCCTAACAAACACACTATACATTAATCAAACAAGTCTAATAACTGTCACTTAAACACATCCAGGTGACCTTGGAGCGTCCTCCTCCCCATCACCACCTATTAACATCTTGTAAATGCTCCTTTAGGATTTCCAGTTCAAACTGCACAACTTGTGTCAAGCTTTTTAGATGAAAATGCTCCCTCCCACTCCTGATCTCAGAATACTTTGTAACTCCCTCTTCTGTGCTGCAATTTTTATGGGCTTTATCTATGTACATGAGACACAGCAAGAACTATTAGAAACAGAAATATTTCTTGATCCAATGTCAGAAACTATGATACTTTATTCTAAGAATACAGAGGCAGAAACTGCTAATGCAAGTTTAAAATCAGGCTCTGCTACTTATTACCTGTGAGACTGCGGATAAATTCTTGACTTCAGTTTCCTAATACACAAAACAACTGACTTGCACTAAGTGATCTCTAAGGTCCAACTTTAAAGCTATTCTCCTATGATTCTGTTTTATCTTATTACCCGTCTTTCCCTTCCCTTCTTCTGCTCTTCTGGAAAGACCAGAACCCATCCCGCTATCTGAAGGCTCCACGAGCTTGGATGAAATGAGAATCAACAAATCTCTTGCTTCCAGTGAGACTAAAGACCACCAGACCTTCCCATGACCCTGCCTGTACTGCCTTCCAGAGCCCATAAATCTGACCTCTTGAGAAAAACCAAAGAGAGGTCTTGTTATCTACCCCACAGAACCCTGAGCATTTCTGAGCCTTTCTACCCACCTTGTAGCTGAACCTTCTTTTATATGTTGTTTTTCCAATTAAAGCGTTTTCCTTGAGAACAGAGACTATCTTTTCCTATGTGTATTCCCAGAATTTACCACTGAACTTAATACACAGTAAGGAACTTACTGAATGCTTTTTCATTCATTCATTCTTCCATTCATTCAACCATCACTCCCACTGGAAAGAAAGTTCCTTTGGGGCAAAAGGCAATGTCATACTTATATTTGTAACTCCCTCAGATAATAGCACAGAGCACTGCACACAGAAAAAGATTAATAATGATGAATGAGTACTGTTCACCATAAATTAATTTTATCTACAATATAGCTATTGAATAAAACACCTCATCCTAATAATCAAACTAAACTGAAAACATTAAACATGATTACTTATGATACACTGATTTTCAAAGCTAACATGCATATGAGTGTTTATTTCCTCCTAGGTAAAATGACTACAGTTTAGGTAAGCTGACACCCATCAAATATCTGACCTATAGTCTCATGGAAAAATATTAGTAAGCTTTTCCACTCAATTACGCATTTTTCTGTGATAAATAACTGCCACACACAGGGCAGGCAAGCCAGCCTACATAAAGCAGCAAAGTTATCTTTGAGGGAGATGCGATAGGCAGCTTTTACCAGGCAACTCAAACCAACATTACAATATTGATCCCCATCTCCCTTCAGATCCTAAAGGAGACACTCCAGGATCCTGAACCCAAGAGCATCTGGTGACTTTCTTTTTAAATGGACTTGAGCACCCAGTGATCAAATTTAGTTATTTCTTCTCACGTGTTATCCAAGAAGCCTGGCTCCTGGAAGAAAGCAAAAAGATATAGTAATAACCATTTAAAAAAAAAAAGAAGATATATGACTTGGGGGAAAGGGAATACAGCCAATCCCCATTCTACCCAAATCCAAACTATCTACGTAGCATGATAATGTTGTAGGAAAACAGCTACTCCAACTGCTAAGCCCTACCAAGGAGCAAAGTGAGACCCCCAAAGTGGGGGCTGCCCAAGGTCACATAGAAAGCTCATTCAACTAAATCTCTCAGTCTCAACAGAACATCAAATCTGGTCAGATCCTTAGAGGTCATCTTGCTTAACACTCTCATTTTACTCAGGAAGAAAGTGAGATCCAGAGTAAGAGAAGGAACTGAAAGCCAGTTCTCTTGATTTCTAGGACAATGTTCTTTTAGCCAGAAGACAGAAGACACCAGCACTTCCAGAGCAAAATCAATACAGGATTCTATCTGAATAGAAGCTATTGATTCAGGGAAAAAAAAACCTTTTCAGTAAGTATCTATTTTTCTATTTTTTTTTAAGGGAGAGGTTTATTAGAAATTGATAGCAAGGTTTTAAAACAGAGCACATATAAATATTTACCTAAATATAAAAATTTTAATTATAAATATTTAAATTATAGATTTTAAATAATTAAGTTTATTTAAATATAAATAAATTATAAAAATAACTTAAATGTTCAACATTGCTAATAAGTATAAATTAAAATATCTCTGGTATATGGTCTCATGCTCATTAAGTGAATAAAATATTCACTAAGTGTGTTACTATGTGTAAAGCACTGTGCTTTAAATTGATACTCAACTGACAAAGGAAGAAGCATTTAATGTTGACTGTGATACAGGAAAACAGGCACATTAATTCAATCATGCTTAAGTACTTTAGGAAACAACTTGGAAGTGTGTAATAAAAGTCACAAGTTATTCATCACCTGTGACCCAGGGATCCATCTATACACAGTAGCAGTACTTGTAAAATAAAAAATATGAAACAAATTAAAATATCCAATGACTGGTGAACAATAAATGAACCTAAGGAGAACATTACTACACCACACAAAATGACAAATAAGTAAAATGTTGAAGAATGGACAAAGTAAGGCAAAAGAAAAATCACTACAACTATGTAAATGAAAACCACTTCAAATGACAAAGAAAACTCAGATCAAACATCTGAGACAACATCACTACCATAGAATACAATACACACCTATTCTTTTAAAAGCCAGGAAAACTCCTAATATATGGGGTTGCACACAAACTCAATAGAAATGATACTTATTTGAGGCACTATACACTGCAGTGGATTTAATCATATGCTGGAGCTGGGGATGGAAACAATATCCTAAAATGCTAGCTGGTGTAGGTTGGGGCAGTTTTTCCTTATAAGGTAATGAAATTGTAGTTAAAATGTAACTGGCTCAAGGAACTAACTTCCTGGGCACAAAGAAACAAAAAGGGGTGCTCCTCAGCTCTGATTCTCAAGTGGCAGACAAGACAACCTTTAAGTGGGGGAGTTTCTCGCAGGTAAATCAATACGAAAACTCTTCCTCAGCTACAACTAAGTAAATCTCTTTTTCTTAACCGTCAGAGTTTCTGGAAGTGTTTCATTTCATTACAGTATCAAACCAACCTGATCAAGCCTGACCTGCCAACACAGATTTTGATGATAGATAAAAACACAATTCTCAATTTTTTAAAAATTTATGGCTGCAAAATTTTATATGAGGAAATTATAGCAAAATCCAATCATAAGGCAGAAAGGCCCAGTAAAATCAATAACCCAGAACCTTGTGCCTGATTAAAAATATACCTAATTAAGAAACCCAGATCAAAACAACCAAGACCCTAACTGCCAGAGTAAAAGAGGCTGGGGCAGCTAGGTGGCACAGTGAAAAGAGCACCGGCCCTGGAGTCTGGTGGACCTGAGTTCAAATCTGGCCTCAGGCACTTAACACAAAAACTAGCCATGTGACCTTGGGCAAGTAACTTAACCCCAATTGCCCTCCTAAAAGCAAAAAAAAAAAAAAAAAAATAGAAACAGAGTAAAAAAGGCTATAATTCAAATGAAGTTAACAAGAATTTAAATTTCTAAGAATGATGACAAGGTGATTTTTACTCCTAAGGGATGGAGTGGGTGGAGCTGAGTACTCACAGCTTAGAAGCTGGAGTAGGACTCATGTATAGGTGACACTTAAATTGAACCCTGAATCGCAGGAGAGAAGCCAAGATGAAGAGGTGAGGAAGAAGAGTATTCACAGAATTAGGGGTAGTGTGTGCAAGGAATAAAAGGAGGGAGATGGAAAAAGACTGTCTACATAAAGAGTAGAGTAAAAGCCAAAAAAGCATGGAGACAAGGAAAAGGGGAAAAACAAAACTCTATTAAATGAAAACTTTCAGCATACCTTTGACCAAATTCTACATGGGGCTCTTTTTTTTTAAAGATGAGTCACCAAGGGATTGAAATGCTTACTCTGGATGATACAGAATGCATCTTCTTCACCTCTGTAGTCCAAGTACTCTACACTCCCATTCACCCTCCCGTACCCCTACTTTACAAAGAGGAACCTGAAGCATAAAGAGGTCAAAGTGACTTGCCCATGGTCAAGCAGACCTAAGTCCAACCCTTCACTTATTTTACACAGTCCAATGTTCCCATAATGCAGTGCTTCTCAATTTAGGGGGCAGAAAACAAAGACATACTGCTATTTTTCCAAATAATATATACCTAATTATATTAAGAACTATATTATATCATATTAAAATTATATTACATATTATATTATATATTATATTATATTAAAACTATTTTATATATTATATTAAGAACTATATCAAGTCAAAACTAAACAGTCAAAACTGAACCAGTCTTATCAAGTATTTTTCAAATGATATGAAAGAAAAAGTTTATGGCAAAATCTCCATACCTGTAAATGATACCTGACTATAATGGATGGAGAAATGCTAAGCTACTGTGATGAATCACAGTAAGATTTAACAAGACTATACAGAAGAAAAGAATACAAAGAAAATCATCTGAAGGAAAATAATACAGGATGAAAAGATCTAATCAATAATTTCACTCTGGCCTTTGTATCCTAAAAGATCTTATGATTAAAAGGTGCCTGGGGGGGAGGAGTCAAGATGGCAGCATAGAAGCAGGAAACTCTGTGAGCTCCCCCCAAAACCACCTCAAATACCTATGAAATATGACTCTAAACAAATTTTGGAGCTACAAAACCCACAAAGTGACAGAGAGAAACAAATCTCCCACTGATGGCAGCCCGGCAGGTCGGCAGGAAGGGTTCAACACAGTCCACTAGGAGCCGAGCCCAGCCCCACATAAGCTCATGATTTTAGCCCCAGGCCACCCCAGATCAGCAGCAGCTGGAGCATTTGGGAAAGTGGATCACCAGCAGGTGTGGCAGTTTCTAGAATTGTCCAAAAATTTTTAAATTGTATCTCCTGGATCTATTTTCTAGGACAGTGGTTTTTTTCAATGAGATATTTCAAATTGCCTTCTGTTGTTTCATTTGTTTGTATCTGTTTAATAGCATCTTGATTTCTCATAAAGTCATTTGCTTCCATTTGTTCCACTCTAATTCTGAAGGAATTCTTCTCTTCAGAAAGCTTTTGAGATTCTTTTTCCACACAAAGTCATGGAAGTAGTTAATGAAATGCCACATATGAGGAACCAAAAGGCCAGTTTGGCTGGACTATGGATGGTATGACAGAGAATAATGGGTAATAAAGCTGGAAAGATAAGTAGGGATCAGTCATGAATGTGAAATATAGACTTGTAGATAAATCCTCCTAAAGATAAGAGGCAGTCACTGAAGTCTACTGAAAAGAGGTAAGGAAGATGGCGGCGTAGAAGCAGCAAGGTCCCACAGCTCCCACACAGCGACCCTAAACACCCATAAAATATGACTCTGGACAAATTATAGGACTCTCAAACTCACAAAAATACAGAAAACACATCTCTCGCGGAAAGCAGCTCGGCAGCAGGGGATCATCGCGGCAGCCTAAAATCAAAACGGGACTAGGTCCCAAGGGCAATCAGGAGCAGCTGAGCCAAGCCAAGCCATGCTGCAGCCATTCTACAAGAGAGAAGATCTACAGCCTCCAGCAACTCCACATCTACCAAGGTGTGAAAAATAGGGATTAGAGAAAGGCATCTCGGCAAGAAGGGCTCTTCCCGCAGGCCTGCAGGCCAGAAGCCAAGACCAGCCCAGCCTGAAACTGCCATGCGGCCAGGCATTCTTCTCCTCATTGGCTTTTTGGGCCTCTTTTGCCATTTGAGTTAATCTATTTTTTAAGGTGTTATTTTCTTCAGTCAGGTTGTTGACTCTCTTTTCATGATTTAATCACATCATTCTCATTTCTCCTCCCAATTTTTCATCCACTTCTCTTATTTGGTTTTTGAAGTCCTTTTTAAGGCGATCTATGGCTTGTAGGAAATATTCGTGTTTCTTGGAAGCATTTGGTTTGGGAGTTCTGACTGTGTTGTCTTCCTCCCATTCCCTGCTTTGATCCTTTTTGTCCCCAAAAAAGGATTCTTGAGTTCGGTTAATGTTCTTACTTTGCTTCCTTTTCCTACTCAGGATGCCAGTAATTTATTTGAGTTTTTGGCTCTGTAACTCTGCTTCCAGAGGGGAAAGCTCTGTCCCAAATTGCTGGGGTTTTCACAGCTGCCAGAGCTATTAGGGGGCTGTTGCTGCCCCCACCAGCTTTGGCTCACTGAAAACACACCCCAGGACCACCACCCAAGACGACGATCCGGATCTAGGCCGCTCAACGCAAGAGCGCTTGGCCTCTGAACAATCTCTTGACCCCCCCCCCCTGCAGTCTGAAGGCCCAGAGCACTGAAGCAACCGGGTGGAGACCTTTCTCTTAGTCCTTATTTCTCCTGGTTTGATAAATGTAGAAACTGCCACAGCCACCAGCAATCCACTCTCCTGAAGACTCCAGCTGCACCTCCTCGTAACGGCCCTGGGGTTAGGCACGGTTTCAGGATAGGCTGGTTTTGGCTCCCAGCCTGCTGCTGACTTCAGCGAGAGATGTGTTTTCTGTATTTTTGTGAGTTTTGGAGTCATAAAATTTGTTTGGAGTCATGTTTTATGGGTATGTGAGGTCGCTACAGGGGAGCTGCGAAACCTTGGTTCTTCTATGCAGCCATTTTGGCTCCTCCAGTTTCCAGAATTATCAAGCCATAAATGCTGAAGAAAAAGAAAAAGGTCAGTGGAACTCAGTTGGATTTGGGGGGACCTAGTAATATATCGGGCCATCTGCCCCCAGAGCCAGAAGTGGCAGAAGTGGTGGCCCTGAGAAATGGTAATGGAATTTGGAGATTCCCCTGTATTGGCTTGGTTTTCAGATTCAGTGTTGAAACCCAGAGCTTATGAATCCCACTTGACATGAAGATATAGGGCTGAACTGGGAGGAGCCGTGAACTGGGAGAGAGACCCAAGCTGAGAGAAGGCCAGAAGGACTTTTGGGAGAGCAGTATCCAGTATCGTGGAGCCTGAGTTGCTAAGAGAAAGACTGCTGAGGGCCTGTGAGAGTTGCCCTGGACTTTTGAGAACTGCCACCCAAGAACTGAGGAGGGATGGCTGTGATGCTGGTATTTTGTCTGTCTGCTCTGATGTTTTGTCAGATTCACCTGCTGGTAAAGGACAGTGCTGCTGTTGTAGAAGTCCAAGAATCTTGCTGTTGGTTCAGAAGCCCTGAAGGAGGATTTTCTTATGGTATGTTTACAGAAATCCTAGAAGAAGGTCTTGCTGATGTTTTGGGTTCTGGGACTGTTCTACAGGCAGAGAGTGACTTGCTGAGGACATTGGCTATGGCTTTGTTGAGCCTTGTCTCCCCAGGAACTGAGACTGCTGAGGGCTTGCCTCTAGTCAAGATGAAAGAAGGGCCTTTCCTTCGGTTTTCAATGCTGATATGATAACTTAACCTTGTTATAGCTAAAGGATGGATGGCCTTTTGTGGTCTCCTGCCCCTTTTGAGAAAGTGCTTGGTGTTAATGGATGGTATTGTAATTCAGCACTATCCAGGGGTGGGAAACCTTTGGCCTTTTTGGTGCTCTGTGACTGACTAAATGAATGTACTTGGTTTATGACTGGAAACTATTCTCCATTTGAGAAGAGACTAAATGAATGTACTGCCCAGGAGTGGGCTACTTTGACTACTGATCCAGGGGTGGGATACCTGGACCTTGGTACTTTGCAATTGAATTGAGAACTTACTTGCTAACTGAATGAGTTATATTGTATTTTAACTTTCTCTAGTCTATGAATGTTTGCTGAATGAATGGGGTTGGCTATACTGGTAATCCGAACCTTGGAAGTTACCTGTCTTGGCATTACACCCTGCAACTGCCTCCATGTGGCTGTTTCAGAGCTCCTGGCATGTAGATCATGTTTGGGGGGGCCAAACAGCGAATCAGAGACTAAGTACTCTTGCCTTAATCTGCCTGGATCAGGATCGCAGTCTTGGGTGGTGGTCCTGAGGTGTGTTAAATGAGTCAAAGCTGGTGGAGGCTGTAGAGACAGCATCCTCCTAATAGCTCCAGCAGCTTCAAAAACACGAGCAATTTGGGACAAAGCTCTCCCCTCTGGAAGCAGAGTTCTACTGTGGCAAAGAACTCAAAAGTCAAGTAACTGACTGGCAACATGAGCAGGTAAAGGAAGCAAAGCAAGCACAATCATCCAACTTTAGATTCCTTTTTTGGGGACAAAAAGGATCAAAGCATGAAACAGGAGACAGACAACAAAGTCAGAACTCCTGCACCAAAAGCTTTCAAGAAAAATATAAATTGGTTACAGGCCATGGAGGAGATCAAGAAGGATTATGAAAATCAAGGAAGAGAAGCAGGGGAAAAATTGGGAAGAGAAATGAAAATGATGCAAGAAAATCATGAAAAGAGAGTCAACAACCAGAGTGAAGAAAATGACACCTTAAAAAATAGACTTCACGCAAATGGCAAAAGAGGCCGAAAAAGCCAATGAGGAGAAGAATGCCCTAAAAAGCCGATGGAAAAGGAATCTCAAAAGCTTTCTGAAGAGAATAATTCCTTCAGAATTAGACCAGAGCAAACTGAAGCTAACGACTTTATGAGAAATCAAGATACTATTAAACAGATCCAAGCAAATGAAAAAATAGAAGGCAATGTGAAATATCTCATTGAAAAAAAAAAACAGACCTAGAAATTAGATCCAGGACAGACAATTTAAAAATTATTGGACTACCTGAAAGCCATGATCAAAAAAAGAACCTAGAAATCATCCTTTAAGAAATTCTCATGGAAAACTGCGCTAATATTTTAGAAACAGAAGGCAAAATAGAACTTGAAAAAATTCACCGATCGCCTCTTGAAAAAGATCCCCAAAAGAAAACTCCTAGGAATGTTATATCCAGGTTCTGGAGATCCCAGATCAAGGAGAAAACATTACAAACTACCAAGAAAAAACAATTTGAATACTGTGGAAACACAATCAGGATAACGCAGGATCTAGCAGCTTCTACATTAAGGAATCGAAGGGCCTGAAACATGATATTCCAGAGATCAAAGGAGCTAGGATTAAAACCAAGAATCACTTACGCAGCAAAACTGAGTATAATGTTCAAGGGGAAAATATGGTCATTCAATGAGGTGGAAGACTTTCAAGACTTTCATCAAGACTTTCTTGATGAAAAAACCAGAGCTGAATAGAAAATTTGACAAATACAAGAAGCATGAGAAGGTAAACATGGAAAAGAATTCATAAGGAACTTATCAAAGTTGAACTATTTACATGCCAGCATGGAAAAATGATAATTATAACTTATGAAACTTTTTTCCGTATGAGGATAGTTGAAGGGAATATAAATGTATGTGTGTGTATATATGTGTGTGTGTATACACATACATATGTCTATATAGGAGGGTATTATGCGTATGAATACATGTGAATATGTGTGTGTGTGCGTGTGTGCACAGGTAGACATAGACAGAGCTCAGAGGATCAATCAAATAGGAAGAGATGATATTTTAAAGGTGAAATTGAGAGATGAGAGAGGAATATAATGAGAGGAGAAGGGGAGATACAGAATGAGGTTAATTATTTCATATAGAAGAGACAAGGGATAACTGTTACAATAGAGGGGAAGAATAGGAAGGCAAAAGGGAATGAGTCAACCTTACTCTCATTAAATTTGGCTTAGGGAGAGAATGACACACTCTAAATTGGGTATCTTGCTCTGTAGGAGAGGAGGGGGGAAGGGGATGAGAGGGGGGATGATGGAGGGGAGGGCAGGTTGGGGGGAGGGTTGTTAGAAGCACACACTTTTGTAAAAGGACAGGGACAAAGTAGAGAAGAGAACAAGTGGAGGCAGGATAGGACGGAGGGAAATATAGTGAGTCTTTTACAATGTGTTCATTGTGGAGATGTTTTGCGTAACTACACATGTATGGCCTATATTGAATTGCTTGTCTTCCCAGTGGCAGTGAGTGATGAGGAAGGAAGAAAAAGAATCTGGAATTTAAAGTTTTAAAATCAAATGTTTAAAAAAACATACATACATACATACATACATATATACACATATGTGTGTGTACATACTATATATATACACGTAATTTAGTAGTAGTGGTGGTGGTGGTGGTGGTGGTGGTAGTAGTAGTAGTAGTAGTAGTAATAGTAGTAGTAATAGTAGTAGTAGTAGTAGTAGTAGTAGTAGCAGCAGTAGTAGTAGTAGTGGTATTTACATGCAACTGGGAAATAAGATATAAAGGCACTGGGTTAGGGAGATCCATCTTGCCCTACCAGAAAGTCAGAGGGGTGATGGGGGAGGATACAGGAGACAGCAGATTCGGGGAGATGGTATATAGTGGTGTAATGCCAAGCAAAGGCAACTTCCAAGGTTCGGATTACCAGCATAGCAAACCCCATTTATTCAGCAAACATTCACAGAACAGAGAAAAAGTCAAAATACAGTATAACCCAGACATTTCACAAGGAAGTTCTCAATTTAATCCAAGTAAGTCAAAGTCTCTTCTCAAATGGAGATCAGTTTCCAATCATCACAAAAAGCCAAGGGTTTCCCACTCCTGGACTCAAAAGTAATTACCATCCCTTAACACCAAGCACTTTCTCAAAAGGGAGCAGGAGAGCACAAAAGGCCATCCACCCTTAAGTCATAACAAAATCAAGATAACATCTCAGCACTGAAAGGCCAAGGAAAGGCCTTTCTTGCATCTTCAATCCTGGCAAGCCCTCAGCAATCTCAGTTCCTGGGGAGACAAGGCTCAACAAAGCCATAGCCAGTGTCCTTATCAAGTCACTCTCTGCCTGTAAAATAGTAACAGAATCCCTGAAAGTATCAGCAATGCCCCCTTCCAGGATTTCTGTAAATATACAACAAGAAAATCCTTCTTCAGGGTTTCTGCACCAACAGCCAGGTTACAGGACCTCTACAACAGCAGCACTGTCCACCATCAGGTGAATCTGGAAAAACAACATCAAAACAGACAGACAAAATACCGGCATCACAGCCATGCCTCCTCAGTTCTCAGCAGCTCCAGGTGTCAGTCCTCAAAAGTCCTCGGCAGCTCCAATGGGCTCTTAGCAGTCTCTCTCAGCAACTCAGGCTTCACAACACTGGATACTGCTCTCCCCAAAAGTACTTCTTCTTCTGGCCTTCTCTGGGCTTGAGTCTTTCTTTCCATTCATGGCTCCTCCCAGGATAGCCCACTCTTCACATCAACAAATCCATCCCACAACTGGGATTGACAAGCTCTGGATCTTAACACTCAACCCAAAAGCTAAGTCAATTCAGGGGTATCTCCAAATTCCATTACCATTACAAGTGGGATCACTGTTTTGGGATGGTGAGTAGAGGAAAGATGGGGAGAAAATTTCTAACTCAAAATCTTGTGGAAATGAATGATGTAAACTAAAAATAAACAAAATTTAATTTTTTGAAAAAACTACCTGGAATATGTTAGGTTCTTAATAAATGTTTGTTGAAAAGACAGTGGAGAGGGGCAGTTAGGTGGCGCAGTGAATAGAGCACCGGCCCTGGAGTCAGGAGTACCTGAGTTCAAATCCAGCCTCAGACACTTAACATACACAAAAAAAAACTAGCCGTGTGACCTCGGGCAAGTCACTTAACCCCAACTGCCCTCCAAAAAGCAAAAAAAAAAAAAAAAAAGACAGTGGAGAAAAGCCAGGGAGCTGCCTAAGCTCTCCCCTGTTTCCCTTAGAAACAACATTAAATTAAACCTCTAAATAGATTCTGGAGCAACAGAACCTACAAAAAGACAAGTGAAACAATTTTTCGGCTTAAGAGGAGGCATGGCTGTGATGGCGGCCTTCCAGGCAACTTTAGCCTTCACTAGATTCTGGTCTCATTGAAAACTCCAACTCAATCCTTAGTCCAGCAACCCAGCTTCCAGATACTGTGAAAATTCTGTTCCCTCCACCAGGAGGAAAATTCTTGATTCTGTCTCTCTGGCCCTGGAACTCTTCTTATGCACGCACACACACACATACACACATACACACACACACACACACACACACACACACACACACACATGCTGGCTTCTTGTCTCAGCCAACCCCCTCCTGCCATATCAGCAACAGGACACAGAGTTCACACCCTCTGTTTCTTTCACAGAAGTACTTAGCCCTTAGTTACTAAGGTCTAAGTACCTGCTAAATTATATACAACATACAATTGACCAAATGGGGGGGAAAACACTGAAGAAAACAATGCCATAAAAAGCAAAATTGGCCAAATGGAAATGAAGTGCAAAAGCTAACTGAAGAAAATAATTCCTTAAAACTTAGGATTAGGCAAGTGGAAACTAATGATTCCATGTGACATCAAATGTAAAATATCTCAATACAAAAACAACTGACCTGGAAAACAGATCTAGGACAAATAATTTTAAGAATCATGGGACTATCTGAGAGCTATGATCAAAAAAAGAACCTGGACAGCATCTGTCAAAAGAAATTAACGAGGAAAACTGCCCTGATGCCCTAGAACCAGAAGGCAAAATAATAATTGAAAGAATCCACTGATCACCTCCCAAAAGAGATAACGAAAACTCCAAAGAACATCATAATCAAATTCCAGAATTATCTGGTCAAGGGTAAATACTGCAAACAGCCAGAAGGAAACAATTCAAAAATCAAGGAACCACAGTAAGAACTACATAGGATTTAGCAGCTTCTATAGTAAAAGACAGAAGGGCTTGGAATATGGTATTTCAGAAGGCAAAGGAGCTCAGATTACAACCAAAATCAACTACCCAGCAAAAATGAGTATAATCTTTCAGGGGAAAAGATTTACATTCAATGTAATAGAGAACTTTCAAACTTTCCTGATGAAAAGAACAGAGCTGAACTGAAAATTCAATCTACAAACATGAGGCTCAAGAGAAGTATAAAAAGGTAAACAGGAAAGAAAATAATATGTTATTCAATAATATTTAATAAGATTAAACTGTCACTTCCCTATACAGGAAGATGACACTTGTAACTCTTGAGAACTCCATGTCTTATTACTGCAGTTAGATGGAGTATAGATAGAGAGTGAAAAAAAAAAAAGATTAAACTGGGAGAAGAGGAAAATGGAAGGCAGAATAAGGTAAATTACATCACATAAGGCACAAAAGATCTATTAGTAGAGGGAAAGATGAAGGGGGTGAGCACTGTTCAAACCTTACTCTCATCAGATTTGGTTCAAAAATTTATCTTGCCCTATTGGGTAGTAGGAGAGGAAAGAAAGAGGAGCAGGTACAATGATAGAAGGGAGGGCATACTGAGGGAGGGTAAGTCAGAAGCAAAACACTGGTGAGGAGAGACAGGATGAAAGGAGAGATAAAAGCATAAATGAGGGTGGGGGAAAACAGGATGGAGGGAAATACACAATTAGTAATCATAACTATGAATGTGAATGGAATGAACTCTCCCATAAAATGTAAGCAGATAGCAGAATGTACTAAAAACCAGAATCCTACAATATGCTATTTATGAGAAACACATACAAAGCAGAGAGGCACACACAGAGTAAAGGTAAAAGATTGGAGGAGAATATATTGTGCTTCAGCTGAAGTTAAAAAAAAAAAAGCAGGGGCAGCAATCCAGATATCAGACAAAGCAAAAGCAAAAATGGATCTAATTTAAAAAGAAAAAAGAAACTATATCTTGCTAAAAGGTACTATAGACAATGAAGTAAGATCAATACTAAACATATAGGAACCTGGTACAGCATCCAAATTCTTAGAGAAATTAGGTGATTACAGTAAGAAATAGATAGCAAAACTATACTAGTGAGGGACCTCAACTTTCCCCTCTCAGAACAAGATGAAACTAATGAAAAAATAAACAAGAAAGAAGTAAAGGAGGTAAATAGAATTTTAGAATAGTTAGATATGATAAATCTCTAGACAAATCTGAATGGGAATAAAAAGAAATATGCCTTTTTCTTAGTGGCACACAGCACTACACAAAAAAATTACCACAGATCAGAGCACAAAAACCTCACAATCAAATGTAAAAAGGCAGAAATACTAAATACCTCCTTTTCAGATCATGATGAAATGAATGTTATATGTAATAAAGAGCCATGGGAAGAGAGATTAAAAATTGGAAGCTAAATAATCTAATCCTAAAGAATGAGTGGGTCAAACAATGAATCACTGAAACAATCAATAATTTCATCAAAGAAAACAACAATAATGAGACAACATACCAAAATTTATGGGATGCAGTTAAAGCAGGTTCTTAGGGGAAATTTTATATCTCTAAATGCTTACATGAATAAAACAGAGGAGCAGGTCAATGAATGGGGCATGCAACTTAAAACAGTTAGAAAAAGAACAAAATAAAAATCCTGAATACCAAAGTAGACAGTCTAAAAAAATCAAAGGAGAGTTTAATAAAGTTAAAACTAATAGACCTTTTCAGCCATACAATGATCCAAGACAATTCCAAAAAGCTCATGATGGAAAATGCTATGCACATCCAAAGAAAGAACTATGGAATCTGAATGCAGATTGAGTCATACAATTTCCACTTTGTTTTTTGTTCTCTCTTTCTTGTGGTTTTTCCCTTTTGTTCTGATTCTTTCATAACATGACTAATGTATGGAAATATGTTTAATATGACTGTACACTGTACCTATATCAGATTGCCTGTGCATCTTTAGGAGGGGGGAGAGGCAAAGGGAGGAAGAAAGAAGGTTGGAACTCAAAATCGTATAAAAGCAAATGTTGAAAACTATCTTTATATATTATTGAGAAAAATAGAACACTATTAAGGGGGAAAATAAAATAAAATTGAAAATAAAAAAATTATGGAATTAATAAATAAAACAAAGGGCTGATTTTATGAAAAACTTATTAAAATAGATAAACCTCTAGTTATTATGTTTCAAAATGAACAGGAAATTAAAGCAATAATTAGGAACTATTTAGCCCAACTGTAAGCCAATAAATCTGGCAATCTAAGTGAAATGGATGAATATTTACAAAAATATAAATTGCCCAGATTAGCAGAAGAAATAAAATACTTAACCCCATCTTAGAAAAAGAAATTGAACAAGACATCAATGAATTCCTTAAGAAAATCTCCAAGGCCTGATGGCTTTACAAGTGAATTCTACCAAACATTTAAATAACAATTAATCCTAATTCTATATAAACAATTTGCAAAAATAGGCAAAGAAAGAGTCTTACTAAATTCCCTTTATAACATAAATATGGTGCTGATGCATAAATCAGGAAAAGCCAAAACAGAGAGAAAACAATTATAGATCAATTTCCCTAATGAACATAGATGCAAATTATTAAATAAAATATTAGCAAGGAGATTACAGCAATTTATCATGAGGCTAATACACTATGACTAGGTGGGATTTATACTAGGAATTCTATTCATGTTCAACATTAGGAAAACTATCAGCATATTCAAACACTTCAATAAAAAACTAACAGAAATCATATGATTATCTCAAATAGATGCAGAAAAAGCTTTTGCAAAATACTGTACCCATTCCTATTAAAAACACTAGGGGACACAGGAATACATGGAGTTTTTCTTAAAAGGATAAGCAGTATCTCTCTAAAACATCAGTAAGCATTATATGTAATGGGATAACCTAAACACTTTCCCAATAAGATGAGAAGTGAAACAACAGTGCACATTGTTGCAACAATTATTCAATACTGTATTAGAAATGTTAGCTTTAGCAATAAGAGGAGAAAAAGAAACTGACAGAATTAGACTAGGGAATGAGGCAGCAAAACTATTACTCTTTACAGATGATATAATGTGAGAGAATCCTAGAGAATCAACTAAAAAACTACTTTAAATAATTAACAGCTTTAGCAAAGTTATAGGATATAAAATCAACCCACATAAATCAGCATTTCTATATATTGCCAACAAAGTTCAGCAACAAGAGACAGAAATTCCATTTGAAATAATTTTAGACAACATAAAGTATTCAGGAAATCTACCTGCCAAGACAAACCCAGGAACTTGTTTTTTTTGTTTTGTTGTTTTTTTTTTTAATTTATTTTCTTGGTTACATCATTCATTTCCACAAGGTTTTGAGTTACAAATTTTCTCCCCTTTTTGTCCCTACCCCCCAGCCCAGAACATTGATCCCTCTGTAA
>CM053594.1:339203120-339232393 GCA_028646575.1 Pseudocheirus occidentalis | reverse complement strand
CTGAATAAAGACCTTGGTTCTGCCTTCCATGTGGAGAGTTTGCTATATTTTGTGATCCAAAACTCCACCAACATATTCATAACCATCATGGGTGTTGTGAATATCTCATTATTGATACAACATCCTTCATTTTCCCAAATAGGAAACCATGTGGCCCATGAGGTCTTCCCTCCAGCAACATAGACGGCACATAAAGGAAATTGCCACCCCTTTCAATGTACTGTCCTGGAATCACAAACCTCAAATCATATTAAGATGTTAAGAAAAATACAAAAAGTACAGGTTGTATTTTTTTATGGTAGAAATGAAAGAAGTCAGAAAAGTCACCCAAATGTTTAAATCTATGATGTTTCCTATGCCTTTGTTAAAACATGCCTTAAATCACTTGGAAAATAGCAAAAACAAATGTATACCTTTGAGTGCTGTAGTTTTTTCTTTTTCATCTGGACCTCCCTGCTGAAGCTGTGCCATGTTTATCCAAAGCATCAACCAAATTAAAGAAATGATGAAAATGGACATCAATTCTCAGATGAGAGTCTAGAATGAACCAAAGTAATAAATTAGCCAATTTTAAATGTTCATTTTGTTTTTCCCATGTCATTTGATGTCAGCTTTTCAGAAATGTTTAAGAAGTCTAAGCAAAATTTAGAATTTATTTACTAAATAAAAAAAATTATAACTTCTAAACTTTTAAACAAAACAGAAATTGTAAATGTTTACTGCACTATTTATGAAGTCACAATTAAGTAAATACATTTACTTTCCCATTTTCTTGACCTATATTAAACCAAACAAGAAGTATTTATTAATCACTTAACTATATACCAGGCCATTGTGAAAATAAAGACAAAAATGAAACAGTACTTGCCTTCAAACAGTTTATTTTCCATTAGAAAAGAAAACAAGTACACATAAAAGTAATATTTTAAATGTATACACACACACAATACAGATTAATCTGGAGAGGAGACACTAGAAACTGGGGAGAAGGGCAGGAAGGCCTCATATAGGAGGTGGGATTTATCTGAGCTTTAAAGGAAAATAAAGATTCTAAGAAATGGACACAAGGAAAAGGACCAAGAACAGCCTATTCAAATTCCCTGATAATGGAGGTAGAGATTAAGTATAAGGAATCTGATCCTCAAAGCAAAAAGAAGTCGCTGAAGTTTATTGAGAAAAGCATATGAACCACCTATACTAGCGACCTTCAAAACAGAATTTGCACACTACTAGTAAAGTTATATAGCTGAGCTTAGCTCCCCTAAGCTACTCTGCAATGAAGATGGGAAAAGGATGCTAACTGAAATAATGACCAATAAAACAAAAAGAAAACACCAGTAAACTACTCCATCCAATGTAGGACAGCAGAAGAGACCATCTCCCTGACCCACTCCCAGCCTTGCCTCCCTGCAGGTCACTGCCAAGAGATGTAAGAGGGACAAAGGAGAAGTCAGGGAAACGGGAAGAGGGGCAGTGTTGAGAGAGGGAGGAGTGCTGGGGAAGTAGAACAAAAATCAGCTACGTGGCAGAATGGGAATCAAAATGAAGTATAAGAATCAATGATAGAGGTCTGGGCTTCCTTCTAAGAGGAGAGGCAGATGAATGGGGTTCAAACCACTCCAAATATAGATTACTGAATATTAATTCCATTGATTTTCTTTCCCCACCTTGTTTTTCTTTGTATAGTACACAGGTCAGACATGAAAAAAGTTATAGGAAAGTACAATAAAAAAATACACAATAATTATTTATAACAATGAATGTGAATGAAGCTCATAAAACAGAGGAAGGTAGGAGAATAGATGGGAAAATAGATGGGAAGAAGGTAGGAGAATAGATGGGAAAGAAGAATCCAACAATATACTACTTCACAGTACACCATGCTTAAAACATGAAGACACAGATAGTGAAAATCAAAGGATGAAACAATTTATATGTCTTAAACCAAAAAAAGCAGGGGTGGCAGCCATGAACTCAGAAAAAGCAAACAGAATTTAAAGAGATAAGGAGGGAAACCATATTATATTTCAAGATATCATAAATAATGGAATAATAGGACAGGACCTGGGATCTCAATAGCATGAAATACTTCCTGGTGAGAAAACTCTTAGGAATGCAGATCATCACCTCCACAAAGCACATTTCTGAGAGTTGCCTTGAGCACTAATAGGAGGTTAAATGACTTGTCCAGGATGTTTCTGGCTTCAAAAATTGCTCTAGCACAGTGATTCTCAACCGTGCTAATGCCACAACCCTTTAATATAGTTCCTCATGTTGTGGTGACCGCCAACTATAAAATGATTTTTGTTGCTACTTCGTAACTGTAGTTTTGCTACTGCTATGAATCGTAATGTAAATATCTGATATGCAGGATGTATTTTCATTGTTACAAATTGAACATAACCCACAGGTTGAGAACCACTGAGCTAGCAACTAAGCTATGATGCCTCTCACAAAACTGAAAAATCAATACTTGAGATATATGTGTGTCTATACATATATATATATATGTTCAGACTCAGAGAAAAGCAAAAAAAAGATTAACAAGAAAAATTATAGACTTGAACAGCATTTTATAAAAGTCAGCTATGATAGATCTCTGGAGATTAATGAACAGGAAATGAAAGGAATATAAATGTTTCTCAACTATACCTTACACCTTCATAAAAATTGACCACATACTAGGGCATAAAAAACTTGATAAACTAATGCAGAAAAAAGCAGAAATATCCTTTACTGATTACACAATACAATAAAAACAGCAAAATAATACAGCCTCAGAAGAAAAAAACAAAAACTTAAATTAAGGCTAATTAATGTAATCCTAAGGAATTGGTGGATCAAAGCACAAATCATAGAAACAATAATTTCATCAAAGAAAATGATGATAGAAAACCATAATTTAAAAAAAAAAACTTTTAGAATGGATCCAAAGTAGTTCTTTGGGGAAAACTTGTATTTCTTAACACTTTCATCCAACAAAAGCAAAAGACCTAAGTAACTGGTCATGTAACTAAAAACAAACAGAAAAACAACAAATTTTTAAAAAACTAAACACAAAAATAGAAATTCTAAAAATCAAATCTAGTGTATATCATAAGCTTATGAGTTCCAAGCTGTAGAACTGGATTCCACACCAATATGCTAAGGCTCCAGGAACAAGTATACTGCCAAGTTACATAAGGCAGATTAATGAAACCAGGTTGAAATGGAACGGGTCAAAGTCAGTAGTGGCTTCAGCCCATGAACAGTCCTATGCATTCCAGTATCCCATTCCAAAATGGGGAGACTTAGCCTTTTTTTTTTAAGTAATGATAAAAATTAATTTATTCAAATAAAACTCTGTACTACTACAATCAAAATCTGCTATTTTGGTCAAAGGGTAAAAACCTATGAACCATAACCACAAGGCTACAAAGGGTAAAGCTTCCTACAAAAAGAAAATGAGCCACTTATCCCTGAAGTAAAAAATAAGAGAATAATGCAAAGAAATTAGAACCCATGTAATTACTAGACTCTTATCTCCTATGAAATGATGTAAATATCACCAAAAAGCAAAATAAAAGCAGACTAAATACTTTAACCCAACTCATTGCCCCCAAGAAAGCAAATTTCAATTGCCATCTGCTGATGACCTATGTGACCTATCTTTTCATACTGAGGCTTTTTTTATGACCAATAAAGTAAATGACAAATGTTAATGGATAATAATAATAATAAACTACATAAAGCAGCTTGATATTAGCTATGCCCCAGATATATTTCTGAATTATTTTAATTTATATACTCCAGATACATGAGTAAAAGTAATATTTATTAAAAAGATAAATGTCAAAAATATCTACAAGACAAGCTTTTACCCTCCCTACATAGGAGGGATATGAAGTGCCATTACAGATAGAACCAAAATGTGAAATATCATAAATTTTGGTCAGAGAAATATTTCATTTGGAATGGAGGAAACTGCAATCATTCTTTACTATAAATGACCTAACAATACATACCTGTATCTCTTAACTTTCTAAACAAACATGTCTACAGAAAACTATATATACTGAAGATTTTAATTGTTCAGATTTTGTTGATTTGGATTTTTACCTAGGCTGTGATTTCCTTGTCATGGAAGTATTTCCATTGGCAGAGAGCAGGCAGTACTTGAACCCCTGGTCTCTCAGATGCCTATTTCAGCTATATCATACTGCCTCCCACAGAAAAAAAAGAGAAGAGAACTTGTAAAGAAGATTTTGTGACGTTTAAGGTTAAGTGTGAAGGCCTACATAGTCTGTTTCATGGGTTGTATGTTATCAATGCAATGGAATCCACAAAATATAAAAAGCAGCATGCCGGGGAGTAGGCAGAGCTTTCCTGGAGGATCCACAGAAGGCCAGTGACAAAAATCACATAGGACATCATAAATAAAAAATAATGATTTGTGGCAGGGTACCTCCACTGATGACATCAAAGATGCAGAATGCTTAAGTATGCAGTTTACGTACAAATTTCACTATGACTTTCTTGCTACAAACCACTTTTAGCAGAAATGAAAGAAGATCCTAATAACAGCAGTGACTCTAAGTGTACTGCTGTAACTACTGCAGCCATATATTGGCCTATATCAAATCTTGGGAATGACAGTCAGATTACAGTATGTCTTTTAACTCTCCTCATACCAGGCTAGCATTTCTTCTAAGAAATAACTACGTGGTTTAGAATTCATATAAATGTAGAATTTCAAAAAGTTCTTTGTGTATTGGCCACCAAATAAGTATATTTCTCAACAAAGAAACACATTATTAAAGTTGATTTCCAGAGCAAAAGGGAAATTTCAACCACTGATACTATTTAGTTTTAGTGTCATTTTACTAACTTTAAATAATGGAATACATTCTCAGGATTAAACAGCAAGTACTAATATTTTACTCTAAATTAGACAAAATATGCTTAAAGGTGCACACATCAATTCACTGTATTTAACCTTATAAAGGAAGAAATTAGGCAGTCAGTAATTATTCTACCTCTGACCCTGGACCTGACAGCAGCCGAGGCAAAGCAGCTCAGCAAGAAGCAAAAACAATTTGTCTATGATGCTCTTACTCATTGTGTTGCATTTTGACCATCTTCAGTTGTTTTCCAGAGCTGTGGCACAGCTGGTGGAGCGAAATCAAGAATATTATAAACTCTCAATTTAGTTTTCCTAATAAAAATTCAGTGTTATAACCTGCATGACCATAGATAAACACTCCCGAAAATGCAGCTAGCGAGCAGTTTGATACATCTGATATATACTAATACATGCACTTGACATAGTTTATTTGGCATTATCTGATAGAGGTTAGGTTATAGGGAATAAAGGAGAAGAAGGTTTTTACTGATGTGAATTGGGACACAGTTGACATGCTGTATAGTTCATGATAACCACTACTGTTTAAATATAGTTTTGCTAGGAATGGTTACAGTACAAACTAGATTCAAAACATCTCAGTTTGCGATTTCATTCTGTGAACTACACAAAGCAATTATCATATCTTTTTCCCTCTATGACTCCAACAGAGAATCCACTATGTATAAATAAAGCTATAAATAACTTGTCATGTAATCTTGATCCAGTCAGCATTTCAAAACACAAAATGATGGAGTATTTCTTGGGTGCTCTGTTTGCCCAGCATCTTGCCAAAGCACTTGAAAAGTATACAAGAATACACATGGGGACTCTAAATTTTTTTTCTAGCAAGTAGAAAACACCTATGATAACTGTGACAACAATAAATTTATTCTACTTTTCTTGTACCTGCATAATTACAACATCCCACCAGAAGAATGTACTCAATTCCGAGTGACCATTATCTAATGTGCTTGCTCCAAAATGTTCATCTAGTTCTGGCCCCAGGGTTTGAGGGTTCAGATCAATAATGCAGTAAGTATAGGAACAAACTCAACAGTTTATCATCAATCTGGGGGAGTCTTAAAGACTCCTTAAAGAGAAGAATGAGTAACTGTCTATTTGTTTCAGTGATTTGAGAAGCCTCAAAAGGCGCATTTACCAAATTAAAAAAGCTAACTCCAATCCCTATTCTCACACTTAGCATCACTTGGTTCATCCTACCTAAGAGGTAAAAAAATCATGGCTCTGTTTGTAGGGAAGTGAGCAAAAGTATAAAGCAACCAGATCAAACAAGATACTGGAATATTTGATAGAGAGGGAAGAATCCATATGGAAAGAGAACAAAAGAAAAGAAAAAGAAAATTTTACCTTACAAATATCTGATGTGTTATCATTTGCCCTAGGACCAAGCTCATGTGGGACCATGGGTATACTCAAACTGCGACAATGGGAATCAGTTACAACACAGTCCTCAGAATGCTTTAGTGGACTGAAATGTCTTTGCTATGACTTCTATAGTAGGGTCATTGCTTACATAGCCTTTTAATTCTTTCCTTGATGCTCAAAAGGACCTGAAATTGCAGTGATACATATCTAACAAGGCAGGTCACAATTCATCAGTCTAGCCATCCTGCGCAGATCTTCTGTGTGCTTTCCCATAAGATCCACCAAAGCTGATCTACCTGGGGAAACTACCCTGAATTCTTCTGCTATCACAAGAATATTAGTGGAGTACTATGATAGCACTGATTATTCCTTACTCTCACCATGTTACCAGCTCATCTTCTTTTTCACGTATACATAGATGTGTATACATATATATTATTATTTGATGATATATTTTACTCTGATTCTCCTTCACATTTTCACAAACTACTACTTCAATACTTCATCAGGGTCCAAAATTGACCCTGGAGTCCAATTTCTGGGAGGTTCAACCACGTTGGAAAGAATTTGAGTTTGCCCCAGCAACTGAATGAGTCCATTACAAAAATCAGCTCAGGTAAATACAAAGAAATTCACTGCCAGGAGGCTGACCCACTTGGTAAAGAATCCATTGGCCAAAGCAAATCATTCCTCGATGTTGTTACACCACTTTTTCTCCTTATTTCAGTCATATCTTGTTAATGAGTATATCTAAAGCATGACAAAATGAAGACAAGGCTATGTGCATATCTGACCCCTTTTTGGACTAATTAGTTCTTCAAAAAAAATGGTCATAGATACACTCCTTAATCTTGCCAGCCTCCTTATATAAGCATGCTTTGGTCAAAAGTGGTCTAAAACTGGAATGGTCCATGGCTCAATATAAATTCCCAACTGTGATTTAAAAATAAGAACAAGACAAAATAACTAAAGTCCTAGTGGTAACGCCATAGTTGTCATCCTCAAATCCTAAAGATTATGCTCCATCATAAAGAAATACTGTAACAATTTGAAGGGGTTTTAAGTATAAAGTAACTCACAGACTAAAGGTGTCAACTTTATGACATTTTCAGTTGACTTGGACACCTTTTTAAGAAGTGAGGCTGCTAATGTTACTGTCAATCACTCCCAACACCACTTTGTAATTCAACTACCTAAAGAAAGGGAGCCAAGAGTTAAGAAATCTTGAATAAAAAAATTCAAGAAGAAACTAATACCATACTACTGTGTCTTAACAGGCTCCAAGTATACTATACTGATCATCTAGTTCAAGTTTCAAATTGTTTTTTGGCCAAATGCTTTGAAACACAAAAACCCCAACAGGGCTCAAATGGAAAAGTATACAATATCTGGAATACAATGCTATTATTGAACTTCAGGGGATAAGCAGCCTTGTGTGACTCTCTCATAGGGCATGAAAAAAGAGGCAGAAATGGTAGAGCTAGAAGCCAAGAAATAAATTTTTTTAATTTAAGTTTTTGTGCTTAATATACTAGAAAAAGGAATGTGTAATCCAAATAGTTTGTGTGGGTAAACCATAAAACCCATGAAAACCATTGCAGAGTCTACATACCACTGTGTCTTTCAGAGTAGGTTTTAGTTACTAAATGAATGAATTTAAGAAAGTTATAGAAAGATCATTTTGTGTAAAATACAAGTCATATTATAAAATGTCCATTAATTCAGAATTCAGCTATAATTTATCATGACATAGTCTCTGCACTGGCAACACTGAAGTAACATATTTGAAAAGTTAGTTTTCTCATTTTACCACGTATGCATCCTGCTAGGCCCTGCACACTCTGACAAGTCATTATAAATGGTCAAAGACACTAGAGCTAATAGAAATCTTTCTAATTTCCCTCTTAAAATATTGAAAGAAGATACCAGACTGCTAACATCTTGCAGAAAACCAGTAGGATCCACCTTAACAAGAAAAGGAAAGGAAAGGAAAGGAAAGAAAACAAAACAAAACAAAACAAAACAAAACAAAAGAAAAGAAAAGAGAAAAGAAAAGAAAAGAAAAGAAAAGAAAAGAAAAGAAAAGAAAAGAAAAGAAAAGAAAAGAAAAGAAAAGAAAAGAAAAGAAAAGAAAACCAGTAGGAGACAAGGTTGAGTTTTTTCCACTTCAAGGTTTTTTGTTAAGTTTTTTCTTACCTCAAGATTCTGAGTATATACAAATTCTAAAAGATTAAAAAGGCTCCACATCCAAAACAGTATTAACTACTGGCATTTACATAGCGCTTTGAAACTTTGCAGAATATTCTGCACTCATTGTTTCATTTCTGAAAATTTCTGTTAATCTAATAGATGCATCAAACAGGTTTTTTTGTGTGTGAATTGTCGTAGTGCATATAAAAAAAGATATTGTAGCGAATGTTTCCAAAATTAAATGAATAAATCACTATCTTGAAACTAGTCATGAGGCTGTTTTAAAAAACAACAATCTGACCTTATCTTGTGTGGTTCAAGTCATTTTGTTCTTTGTAAAATATATGGTAACTAGTCAATGCAAAAAAAAAAGAAAAGAAAGAAAACTTGTCTTTTAAAAAGTGAATATTTTAAATTTTCAAAAAGTGGAATGAGAATCAGTTACAGGGGAGCAGAATAAAAAAGATGTAGGTTAAGGAATGAACTCTAGGCATTCTTCCGTCACAGTTGAACTCCTTAGGGTTTGCCCACAAGAGTAGATGCCACAGAACATCATATTCCAGTCTCTGGCTGTAAGACAGAAGCTGAGCTTCAGATTTGGAATGGGAGGGGGGACTTGCCCATTTTCCCAGACTGAGGTTAAAAAAAAGTAAAATTCTGTAGTAGCAGCCACTGGAGGGAGGGCTTGGTGTTAGAATGAGAATAAAACAAGCTTGAAATATTTTATTTAGTGCTTTGTCTGAACCTAGCATTTTGTTAAATGCATTTCTATTTGTTTAAATGACAAATGCCAAAAATATCACTGCTTTCTGCATGAGAGTTAAACTTCCTTTCTCTGAAAAACAGATGTTGATTCAACTGTCCTTTATTGGTACACAAATTAGCATGAAGGAAATTATAAAGCTGCCTCAACTGTCAAATAACAGTAAGCAGCTTCTGTTTAATCTACATTTAAAGAACTATTGGCATTTAATAAGCTAGGTCATCCTATCAATACTGGGTGCCTTTGCATTTGTATTCACTAACTTTGCTAATAGTCCTTTCTTACCAGAAAAACAGCAAACTATCTGAAACCTGTCTATAGCTAAACTGATCCAGTGAAAAGAATAGAAAGGCTACCTCATAAAATCTGATGAGCACACATCTCTGTAGCCGAGCCACACCAAATAAGTGATTCCCTAGGAAATCTGGTTTTTTAAAGTTTCCTTACTGGGTTTGTTTTTCTAAGGAACAGAACACTGAATTCCAAAAATTATCATCAATTAAGCTTACATTAAAACAAAAGAGAACAAAGCTTGCTATTGTTGTACTCTTTTACGAATGTTTATTTAATAGCAGAGGATTTGCAAGACAGGATACATCCATATTGTTTTCTACAACTTAAGGTTCACTCTCTTTGAAACCTCAACTGCATCTGCTACCTCACCAGTGTGGGTATTCTCTTTATTGAACCCTAGCCTTTCCTGCTAATCCTGGGAAATTCTTTTCCATGACCTCTCTACTAAGATTACCACAGGAGGTCCAAGTTTCCTGGCTCAGGACTTTCTTGCTTTTTCTTCACATTATAAAATGGGATGAGGTCCTGACTCCCCAAACTACCTCTCCCCTAGAAGCCTTGTTTTCATGCCAGCAATAAAAATAATGGCTGTGTCCATTCCATAGCACCTCCATCTAACTGGTATATTCCTCTTTAAACATCCAATACAGAAAACAAACTATGCCCTCTTCAAATCCTTATTGATCCATGATGTCCCTGATTTCTTCTCCAACTTACTTTTCCCTCTTTTTTTTTATGTGTTGTCTTCCCCCCACCCCATAGAAGATGGGCGACTTGAGGCAGATTATTGGGTTTTTCGGCTTATATTTGTATCATGCCATACATAAGTACTTAATAGATGCTTTACCTATCTATCATCATGAGAATACCAATGGAGTATGAGAGAGGCCTACCGTTTATCCCTTCTTCTAGGTCACATGACCATCCCCATCCTTTTTTGCTCCTACATTTCTTCGCTGACATCCTCTACTTCACTTCTCCTTCATAATACGTTGCTTGTAATATACTACAATCTGCTCACACCATACCACACACTCACACCACACATCCTTCTATTATTGCCCTCTCTAAAATGAAGAGTTCTAGTTACCACTTCTGAGGAGAGTTACTTGAGAAAAGCAGATGGATTAGAGCAGTGGTTCCCAAACTTATTTGACCTACAGCCCCCTTTCCAGAAAAAAATATTATTCAGCACCCCCTGGAAATTAATTTATTGAACTCAGAATAGGTTATTCATCACCCCCCAAATGCACCTGTGACCATCACAGCCCCCCCGAATCACTGCAGCACCCACCAGAGGGCTGTAGCGCCCACTTTGGGAATCACTGGATTAGAGCATGGGTTAAAAAGGGAAGGTCTGTACTTAAATCAACAATGATGAGAGTGCTGATCCTATTCTCAAGATAACCAAAGGACAGGAAAATTGCCAAGGTATGGAAAATTTTTTCAACATTATTACAACCCTAAAAAGGCAACAAGGTAACCAAGACAACACCAACAAGTAATGATACATGTGCCAACTTTGTCATTTATAGAAAATGGTTTGCAAATCATCTTCATATTCATTGAGGGCATCCTTGATAAGACCAGTGGAAGATGACACTTTCACAAGCAATGTTCTATAGCAGCGCTCACCTTTAATACCATGAAACGAATGAAGATGTAAAGACTACAAAATCCATTGTATTTGTTGTTTCTCAAGCTTTAAAAAAAAATGCTGAAGAAAGCAAAACAGGCTCTCTATCCAATAAGGTCTTGCAAGTATACATCAAAATTATATAAAATTCCTTGAAAAGTAAAAATAAAGTTAACTTTGTTCGATGATCCTTTTTGATCATTAATACTAGGTAAGGCACAGAGGAGATCTAGATCAAGTTCAAGTCAAAGAAAGATTCTCTACAGACGATTGAGAGGCAAGACAGAACAGGAAGGCGAGAGGCGTCTTTGGACCACAAAACAAAAACTGGCACGCTGTCTGTGCCTCCCACTCCAGCCCAACTCCAGGCATTCTCACTAGGCGTCCCTCATGCCCAGAATGCTCCCTGTCATCTCTACCTCCTGGCTTCCCTGGTTTCCTCCAAACTCCAGCTTTGCCAGGAAGCCTTTGCCAATCTCCGCTAATGCTGGCAGTGCCTTCCCTCTGGTGCTTATCTTGATTATATGTTGTATATTGCTTGCTTGTGCATAGCAGTTTAGATGCTATCTCTTCCATTAGACTGTGACCTCCTTGAGAACAAGAAGTGGGGGTTCAGCTTTTTTTTGGTAACACCAGCACTTAGCACTGTGCCTGGCACATAACAGGAGCTTAATAAATATCTACTGACTGAGTAGGGTAACAAGACCTAGTTCCTAATTTCAAATCCTGCCTTGGTCACTTAATAGCTACATGACCTTTAGATAACAGCTTCATCTCTAGAGATTTCAGTTTCCTACTGTGAAAAATGGAAGGAGATATGGAAAGGAGAATGGAATAACCTAAAAGGGCCCTTCTAGTCCTAAACCTAAATCTGATGAGACCTTCCAGACTTCATCGAGCCTCAGATGATTGCAGAATGAATTCGAAAGAGGTCAGCCTTGCTCTACCAACCAAATCACCAAGGAAACTGAACTGGACAAAACAATAACACAATTAATTTGGAAGGACAAAAGGTACCAAGGAACATAACAAGGGAAAGTATGAGATAAGGAGCAGAACACAACTAGATATCAACTATATTATAAAGCAACAGCCATCAAAACTACTTTATAGTGGTGGGGAAAACAATAAAGATGAAAACAAAAACAAGAAAAGTAAATCAGAAAAGATTAGATAACCAAGAAAGAGAAACAATCAAAAGAGCAGCCTAATGTGTGATACATAAATTCCTGGGAAATAGACTCCCCTTTGATAAGTACTGTCAGGAAAAGCAGAAAGCTGTTCAGCAGAAATATTTTTTTTACTAACATCTTACAACATATACAGTGGTAAGCTCAAAAAGATATGCAACCTCTTACTAGCCCTGTGACCTTGGGCAAGTCACTTAACCCCAATTGCCCTCCAAAAAAAAAAAGACATGCAACCTAAATGTAAGAGGTCATGCCATAAAAAAAAAAATTAGAAGGCAACAAAATCAGTTCTTTGACAACAATAGCTAGAGATAGAATTCTTAATTAAACAAAAGATCAACATCATAAACGATAAAGCAGGTAATTCTGACTATACAAAATTTTAAAAAGTTTTACACAAAATCAGTGAAGATAAAATTAGAAAAGAGATAGAAATGACTGCATCATGTCTACAATAAAAGTCTTATGTATATGTAGATATATGTACATTCATGTATACATTTGGAATTGACCCACTCATATAACTCCAAGAGTCATTCCCCAATACATAAGTGATCAAAGGATAAAGTTGTCAAAAGAATTACAATCTATAAATGAGAACGTGAAAACATGCATTAAATCACTAATAGCAAAAGAAATACAAATCAAAATAGCTCTACAGTTTCACTATACAGCATACAAATGAGCAATGATTAAAAAAGATTAAAATAATCAGTGTTTAAAGGACTATGGGAAGCCTAGCACATGCTGGTGGAACTCTGAACTGGTTCAAATACTTTGGATATCAATCTGCAATTATGCAAGAAATATGACCAAATCTGGACTCTTTGACTCAGCAATCCTATATATAGCCCAAAGAAGCTGAAAACAAAACCAAAGATTCTACACATACCAAAATTTTCATAGTTTTATATTTGTGGTGACAAAAATCTAGAAACAAAACAGATTCACGTCTACTGGGAAATGGATGAAAAAATAATGGTGTAGGAATGTAATGGAATATCACTTGTAAAGCACTTAGTACAATTCCTGGCACATGGTAGGTGAATAATAAATTCTTGCTCTTTTTTCCTCCCCCTAATAAGTGATGCCAGATAAGAGGAATTCAGAGAAACATAGAACTATAAAAACTGATGCTGTGTGAAATAAGCAGACCCAAGATAGCACCATCCAACAACATAAATGAAAAGATCTAGTGAACTCCAAGTAATGGAAAATTAATGAAAGGCCCAGAGAACAGATAAATATATCTCCCATCTTGCAACAGATTGTGTTTGTCCTTCATTTATGAAGAAGACCACAGCATCAGGGAAATGGTGACACAACTGCAGTTGATTTTGACTTGACTGAGGGAGGGCTCTGGAAGGTCACCAGCCTCACTTTCTTCTCCAGAGCTATCTGGATGCAGTAACCAGAAAATCAACAGGATGACTAGAGATGACTGAGGATCAATGGGAGATGCTGGTCCTCTTATGGTAAGGCTTTTCCATGTGCTCACCTACAGTGAGGTAACACCCATTCAGTGAATAGGCATCTTTAAGAAGTGAGTCAAGGAATGATTCCATTAATTAGAAAAAAAGAAAAATGAAGGTGGGAGGGGAAGACCCTCAGGGTTGCTGTTCCAAAGAAAAACCAGTTGCCATTGACATTCAGTGTAAGCGTGCAGGGACCTATTTATTGTGGTTCAATCTATGAGCTTCAGAGTGAACTGAGTTTTTTAAGGTTTTGAGAAAGGAAGAAAGAAAGAAAGAAAAAAGAGAGAAGAAAGAAAAAAGAAAAGGAAGAAAGGAAGGAAAGAAGGAAGGAAGGAAGGAAGGAAGGAAGGAAGGAAGGAAGGAAGGAAGGAAGGAAGGAAGGAAGGAAGGAAGGAAGGAAGGAAGGAAGGAAGAAAGGAAGGAAGGGAGGGAGGGAGGCAGAGAGAGAGAGAGAGAGAGAAATCTCTCCAGTAAACCCCAAGTTATGTGGGCAGCTTCTGTTCATCAAATTTTACCTCCTTTTGGAGAGGAGAGGGAGAGGGAGAGGGAGAGGACCAGCTTAGTTACCCAGCTAGCTGGGTCCCCATTTAGGCAGCTCAGTCTACTCACAGGTTGTTTGTACTTTGTTTTTGAAGAGGGCCATGGCATTAGGGAAGTGATGACATCACTTGCAGTTGACTGATTTGAGGGAGGGAGATTGTGTGCAAGGTCACCAGCTTCACTTTCTCCTCCAGAGCTGTCTGGATCCAGAGACCACATATTCATGAGGACGACTGGAGATGACTCAAGACGCAATGAGAGACCCTAGCCCTTGCATGACAGAGGCAGAGGACTACTGTAGAATATTACAGAAAGTGTCAGATTCAGTCACTATATCAGACGTGTCTGCTTAACTGCACTTCTGTCACTGAAGGGTTCAAATGAGGGCAAAGGTTGAAAATAACTGAAACATCAGGACAAAATGTATCCAAAAAAATGTATTTTTATTAAATTGGGCCTATCTACCCACACAAGAAAAATCGAGTAGATAAAGAAATATCTTAGAAGATATTTTAAGAGGCAAAGTTTTTTAACAGATATTCTTAATACCCTGGGGCAGGGGTGAGGAACCTGCAGCCTTGAGGTCACAAGTGGCCCTCAAGGTCCTCAAGGGCAGCCCTTTGACTGAATCCAAACTTTGCAGAACAAATCTCCTTAATAAAAAGGATTTGTTCTATAAAACTGTGACTCTGTCAATAAACCACACTTAGGGACAGAAAAGCACCAAAACAGCAGGTTCCCCACCCCTGCCTGGGGGTTCTCAACAACTTGCTTTGATCTGTCCTAACTCTCTCAGCTCTCCCGTCAACTATCATTTTTTGGTTGACTCTTCAAATTAACGTCTCCAGTCCTAGCCTGTTTCAGTGCCTCCTCAGTTCTAAGACCAGGATTTCCAAGGACCTGAACGACACAACTTACAGATAATTTCATAGCTCCAAATTCAATATATCAAGAATAGAATTGTAATTTCTTCCTCAAAACGAGCGTGCTCTTCACATCTTTGTCTCATCAATGGCGACTGTGCCATCAAATCTTCTGAGGATACAAAGCAGCTCGTTCTAACAGGAGAGACATAAACAAACAGGCACATATAAGATACAGAGTGAGGAGATAAAAGGTGGCCTTAGAGGAGAAGCAAAGCCTCCTGCAGGAAGAGGCACTTGAAGTGAATCTTGAACAAAGATTCTAAGGGCTGAAAGTGAAGAGAGGGAACAGTCCGATTCTGGAGGCCGGGTAGTACACGGAGAGGGATGTGTGTGAGGAATGGTGGGTACAGAGCTGAACTATGAGGGAAATAATGTAATAAGGAAGACAAGAAGGAGTCAACTGAAAATACCAAACACAAGCGCTTACGCTGATCCTAGCAGCACTAGGGAACCACCGGAGTTTGAGAACGGAGGTGACACGGGATAAGACACATGCTTCAGGAAAATCAGCAGCTGTGTGCGGAGAGACTTGAAGAAGAAGGTCCATTGAGAAGGCTATTGCAATATTCCAAATGAAAAATGATGAGGGCCTGAATTAAGGTCTAGGTGAATGGATCATGCCAGATCAGCAGCCTAGCCCTTCATAAGGTCAGTGCTCTATGAGCCCTGAGCTTTAGGTGTAGTAAACTGGTAAGCATATCAAAGTTCACCAAAACTTCTGTTTTTTGGTTTGAGTTTGTTTTTTTTTAATTCTGGAAATCAGGCCTGTGGCTGTGAGGCTCTCAACTGAAACTCAGGGGAAAGAGCAAAGCAAACTAGGATGAGAACTTTCCATTTAAGTCTTAAAATAGTAGCTAGGAGGGAAAAGCAGAATGAATAAAGTCATAGAACAGAGTGTGGGCATGTATGTGTGGATGCACACATAAAGATATTGAGATATATCTCTGAATAAGAAGAGGGGTCAGTAGGTGATTATGTTTCAAGTATACGAAGAGAAACATAAGTAAGTGTAGAGGGAACAGAAGAAGGTACAGAAATAAACAACCCAAATGCATTCTTTAATTCAAATCTTTTCAATTTTCAATTTTCCTTTTTCCCATTCAGTTTTATATACTGTTCCTTTGCTCTTTCAACAATCAACTGCCTATGAAACTTAGTTTGATGGCAAACAACTTTATATATTCATGTTAGTAGGGTCAGCAAATGGATGGTGACAATACTTATCGGGTCACAAAACTGGCTGAGATAGATGACGGTGGTGGTGAAAACAGAAAATAACGACATTTTATCATAAAACAAAAAAAAAACCTGGGTAATAACACTGATTTTTGTATTCTTCCTATTACTACTTTTTTCTTAACTGGTAACATGGAAGGGTTGATACAAACAAGCCTTTCATTTTTCTTTATATGCCACCTCTGTCTTATTATACTAATTCCAAGCACTTTGACTAAAGTAACTGAGCAGTATTACAGTAAATAATGGATACATCATCAAGAACAAGATTTTGACAAGTTTGTTCCCTGTGTGGAAAAAGAAAGGATTAGCCTAGAATTCTAAGGTCCATTCTAGCTCTAAAACTGAGTAAGGTCAATCAAGGATATTTAAATAAACTTCAAATGAAGTAATTTATTGACTACACAAATGACTAAAATTCTTTAGCTCTTTCAGTGTTCTGTTGCATGGCTTTAGGTTTAATATCTTAACATCTATTTAGATTTGTGATAACTTAATTAAGGGGGCTTTAATTTTTAAAGCATGACCAAGAACTGCAACACAGCCTTGTTTCTTCATCTGAACAATAAGGTCAAGTCACATGATCTTTGAGGTCCCTTCCAACTCTAACATTCTGTGATTCTATGATCTTGGTCCGCCTTCCTCATCCTTCATCTCTTTTGTCAGTAATCAAGTTCCATCCAGATTGTTTATTTAAAACGTCTCTCACTTTTATACTTTTGTCTCCATTTCCAGGGCCACCTCCCGACCCCAAAAAGCTAAAGACAATCTCCTCCCTTCTTAGTCATCCTGTGTTCTGCAGTTTTTCCATCATATCACAATGATTCACAAACTTGTCCATCTTTTTATTAATATCCCCACTGTACAAGTCAGCGATAGCAGTCAACAGAGAGAAGCATGTGGACAAATGATACACCTCAGTGATGTTTATAATCTACCTGAGCTTCTCATAAGACATGGGAATAGTAGCAGTATGGCCATGATTATCATCATAGTAGTAAATTCCTACTCTAATAACAGCTACCAAGTCCTCAGCTGCATCCTTGAACATGGTTATATATGACAGATAGAATAACAAGAATAAGTGAATTAAAGAGGGCACTTCCAAATACCATAACTGATATTATCTAAAAAGACAGGTTAACCAATAATGGTGCCCTAGAATAGAATAAGGATGCTGGCCCTAAAGGGATACTTTTGCTAGAAAACTCTGTTAGACAAAAGAATAACCAGGCATATGCTGCAAGGTAAGGTGAAAAGGGCAACTGCAAGAAGGAAAGTCAGGGGGAAAATCTAGCGTACTAACACTACAAAAAACAATTTCATTTGATGTGGTATTCAGACTATTATACAGCTTTAGTATCGATTGTGAGATGTGGGAGACCCTACCACAGGACCATCCAGCACCGTGTGTCAGCATCTAAGGCACTGCGCTCCACGAGCAAAGCAGAATCACAGTAACAACGGAAATGTGAGATTCGCACATCTAGAGACATCTCCATCCCAAATGTTCAAAGGGACTATTTGTGCCCAACCTATGGCAGAACCTTCCAAGCCTGTAATGGACTGATCAGCCACAATCAAATACACTGTACCATGACCCCAAAATCATGATGCCATTGGTCCTCTTACAGTACAGAGGACAAACAACAATAGAGAGTTTTCTAAACTAGACTCTAGACTATGACAGAGATCATTCAAATGTAGGAACTAGCAATCAGAAATCCTCTTTTTGAACAAATGTAAAGAATAAACGCTTCAAATAAAAAGGGAAACCATGGGGGGGGGGAAGTGAGTCTTGAAATGCTTGTACATATTTTCATACTTATTGTTGACTTTTTTTTCACGGATCCATTGACAGTATGTAGTACTTCCTCATCCACTGAATTTATTTCAGATTTTACTGTATGCCAGAGTTATTTATTTTTCTTATAAATAGCCCTTTTTCAAAACACACCAGCATAGTTGTTTGTTCACTGATTAGGTCAGAAAGCATTCTTGAGTTTAAGCCGGCTCCAAATCCAGATCACTAAAAGTATTGACTATTTTTAAAAGGGAAAGGATGTTGTTACATTTGGAATTGTTTAAGAACTTCACTCAAGCCAAGTTTCATTCTTAAGTGTAAAATTGCAAGGAACATGGAAAATGGAATCCTTGAATATGGAAGGATTCACTAGATAAAGACTTCCAGCCCTTTACTCTCTGATCTTCCCAAATGCTTTTACTATTGAGTATAAATAGATGTGATTGTAAAAGACCAAGACCCTACTCTTGGCTTAATTCTGGATTTTTATTGTTCCCTGCTTTCCTCTTTAGTGCAAAACTACAGTTTAATATCAGCAAATATATTAACACATTTGAAGAGAATAATTTAAGGATTTTTTATTTTACTGTATCAGGTGATACAACTTTATTTTAGGAGGCAAGAGCTTACATTTAAAAAGGGAATTATTTTTAACTAGCCTGGAGATCACCAGTGTAGACTAGAAGATTATTTTGTAAACAATGCTAATAATATTTCTTGTGACCTGCCTACAACTAGAGGAACGAACGAAGGATGTTTTTAAAGACTGAGCAACAAAACTGGTGTGCTTTTTAATGAACACCATTATTATAGGTGATATGTAAGTAAATGACACTATTGCCAGTGGTCCCTTTTATGCATATAAAAAAATTGCTATTCAGAAGATAAATAAAAAACTGTAGCGTACAATAAAATCTAAAATAAACTTAATGGCTGAAGAACAGGAAATCTGCCAAATAAGATGCTATTCAATCAAATATAGACTCAGCATACAGAGTAAGGAATCTACTAAAGAAACGCCAACAACAAATTTAAAAGAGGGTATTAAAAAGATTAGTCTTGTGTTAGTATTTTGATAAGTGAGGATAGCAATTTTAAACAACGTATCATGTTTTATATAAGGAGATACGTATCTAAAACGGTTTAAGTAAATTTTCACACTTTAAGTGGACTACAGAGCTCATTATTAAAAAGAATTTTAATGATAAATTATTTAGTTTTTTTAATTTTTCTAAAAAAAATGGTTCCTAATTTACAAAACCCTAACACTTCAAACTTACGTCCTTCCCCATACTTACAAACTTCCTCTTCCCCTTACTTACTGCTGTAGACGCCATTCCCATATCCCATTCAGTAGATAATCCTCAATCCTTCATACTCTCCCAAATCTGAAGGTCAGTCCCCTTGATCTATCCCCCTAACACTCTTCAATCAGCAAATTTACTTAGCCACATGATGTTCACAGCAGTGAACACACAAATTCTGCCCCAAATTCATCTCACCATGCCTGGAATTCCCTCCCTTCTCACTTCCACGTCCTGGCTTCTTTCAAATCCCAGATAAAATCCCTTTATATAGGAAGGATTCTTTGTATATCCAACACTTAGTAATATGGTACATAGTAATAAATTCTTACTGACACAATATATTATACACAGGATAATATGACAGTATTGCTATTACTAGAGCAGCTAAGGCTGAAGAAGGGAGAAAAAAACAGAAAGGAACAGAGAGGGGAAAGAATAACTAGTTCCCAAGGGAGCCAAAGTCCTAGAGATCTGTTCACATTCAAGCTCAGACAACTTTTACCATCTGATTTTCTTTCCTTTCTATTTCCTGGCTACTAAGAATCAATAAAGTAAAAAAATCAAGCTGGTTTCACCCAGTAATAGTACATTAAGACTTTATATTTGATTCCAGAAGTGGCAGGGAACCACTAGAGTTCATTGGCTAAGTTCATGGTCAGACCTACACTTTAGAAAGATCACTCTGACAGCTGTGTGTGTGTGAGAGAGATGGTCTAGAGCTAGTAAAGGCCTGAGGCAGGGAGACAAAGCAGAAGACTACTGCTATGGTTCAGCCAAGAGATGACAAGGATCTGAATCAGGATGGTGGCTGGGAAGAGTAGAACAGGGGACATACACAAGACATTCTGTGACAGTCAAAAATGACAGGATTCGGTAAGGAGACTGGATATGTAGAATGAGTGTGACTGAGCCAAAAATGACAACAAAGTTGTGACCCTGCGTGATTAGGAGCCTGGTGGACTGTTGTGTCCACAGCAGCAATAGGTAAGTTTGGAAGAATAAAGGGCTTGGAGCAAAGAAAATGAGTTCTTTTTTTGTTGGTTTCCCTTTTCTTAGTGACCTGCTCAAGGTCATACAGCTAATAAAGATATGAGGTGACATTCAAACTAAGATCTTCTTGACTCCAAGTCCAAAGTTCTATCTACTTCACCACATAAATGTAATCAATTAATCAATCAATAAGCATTTATTAATCACCAAAAGCAAAAGTGAAACAGACCTTGCTTTCATTCTAATGGGAAAGATAACACAGACATAGGTAAGCATACACAGAAATAGAGACAAAACAGACACAGACAACTTGGGGAGAAGCTGGGAAGACCAAAAAATGCTTCATTGTAGAAGGTAATGCGTGAGATCAATTTTTATGGAAGAAAAGACAGCCAATGAGGTGGAGGTGAGGAGGGAAAGCATTCCAGGCACGTGGGAGCAAAATCCTAAAAGGAAAGGAGAATGATTTCAAGTCAGAAGACCTATGTTTGAATCCCAAAAATGATGCTAGGGGGATCTAGAGCAAGTCACAGTCTTCCTGGGCTTCAGTTTTCTCTAGGTGATTTCTAATTTCCGTTCCACAGGATCACAGAATCCCGTTTCCTCAAGCAAACCTTTGGTTTTCTCAGGGTCTGAGTTTCCTCATCTCTAAAGGTCCATGTCTCTTTCATCTCTAGTGACCATAATGTGAGAAAGATAGGTTATGAAGGTATTCAAAGGACACTGTACAGAGCAAGAAGGAAAAAAATAAACAGTCTCAGCAATGACAAAAAACAATTGGAAAACTTGCACAGAAAATTTTTAAAATAAAAGGTTTGGGAAAGTAAACTGGCAGAAGCCTCTTGAAGGAAACTGAAGGAATGATAAATCTCACCCTGAATGAGAACAGAAATAAAACGTCCATGTTATGAGAATCATCATCATCTTCATAACTAACATTTCTGTACCACTCTATAGATTAACTCATTTGATCTGACAGCAGGAAGTGTCACAGACTAAAGTAAAAAATATTGGAAAAAGTGATTAATGGTTATAATCAACAACATAAACAAAAAGTAATTTTCAAAATGGATTTAACTTAAATATGATTCTATTTATCTCTCCTCTTCTCTCTCTCATGTTCAATCTTTCTGTATCTCTCCAGTGCCTTGTCTTCTGCTTAAAATACACCAATCTATTAAACAGAACTTTAAAACACACTAAACTTCGAAGATGTCATAGAATGAGGATACCCTCTAATTCTATAGCACTAGAGAAACAAACACACACTCATACACACAATCTTTTTAGAAAACTTTTTAAAATGTTAAAGTGGATAAAGGATTTCCCTAGTAGACAGGACTCCAAACCAACCCCTACAACTACCTGGCTTGTCTTACTTCTTCATCTATAAAATGAATGGGTTTAACAAGATGATCTCTTAGATTCCTTCTCAGTCTAACATTCTGTAATTATAAACAAGTCAAAACAAGACTTGGATGATAAACCAGTTAATTTTACTGCCAATCTCTTGGAAATCTAGCACCAAGGTCAAATGACAATCATTACCCCAAGAGTATCAAAAATTTCAAAGCTGAGGAGAGAGGGGAAAAAAAAAAATCACTAAATTTTTAAAAAGTCATACTAGTAACAAAAGCACACCAGTCATTCACTTCAAGCTCCCACTTCCCTTATCCCTGTGTCATCTCCTCCTTTACTTCAGTCTCTAATAAACAGGGGGCTCTCCTCTCTCACATTAACCCAGTGACATATACCCCCTGATCTCATCCTCTCCTATCTTCTCCACCAGAAAGCCTTCACTTTCATCCTCACCCCCCATCTATTCTCTGTCTCTCATTTTCAAACTTTCTATACCTGCAGATTCCTTGTCTTCAGCCTATTAGCATATCTAAGTCTCTCCCGTTCTTAAAAAATACCTCACTAAATCCCATCATCTCTGCTAGCAATCTTCCTTTACCTCTCCCCTTAATTAAACACTTTGAAAGAGCCATATATATTCTCTGCCTCCTCTTCTCTCACTGGCTTCTAAACCTATCTGAAATATGGATTTTGACATCATCACTTAACTGAAACTACTTTCTCCAAAGCTACCAATTGTCTTTGAACTGCCAAACCTAATGACTTTTTTAGTCCTCATCCTTCCAGATCTTTCTGTAGCCTTTGATACTGTTGACCTCCTTCTGGATACCCTTATTTCTATGGGTTTGTGTGACTGTGAACACTCATGGTTTTCCTCCTCTTTTTCGATCTCCTTCATCCAAGCCAAATCCACTCATTATAAGTATACCCTAAGACTCAGTCCTGGACCCTCTTCTCTTTCATCCCAACCTTAACCTACTTGATTGACCTCGTCAGTTCCCATTCCAATGATCATCTCTATGCAGCTGGCTCTCAGATCCATATATCCAGCCTTGGTCTCTCTCCAGTACCCCAGTCTCACATCACCAACTCCCCATTATTAGGTATTTCAAACTGGATGTTCTAAAAGCATCTCAAACTCACTATGTCTAAAACAGAACTCATTATTTTTCCCCTAAAACTTACACTTCATCAGAATTCCCTACTCCTATCAGTCTTTAGTTACCAAGATTCAAAACAGTGTTATCCACAACGCTTCATTCTTACCCCACATATCCCAAAAATCGCCAAATCTAGTTTTTTCTGTCTCTACATGATCTCCCATATAAACCCACTTCTCTCCATTTAATGACATTTTTAAGAGTCATGACCACCTGCTCTGCCACTGCACCCTAAAGACCATGGGACTTTTCCAATGGACTTAGAGATGAAACTTTCCACATGTAAGGCCTTCCCCATTAAAATACGAGCTCCTTGAGACTATCATACTTCTCTATTTGCATCCCAAGTACTTTGGCAGTGTTTTGTACATAATAAGCATTTAATAAATGCTTTTTATTCATTCATTTATTACATTCCATTCAAGCAGCCACTATCCTAGTTCAGGTCCTCATTTGCTTTCATTTGGAATACTTAAATAGTTTCCTACTTTATATCCATGTCTCAAATATCTCTCTAGTCCAACCAATATTCCACATAGCTACCAAAATGACTGCCTTAAAGCACAGCTCTGAGCAGCTTATCTATCTACTCAATAAATTCCAATGGCTCCTTTTGGCTTCTAGGATCAAATATAAATGCCTCTGTTTGGCATTTAAAGCTCATCAAAACCTGGAGCCTTCTCATCTTTCCACTTCCTTTATCCTTCAATCTTCTCCATGAACTCTTTGATGCAGCCCACTTGCTATTCTTCTACATGACATTCCACCTCCTAATTCAGTGCTTTGCAATGGCTGTCTCCCAGACCTGGAATACAATCCTGTCTTTACTCTTGGCCTCTTAGAATCACAGGTTTCTGTCAAAATTCAGTTCAAACACAATCTTCACAGGAGATGGCTGCTACTGCTTTTCCCCTGGAAGGCTACCTTGTATCTACTTTCTAGGAATCTTGAATATGTCCTAGAGATGTACATGTTGGTTACTCAGCAAAAATCCAAGATCCTTAATGGCAATATTAGCACTCAGGACAGAGCCTAGCACACAGTAGTGTAATAATACTGGGATGTGAAGTTCTTCCGTGCCCCTTGAATTTGCTGACGTAGAAGGAAGGGGTGGAGCAAGAAAAAGCCAAAACCAAGCTAGCGTTCGTGCCATGGTGACTGGAAGCAGATGCAGTGGCTGCAGTTGCTGGGAAAACATCTTTTTTTTTTTGAGCCAGCCAGACTCTCTGCTAAGGACTCCTGCTGAGGACTGCCAGGGACAGGAACTGCAGGGGGCCATAGCTGCTGGGAGCAAGCTGCATGGACACTGAGCAGTTATCAGGAGTGAGGAAAGGAGGATCTTTGCCTGTGGTAGCCTGTCCTGTTTTGAAGGCTTGAGAATGTAGGTGCTTACTACTTTAACTATGTGTGCCAACTTCATAACAGAAAGTTTCTTACATGTGTATACAAAGCATGTTTTCTTGCTTTACCAGGGATTCTTAACAATTTGTGTGTCACAGACTAGGCAGTCTAATCAAACTTGTGGACCCCTTCACAGAATGACGTTTTTATATGTATAAAACAGGATTACAAAGAAAACAAACTGCATTGAAACATAGTTATCAAAATACGTTTTCAAAAAGTTAAGAACCCCTGCATTAAAAAAATATATATTGGAAAGTAATGAAACTTTTAGAAATAAAAAAGTATTCTTTTGGAAAGCTATGAATAAACAAGAGAAAGACAATAAAAAAAAATAATCTTGTATAACCCAATATTTTAAGCTGACCAGACAGGAAAAACGCATTTCATATTCATAATTAAAACAATTAAAAATTCACACCCATATGGTTGTTTTGTTAAAATAAATATACATGCTTCTTGTTGAAGAAAAATACTGACAATAAATAAGGTTGTTTTAGTTAAATAAGATCATTTGAATGTCTAGGTTTGGGAGGAGGTAGCAGTTGTAAAACCCATTTTTTAAAAGCAATATTATCCTGGGGATAAGGCTATAAATCATGGAAAGTGCAGTTTCCAAAGAACTAGTATTGAAGGTGATCCAGTGAACAATGGATACCACAGATATAAAGAGGCTTGACGTATAGTAGCAATGATGACTCATAAACAAATTAATAAAAGGAAATGGTCCAGCAATGAGCAATAATAACTAATAATGAAAGAATAGCCTAATTATTGCACTGATACCTGTATGATGTCAATACAACCAGAACCAAGGCCTCTAGCATAGAAAGGGGGCATCATATTGATGTTTTATGGTAAAAGAGCCCCATAAAGTGAAAAAAATGACCTGAGTGTAATTCTAACTCTGCCACTTAAGTACTACTTATCTGTGTGACCTTGGGCAAGTCACTTAAAATCTCATATCTCTGCACCTTAGTTTCCTTATCTGTAAAAGGAGGGTATGAAGTGAAATGACAAAGTTCTGTTCTATGACCTAGTCATAATCTACCCATATTTATGAGATCACAAATCCATTAAAAAAATAAAAGAATGTCATATTCCTAATAAATAATAAAGATTTAAAAGTGAAACTTGTATTATAATATAAAATATTCAGCTTGGACCTTCATGATAGTGAAAATGTTACATGTTAATTATAAAACAAAGTCATAGGTTTAGAAGAGACCTCAGAAATCATTAAATCCTCATTTTAATAGATGGAGAAACTGAGGCCAAAAAAATTAAAGGGCTTGCCTAAGGTTACATAAGTAATGAGGAGTAGAACTCTTCTAATTAGGAATTCAGTATTTTGTTTTGTTTTTCCCAGTATAAAGTTCCAGTATAATCTAAGAACTTGCAGCAATCAAATTCATCAGCACAAGTTAGTTCAGCACATCAGCAATCTATCAGAGCAAGGAATGTTTCCAGAAAAAAAAACAAAAACAAAGAATAATAAAATTTTGTTGAGAAAAGTGAGAAAGAAAGAAGAAAAGAGGAGCAAGAAAACACTAGAATAGGCACCAAAATGGAGACATCAAGTGGGGAAAAGGAAAGAAAAACTGTGTTGATTTCACAATTTAACTAGTGAATTATTTTTGTAAAATCAACGAATGGGCTTATAATAGTTAAACAAAACTTAAATATTGGATTACATGGTCTAATGGAAATGAAATCTACACCACAATCTAAGTTGTAAATAACAGGTATTTAGGTTATATCAAACAAGTATTCACTTTAAACAAAATCCATTCTAATCACCAGGTGCCAGGAAAGGAAAGGTGAGGAGGTTAAAAGCCCTCAGATTTCAGACTGACCTCGGTCCTAGGCTGCCCAGTCCACTTTGTCCCTGGGGGAAGAAAGAGAGCCTGGGACCCAGGGCAGATGCTTTCTGTGCACTGATTGATAAATACCATGACTACCCCAAGTCTCTTCTGAACTATTTCTCTTATAAACTCACTTAGAAGGCACAGAGGAATAACAAGGTTCCCAAATAGCATAAGCTTCCAAACACTAGTACAAAAACACCTTCCAAAGTCAATTCTAAGAGATTTAACCATTATCCAAACGACTGCAGGCCTCCATTAGCACAGACACTTGAAAGCTGATTGTTATTAATCATCACTACACCTGGGCTAGGATTGGGAAAAAAAAGCAGCTAGGCATTTTGAAATTCACATAATAATCTAAGTTCATTTGTACCCTGATATCAGTGAAAGAGAATAATTTAAATTCAACCCAACTTTTATACACACTCAGATCAACACTGCTCAATAAAGCATAGGGCCAACCAACTCTCTTGGCATTTTCATCATCTCAACATTTCTCCTTTACATCCACTTCTCATTTGGAGAGATACTATTCTTTTATAGGAATTTCTCACATCTTGTTTGAACCATGTTAGGGCCAAACTGGCCTTCTGCAAGTTCCTCACAAATGACACTCCATCTCCCAGATCTCTTGCTCTGCACTGACCATCCCCTCATGCCTGGAATGAACTCCTTCCTCACCTCAAAGAATCCCCATCGTTACTCAAGATATAGGCCTCCCTTGTTTCCCCCAACTGCTAACACTCTCCCTCCTTAACTACCTAGTAAGTTATTTTGCGTTTCTTTTGTATATACCTACGTATGTGCATGTTGTTTCCTGAAATAGTATGTAAACTCTCTAAGAGTAAGAATTTTTTTCTTTTTTTTTTTAATTTGTATCTATATCCCCAGTAGATAACTGACAGACAGCACTTGCTTTTTGATGGCTTTTTTGTAGAATGTAAATCTGCTATATTCCTGAGGTAAAAAGGGTTGTGACCCAACCCACCTTTATATATTATGGAAACAAAAAAGCAAACAAAAGCATGGTGCCTGACTGCTCATTATTTTAAATTTAAAGAGCACCTATCAAATTGGAAAAAAACAGACAAAAACAATGAAACCCAATGCTAGAAGGGTTGTTACAAAATAGGTCTATGTATACATACACTAATAGTGAACATGAAAACTTGTACAATTCTTTGGAGAGCAATATGGCAGCCTGCAATAAAGTTACAAAAAGAATATCCTTTTAGACCCAACAATCCCATGGTTGGGAAGGCACCAAGTGCTACACATTCAAGGATTTTCATAGCAAGTGTTACTTGAGGTCAAAAAAAGAAAACTGGAAGCAATTTAAATGCACAAAAACAGTGGAATTGCTAAATAACTTTGAGCATCAATGTAAGGGAATTCTATAATACAATAAAAACTATGAGGAATATGGAGAAATCTCGAAAAATACTTATGAAACAGTGCAAATCGAACAAAATAGTACCAGAAGAAGAGAGGACAAGTTATGACTTTGTACAACCGATTCCTATTTACAGGTATCTCTGAAAAGTACTGACCTGCAACAAGGTACACATATCACTTGCTGCCTGGCTATCTATGGCTACTCTATATATTCCATGTGGTTCTAAAAGCAGAGAAAGCAACTGTACTACTCTAATTCAAAACGTGTATTGGCTCATTCATTCCTTCACTGAGGTGGAGACAAGCTAGAAAAAGTGAGCTACAGGAAAGAGGGCAGCAAAATGGAAAAATCATTAGATGTGGCCCCCCGCATACCCGGGCGTGTCTTTAACATTTCTAGGTCTCCAAATAAGGAAGTTGGACTAGTTGACCACTGGGTCCCTTCCAGCTCTGGCGTCTAGGAAACAAGTTGCTTCTTAACCCATTGAATTCAAAATAACGTTTTATTAGACCTGAAGAATCATTCATCTAGTACTTTCATCCCAGTTTCCGGTCAATGTCACCACTAAAAACTGGAAAAGCCTGTTGTTAACTTACTATAGGCTGCCCACCAATAAATAAATCATCAAAGATACACAGACCGAGTTTGCCTCCTAATATCACTCATACAGTCTAGAGTCTGCCAGTATTGCCACCACCATCAACCACTCAGAGTTTTGCAGTTCCGGTCTATATGCTCCCCTATGAGCCTTCAATTCAATAAATGTTCATTAAGTACCTACTACTTATATATGTGCAAAGCCCAATAGTAGGCAGTAGGCACTGAGGATACAAAGACAAAAAGAGTAAACAGTCCTTGCCTTAAAGGGTTTATTCAAATCCAACTTGCTTAACTCTCAGCATGGGTCCTAGTTGTTTTACTTTATACTTTGTATCAGGTTATAAATCAGGGACCTAGTGCCACAGAGATATGCCACTGAAATAAGCAAGTCACAAAGTCTCCCTGTGCGCCTCTCTGAGGTTAACAATTTTCACTCCTGGATGACTGACCCACGTTTAAGGATAAATACCATTTCTTTGAAACTGCTTTGGAACAATTACGGCAATCATTATTGCCTATCATAAAGAGAAAAATATGCTTATTTTGAAAAGCAAAGTGGTATAGTGGTGACTGAAATGGACTTGGAATGAGGAGAGACCCGAGTTCAAATCCTGTTTTGACACCTACTACATGTAATAAACCTCTCTAAAGTTCACGTAAAATGAGGTTATGATGTATATATCTATCTTACAAGGCCATTATGAAGATAAAATGAGATGAAGTATGGAAGGTACTGTGTAAACTTACAGAAATGCCAATTATGCATTATTTGATGAGCTGTACCAGAAAGCTGCCTGACCTGAAACAACACAATTTTCCCCACAGACTTTTTCAAAACTCTAAGGGAAAATTAACAAACAGCACTGTTTG
>CM053594.1:339026196-339202620 GCA_028646575.1 Pseudocheirus occidentalis | reverse complement strand
GAAACACGCTCCATGGCATGCTAAGACTTCCTAAAATATATCAGTTGCCTTTTTTTTTTCTTTTTGCAGATTACTGTTCTTCTGGGTTATCTGAGGCAGAAGAGCTCTGGATCAAACACATTGTTTTCAAGTGTTCCAGCATCACTTTTTCTTCTTCTTCTAGGGTTTCATCTGTCCTCATCTCCCACCTGAAAGAAAAGACATAGTTAGCATTCCATTAACTTTTAAGCTACAGCTGACTCTCAGTTATTCAGGGCTGGTGGTTTAAATTTATGGCTTATTTCAGACGTTGTCTGAAATCTACCATCTACCCTTCTGCTCTTGGCCTTTTGGACAACCCAGGCCATTGGCAACTCCTCTTGCAAGGTGGGCAACAAGAACAGGAAGGGAAATCCTAAGACATTCATTGCATACCTTGTTTGTAGTCCTAGCAAAAGTATTTAGAGGAGGAGGGTATAAGGAGGTTTAAAAATAATTAATACATTTTGTGGATTCATGCTAACCACTAAAATACATAATCTAGAGGTAGCCAAATTTCATCAGCACTTATTTTTATTCATATGTTTAATCTTTATATCTTTCCGACCGAGGCCACAAGACTACCTAAAACTACTTTGGAAATTTTGTAAGATGCCTCTGCTACCTGTTTCATGAGTAAACAATCTAATCATTAGTATATAAGCAAACAGAATGGCAGCTAGATGGCTGTGGATAGAGTACTGAGCATGGAGTCAGGAAGACTTCTCTTTCCCAGTTCAAATCCATCCTCAGACACTTATTAGCTATGTGACCCTGGACAAGTCACTTAACCTTGCTTGCCTTAGCTCCTTTATTAAACGAGTTGGAGAGGGAAATAGCAAACCAGTATTTTTGCAAAGAAAACTCCTGATAGGGTCACAAAGAGTCAGATATGACTGAAAAACAACTAAAACAAAAAGAAAAACAACATCAAATAGAACCCTCAATCAGAAAAACCAAACTGAAGATAATTGTGGCCGTTAGCCATTTTACAAGTATCGTTTACCACGGTCAAAATTAGCCCAATAATTTCTACTTTTTCTAAAACTATGACCTTTTTCCTTTGGTGGGGATTTTAAATAAATTAGGTTATCCTATGAGAGTGGTTCTCAATCTGTAGGTCGCGGCCCCTTTGGGGGTCGCCTAAGACCATCGGAAAACACATATTTTCAATGGTCTTAGGAACTGAGACAGGGCTCCTCTATCCATCTCCAGGTGGGTCCGCCCACATGCAGATACACCCACATACAAGCAGTAAAGGGTCGGTGCATTAGGAAGGTTGAGAACCACTGTCTATGAACTCTCCCAAAACAAAGAATTCAACATTTGTTTTACCCTCTTTTGTAGCTGTTAAAGGTGTTAACATCGTGCTGGGTAAACAAACCCCTTTGTGAAAGTCACCAGAACAGAATATGTATATCTGCATAAGTATTTTAATCACCATCTCCACTTGTGGAAATTGGAAGCACAATCTCTTTGTTTCATTAAAAAATCTGTATAATGAATGTAATCTAAATGAATTGTATACACACTAAATTTCAAGATGAAGATCCTGAAGCTCCATGACAATCAGGCCCGGTATAATTGTGCCTTAGTAATTAGTGATATTAGGCAACGGTATTTACCTCCCAGAACATTCTTACGTTTACTATGTGCTTGTACAAAATGAATCAGTACATAACACAATAGGGAAACATGATAAAAGTAAGAAAACAAAGTGTGCCAGAACTCATGTTTCTCTAAAAATTTCACTCTTATGGAATTGGGAGGAACAGGGACTAAAAACACGAAGTGTTTTTGTTGTAAACACTTCTGCATTTCACACTTATGGATAATTTATATCTATCACAGACTTGACCGTGTTAACACAGAACAAAAATAGTTTTTTCACTCATTGTTGTCTAAGAGTCAATTCAGCAGACAAAAAAAAATCACTTAAATCTATTGTTAGACTTAAAACCAACTGTTGATTTCTGTCCAAACAGCCTACACTGTGTTTGTCCGATACAAATGAGTCCTCATGGTTGAATCAATGCACCTACTATACGGAACCAGCCCCTGATAGAAACAGCCAGATCCTCTGATTCTTTCCCTAGAATTTCCTGCCTTATTCTTAAGGTCTGTGTCTAATTCTAATTACGGCCACCACCCTTATGTCGGACACTCACTTCAGTCAGCGGCGGGGAACTGATTATAGAACTGTGACCACATTTCAGAGACTACCAGTCTAGAGATCCTCCGTTGATCATGGGCCTTAGTTACATACATTTGCCCTACAGAGTCTAACTACTGAACTCTGGCATGACATTATATGTATGGGCACCATAACCACTAACGCCTCCAGCCTCACTAACATATTGTGTATTTATTAGGTAGCGCTTAGAGTTTTGTCCCATATGATGGGTCACGAGTTCCATATTTCAGATCACCTTCCATTTATATTGTCTCTCTTGGTTTTATGGGTACAGGTCAAGATAGTGTACAGTTAAACCAGGCTAGCGTCAAATCTGTTTTTATCACATGTTGCCTCATAAGATTACTCTATTAGCAGATTGTCAAGTCATCATGGAGAAGTCATGGCTGTTGTGGATCCAGCTGTCCACTAAATACTCCAACTACGGAGACCACAATTTTAGAAGAACTCCAGTTATCCTTCACCATTTTAAGCATGGACCCTTCTTTGGATTTTTCCTCCTCAGCTCCATTCATCACCATTCCTTGGTGTTTACCTCCCAGAACATACTTCCCCCTTGCTCTTTCCAATTCCCTTTTATCTTTTCCTATTAGAATACAAACTCCCTGGGGTGGCTAGATGGCACAGTGAATAGAGCACTGGTGGACCTGAGTTGAAATTTGGTCTCAGACACTTGACGCATTTACTAGCCGTGTGACTTTGGGCAAGTCACTTAACCCCAATTGCCTTTCAAAAAGCAAAAAAAAAAAAAATACAAACTCCCTGAGGGTAAGGATTGTATTGCTAGTTTGTATTTGTATCCCTAGGACTTAGCACAGTGCCTGTATGTGAATGTATGTATGTATGTATGTATGTATGTGTGTGTGTGTATTCTATCTATCTATCTATCTATCTACCTATCTATCTGCCCATCCATCCATCCATTCATCCATCCATCCGTCCATCCCTCTCTCTCTCATCCATCCATCTATCTATCATCTATCTACCTACCTACCTACCAACCATCTTGTGCTACCACAGGATCCTTCCCCTTATTCAAAAGGTCATTGTGATATCAGTTGGGACATAGTTCCCCTCTCTGCCGTCTTGAAATTGTCTTTCCCCCTACTTTGCTCTTTTCACAGGCCTGACAACTGCCCTTCTAGAAATGAGGCCTTTACAACTACACAATGTTTCTGAAAGTATCATCAAAGAAATGTTCGCTCCCTTTTAGCAACACTAAGCTGTCACCATTTTTTGGTGGTATGGACCTGTGATTTCATTGGTGTAAAAGGAAAAAGTGAGGGGTGTGCATACTCTGCAAGAGGCCCTGACATGACAGAGTTTGCAGCAGTTTCAGGAATTGCAAACGAGAACACCAGATCTGTCTGTGTAGGAAATGTGAAGAGCTAAAGAAAAAGCTGGCACTTTGCTAGAGAGAACCTCAGTTCCCAGCACATAAGCATTTTCCACAGTTCTTTTAAATACCAGTAGAGTTTATTTTCAAAAGGAAGTGAATGGCAAACCAAAGTCTTATTTTTAAGAGACTGCTTAGTCCATGATGGATGAAAATGGTCAGATATCATTATTATCGTTTTATGTGCAGGAGTTTCCTCAAAAAGACAGCACAAAAAATCCAGGAGCTTAGAGAATTGGCTAGGTGTTACATTTTTTTTTAAATCATTGAGACCAAAACAGGTATTTTCATAGTGAGGAAACTCCCTCTACCAATAGAAATAGGGAAATGATCTGTGATTTTATGTCTCTGGGAGTCGTTTTGGACATTGAGAGAAGTTAAGTGACTTATCTAGGGTCAATGAACCAGCTAGTAAATGCCAGGGGCAAGACTGGAACACAGCTCTCTATCTGCTACCCCATACTACTGCCATTCCTTTTTTTTTTTAATTTTAAGCTTTTACCTTAATTACAGGTACAATCAGCAGCTCAGAGACACTTGCAGAACCACATTATAAGGATCTTAGTGTTCATAAATCAAAATAGTTTCCTTATCTGAGCAAATTCAACTTCATTTTTATCACAGAATGAATTACATCAATACTATATTTACTCAACTACTTTCCTTCCTTTGTGCTTTCCAAATCTTGCGGGAGAAACAGATTTTTTTTTCTTCATATAATTATACCTGGTATTCTGTCTTTGCAAGAGTAAGGCTTAAGACTAGTAGTTGTAAACTTTGGATAGGATTTTAAAAAATAATGTTAATATATTATGAAAGTGTTTACCCCAACTACTCAAGGGTCATTATTATTTGTTGTGCCTGGTTTATATCTGAGCACACCGGGATAGATTTCTGGTTTTTGCAAATATTAACAGCACATCTTTGTGATCACATGGAAGGACTCCTGATTTTCCAGATTTCTAATGCATTCTGAATGTGCAGAAACGGTTCGTACAAAGGGGGCATATGTGAGGTGTGTCTATATTTCTCTCACTCGTCTCCTTTTGCACAATTATCTGAAGAAAATATAAATGTATACACATATACATACAGCTATATATGTATATATATTATATAGCTATTTTTCCTCCTCAAAATCAGGGGATTTGGAAAAGAGAGAAAGAAAGGGAAGGACAGTAACTTCACATTTTAACTAACTCCTTTCTACAATAAACATGAGGTTGGTTTTAGTCCAGTTTAGGAAGCCAATTTTGATGTTTTTGCACTAAGATGCTTGAGCTGAGTCAAGGTAACACCTTTGTGCTTTTGCACCTGTTACAAAAGAGGAATTTCACCTTCATTTTGCTGTAGTAATACAAGTAATCATCTCAAAATTCTAGTAATCTGAAATAAGTCTGGGTTAGTTTTTAGGAATTTAAATTTCTTTAACATCTCAATGAAAGTAGATTCAGATGTGATTCGTTCATGTGATTGTTGGTACTGCTTTGAAATTCTTTTCTATTGATGACAAGACATACAATCTACCGTAGGTGAAATTATGTTCTCAGATATGGTGGCTGTCCAGGTTCCCAGAATCAGAGCTGTGTCCCCACATAAGTCCTACCCCCCACACCTCCACTACATCCTTGTCAATAAGCTATCTTTGTAAAAGAAGGGGAGTTATTCAAATAAATGATTGTGTGACTCCTAATGATCTTTCTAGATTGCAGCCTATGGTCTTAGGATTCTATATGTGGAATATTAATAAAAAATTTGTCATTTCTCTGTTTTTGAATTACAAACTACAACAGAAATAAACTAGATTTGCTACACTGCAACCATCTTCGATTTTCTTGAGCCTTAGCAACTTCATCATGAAACCAGAAATAACCACCCAACCAAAACTTTGCCATTTTGATTTCAGGAACCTATACAAACTGATTCTAGTCAATCTGTAATCCCAATACATTCTGAATTTTAATGTAGGGTAGGCATCATCAGCAAACACATTTAATAAATGAAAGTAGTTTGTAGTCGTTTAAACATATAGAAATCTAACTAGAAATTCTTTCACCTGACGCTCGGGTGAGGGGCAGGGCTGATGGTGCTGCAGAGGGTGATACATCACAAATGCAGCTGAACTGGGAAAGGAGGTGGTGGTCTGTCCTCTGAGAGACTCATCTCTGCCCCTGGAAGGCTTCAGGGTGTGGGAGATATACTTCTGAGAAAGGAGAACCATGGCAAAGGGATCACGGAATTGGAGCTGGGTCATAGGAGGTTTACACTGGTTACACAGTCTGGCAGCATCCTGGGGCAGGATTGGGTGAAAAAGTAGGATTGCATGCACTGTGTGGCACTGTTGTCTAGCAAACATCTTGAATCAGCGATACACAGAAATTGGTCTCTGGACTGCCTTGGAGAGGAAACATTCCCCCTGGATGTCATCACCCTATGATTAAAGTCCGAATGGTCCCACCTTAGTTACTCTCTGCTAATGTGTTCCCAATAATCTACATGGAAAATCAAAATAATGCTATGCTTTAGTGGGGTGCAGCGTTGGCCCACAAATTAACCTTGGAGCGTTCCTGAACCATGGTTGGTACTCCCATGGTGGCCCCAGAGCTGTTGGTCAAGATCTCTAGGCTTCAGTCTTAAAACAGACCTTGATCATACAGAAAGCCACTAGAAAGAGGGGACTTGGGGCTCATCCTCTTAGCTGGTAGCTACAGTATGCAGCTCAGGATCAGCCTAGAACTGGCTTAGTCTGTAGGTGTCTGGGGACACAAGAATGTAACCATTATGAGCTAGATTAGTCTTTAGGTTGGATTATGCAGCATCCACCATCCTCTGAGGCCATGAGCAAAGACTCAGTGTTCACACAATCTTCTCTATTGAACCTCCCACATGGTAGAGATGCTGGAGCTCTTATCCCTAAGCTTCTTTCTCTTGCTCTCTGGTCTTGGAATTGAATTGTCTGATAGATGCTTCATTTCCCTATGGAAATAAAGTTTCTACTTTTTTGTGATAGCTTTCTCATTGTTTGGTCCTATATGTCTGCTTCCATGCTGCTGGCATTTCATTCATAAGGGAAAATTATAATACCACCCACTCCCTGCGCAACACAGCATAGCTAAGTCTGTCTTTGTTTTCCTGCATACCCTGTGTTGTATTTTTCAAATACATTCAACAATGATGACATCTTCTCATATTATTGGCATTTGTCCTAAAATGCCAATAAAACACTAGACTATAAAAGTGCTGTTTGAAATAGGCCTCCAGATTTTATGTTATTATTAAACATTTATGTAGCACTTTATATTTACAAAGTACTTTACAATTATTTATTAGTTAATTGTACTGTTAAACAACATTAACCATCTGGACAAATTAATGACTTCAAATTACCCTTCCAGTTGGTAGCTGTAGAATAAAAAACTAAGTCCTATTAGATTTTATTCTCTCAGAAAAAAAAATCTCTACACAACACTTTCCCATTAGCTTCATGAGGAATCCTATGAACAGCAGGGGAAATCACGCTGTGTGCCCTGGCTCCTCCTCCTTCCACATCCTAAACACAGTCATTCTGCAAAGTTCTGAAGGTTCTCAATTCTTTTTCCTCCTCCTCTTCCTTGATGATCTTAACTATTAGTCACTTTATGCACCCAGGACTCAAATTTTTTTAACTCTAGCCCTGACATCTTGGTCCCAAATTTGTTTCAACTCCTCCCCTTTCCTCATCTCTTACATAAATAGTCTACTATTGACACTTATTATGTAAGTAATCTACTATTTCTACTCCCTCTTTGCAGCAGCATCTCCACTATCAATTCCTGTCTGCTGCCACCAATGCTAGTTCAGGCTTTTATTATTTTTATGTCTAGGTAACTGCCATGGACTGCTAATTGGCTCTTTTCTCCATTCTTGCACACTCCTTGCCAAATTAATTTTCCTAAAATTACTTTCACCCAAATTAAGAGTCCTCCTCTGATTCCTCATTGGGTTGGAGAGGCCCCCGAAGGCTATGTAAGTGGCACTCTATTTCTGGCAAATTCTACCAAGCTAAAAAGGCTTGAGTGTATAGTGACAGACTATACATATGTATATTATGTGAGGACCAGCCCAGCTAAGTGTAGGAATTCTCATCGCTAAATTGGCTACATTAGGATATATGTTTAAGCAACATAAGGTATTAAGGACCATCTATCTGCTAAGATGCAGAAAGATTGTGTTCTAGGTCGGTGGAGAACGTTGGGATGAAACCCCAGGCCCTAGAAAGGCTCAAGTGCTGCACTTGATATGTTACGCCCTTCCACTGAATCCTTCAATAGCCAACAGGTGCCCATTCCTTAGGGTAGGAAATATCTGTCTCTTAGATTGTCAATCATGGTACTCCATGGTCTGGTACCATCCTTACTTTTCAGTTTTATCTCACACTGTCTTCCTATATCAATCAAACTGGTTTACTCAATGTCCCCTGAATATCTCCTGTGCTACCCATGTTTTGCTTTGAAACCACCTACCCAGAATGTTCTTGTCCTTCCTCTTTGCCATGCAAATCCTACCCACTCTTTAGGGCACAATTCATATTTCAGTGAAATGTCAGAGAGATAGCACCCATCATGATCTTATCGGGTAGACGGTGGTTTGAAGAAATAGTAACCTTACGCTCACCAGCACAAAAACAGATGGTTAAAAGATCCACCAAGATGATGTCTGACCATCATCACTGGCCTCCTTGCTAGTGTTCTTTCCAGAAATGCCAAGAATTGAACGGTTCTTCAAACAACTTAAAACAGCAATGTGCAAATTGTCTCACTAGATTTATACTATTTTATAGATTTAAAAAAGGTTCCATGAGCAAAGTAAAAGTTGCAACACAAACTCATTCCACTGAACAAAAGAACTTCCTCAGGCCAGGTGTCAAATCTGATTCCATCATCCATCAGTTTGTCACATGTTACTTAAAGTTTTAATTGGACACGTGTATCTATGATAGATCACAATTTTTCCCTCATTCTGAATTCCTATGGTATTTGTCTATATCAGTCTTGCACTCGATATTTTCCTTACAATTACATTCTTTCTCTCCATGTATTCATTCAACAAACATTTGCTAAAGGCCTAATGCCTGTAAGACAGGATTACACTTTAAGTTCCTTAGGGACACACAGGAGGCCCTTGGTAGATGCTTCGCTGTTGAAAAGGCTGTCTTGTGTATTAGAAAAAGGGCTCTGTTTGTGGGGCATTCTCTGTTGGGTTTGAACCCCATGCTTGACTAGCTTTGTGACTGTGGGGTTTAGTTTTGTCATCTATAAAACAGATACACTGATACTGATAATATTGTCTTGCAGAGTTACTGTGAAGATAAATGAGAATTTAATGTATGAATAGTGTTTTGCAGAACTGGAAGTTCTATATGAATGTCAGCTATCATAGATTATCTGTGGCTCATTTTATAGATGAAGAAACTGAGGCAAACAGGATTAAGTGACTTCCTTGGGGTTACAGAGTTACTAAGTACCTAAGTGCAGATTTGAACTCATGAAGAGAAGTCTTTCTGACTCCAGGGCCAGCACTCTATCCACTGCTCAGTCTCATAACCAGCGTATGGCTCAGATAAGTCTCAAACTTAGGCCTTCTTAACCCTGAGGTGGGCTATGTCCGTAAACTGCACTGCTGTTCTTGGATAGAGTTTTACTGGTAAAATTGAGGCCAAGACTAGGAACATTTTCAAGCAGTAACTGAATAAAAGGATTTAACCTTTGCTTATGTTGCCATCAAAAGTTTATTAATAAAACCTTGCATGATGTTATTTGTTACATGCGACACTGGTGAGAATTTTTTAGAAACTAATGCAGTTTTTGTCAAATTAATACACAGCATTTGGTTGTGGCTTAGCTCTATGGATTTTCCTGCTTGAGAAGCAATTTCAGGAAGACATGAAATTCCTTTGACCTGCTGGAAATCTATTAATAGTAATATCAGAAACATCCCCCACCTATTCATAGACATTCACAGTGAAATGGGAAATTGCAGAAACTGAAGCTATCTTCTTTTTTGACTTGTATTTCTAGAGGAAGGTTCTTCTGTGAATCACTCCCAAAGGAGAGACTGGAGGGAGGGAACAGATAACATAGCCTTGCTACGGTTGAGAGTCTTGGAATAACTATTTGAGAAAATGTGATTCATCAAGAGTGGTAGGCAATGTGCTACAATTCTGAATGGATAGGCCTGAAATTATAGTAGCTCCTTGAATATAAACAGCATCTTTCTTCCAAGTAGTTCTCCATATTTCACGTGAAACCTCAGGACTAGAAGGGACAGTCTCCTTGCCTGCAGGCAGGGCCTTTCCTAAATCATACAAGACATGCGAGGCTCTATCCAGCTTCTAATAAGATCTCTAGATGAGATTCCACAATCCCCTTCTGGAATGTGTGCCAATGTTTAATACCACTCACTGCCAGGAAATTCTCCCTTACATTTGACCTAAGTGCCTTAAGCTGCAGTTCTAGCTCATGTCCTTTTATTCCATCCTCAGGGAAAATGAGAATCAATAGTTGTTAGGCACTCGATCATAATTCTTCATATATTTGAAACAGTCATTAAATCACCCCTCTACTTTCCTTCCCCTAACCTAAATAGAACCACGACTCTTGAGATTTCAAAGCAGAAAGGATCTTTGAGGCTAGCGAGGCCAACCCCTTCATTTTATAGATGAGGCCAAGAAAGTGGATGTACCCTGCCCAAGGTCAAGGTAAGACTCCCAGTATTCAACCACACAGCTATCATTCTGTTAGTTTAGTTTCTCTTTCTGTCATCTCTACTCTTATCTGAGCTGTTAAATTTTCCCTTAAAGAATTAATCATTACAAAGCCACTATATTGGAGTAGTAGGACCACAGACTACTTTCAGAAGGGGCCTTTCCAAAGTCATGCAAGGCACGCTGTCATTCTGCAAAGGTTATATCTCTGAAGTGATTTCAGGCGCCATCCAGTTGTAGATCAACTACTTTCCTGCTAATTAATAAGAAAAAAACCCCAGTGAAAACAGGAAAAATTAGGTACTATGTTAGTCTGATTATAGGCCACACCTCTGAAATTAAATCTCTTCAAAAGGAAAAAAGAAACCTCTGCCCCCGCCCCAGTATATATCTGGGAAAAAAAATCACAAGTTATATGCAATACCTAATTTATATAGCCCAATTTAGGACAAATGTGGGGCCAATACTTAGATTAACATGGTAAGCCCTACAGAAAAAAGACACTAAAAAGAGATATGAGCTTCATAAGTTTGGTTGAAAAAATTTTTTTTGTCAGTCAATAAGCATTTAATAAGGGCTTACTATGTGCCCGGTAATGTGGCAAATGTCGGGTTTACAAAGAAAGGTTAAAACATGGTCTTGCCCTTGAAAAGCTGCCATTCTAATGGAGAGGGTGACCTCATGTAAAAAGAATATGCTGATGGGATATACGCAGTGTAAATGGAAGGTAATTTCAGACGGAAGGCACAAGGAATAAAAGGGAGGGAAGAAGAAGGGAACAGGAACGATCTCCTCCAGAAGGTGGGATTTGACCTCAATATTGACTGAAGCCAGGTTGAGGTGAAGAGGGGATTTATCCCAAGTATGGGAGACAGTCATTAAAAAGGCAAAGAACTGGAAGATGGAGGGTCGTGTGTGAGGAACATCAAAAAGGCCAGTGTGACTGGATTCCTCAGCTGTGTGAAGGAAAGGAAAGTAGAAGAAAAGTGGCATTGTGAAGAGCTTTAAAGAATCAAACATAGATTTTGGATATAAATGGGAGCCGTGAGAATTTAGTGGGTGGGAGGGTGTCATGGTTAGACTTGCCCTTTGGGAAGATGAATTTCACAGTTGCTAGAACAGCCTAAGAGGGATTTGAGGCATGGAGAGTAGCCGGAAAGATGACTACAATAGCTGAGGAGATCACAAGGGTTTCCACATTACTTGTGTATGCAAAAGGAAGAGGATAAGAAATGTAGAAATAATACGATTTCACAATAGATTGAGAGGCAATATGGAGTGAGGGGTCAATGGAGATGATATACCCACATGGCAAGCCTAGGAAGAGGGAAGAGTTGTGGGAGAAAGATCATGAATTTCATTTTGGATCTGCCGGACATGCTTTGGACTATGGGGCAGATAGGTGGCACAATGGATGGAGCTTCAGGCCTTGAGTCAGAAAGACTTATCTTCCTTACTTCAAATCCAGCCTCAGACACTTACTAGCTGTGTGACCCTAAGCAAGCCACTTCACCTTGTTTGCCTCAGTTCCTCATTTGTTAGATGAGCTGGAGAAGGAATGACAAACCGCTCCAGTATCTTTGCCAAGAAAACCTTAAATGGGGTCAGGAAGAGTCGGACAGGACTGTACTGCAACAATGACAACAACAAAGGGGAATCTAGTTCAAGATGTCTAGTAGGCAGGTTGTGATGCACGACTGGGGCCAGGAGAGATGTCAGGGCTGGAAAAACAGATCTGAGCATCATCTGCATAAATATGATGGCTGAATCTGTGGGAGCTGACGAGATCGCCAACTGAGATAGAACAGAGGAGAAGACAGCAAAGGGGAGAACCTCGGGGGACGCCAACAGTTAATGAGTTAGACCAAGAAAACAATCCAGTAAAGGAAACTGAGTAGTCAGGTAGGAGGAGGAGACTCAGCAGAGAGTATGAAAACCTAGAGAGAAGAGAGCGTCCAGGAGAAGAAGTTGATTAATATTGTCAAAGGTTTCAGAGAGGTCAAAAAGAATTATTAAGAAAAGGCTAGGGGCAGCTAGGTGGTGCAGTGAATAGAGCATCAGCCTTGGAGTCAGAAGGACCTGAGTTCAAATCTGACCTCAGACACATAACACAAAAAACTAGCCGTGTGACCTTGGGCAAGTCATTTAACCCCAATTACTGTACCTTCCCTCCTCCAAAAAAAAAAAGCAAAAAAAAAAAGGCTGTTAAATTTGGCAGTTAAGATGTTTGGTAACTTTGGAACTTCTCTGGTAACAGTAATTTCTGTTGAATGATGAATTTGAAAGATAGACTTGGATGGATGGATGGATAGATGGATAGATGGATAGATAGATAGATAGATAGATAGATAGACAGACAGACAAATTGATAGATAGACAGACAGATAGACAGATGAGATAGATAGATAGATAGATAGATAGATAGATAGATAGATAGATAGATAGGTTTTAAAGAGAGGTGACATATAGGATGATGATGAGGATGCTTGGCTATGGTTTTGATGTGTGTGTGTGTGTGTGTGTGTGTGTGTGTGAAGTGATGCCACTTTTGACAATATCCAATTCACTGATAAAGATGTAAAAAAAACACAGGAGCGAGCACAGATTCTTGGGGCATTCCTTTAGAGACCTCCATGCAATCTCCATGCAACTTGACATTGAACCATTAATGACTACCCTTTATGGCATTCAACCAGTGCTGTAATAGTATTGTCAGCCAGTGCACAAGTCTCCATCCTTTTTGCAAAAATATCACGACATTTTATCATATTATATAGCTTTTCTATAATCTGTATCTACAGCATTCATTTTGTCTGGCTAATAATTTCTTCAAAAAAAATGAAATAAAAATTAATTTGGCACAACTTGTTCTTGATGAAGCTGTATTCTTGTGTCTGTGTGTGTGCGTGCGTGTGTGTATGATGAATGCTTCCTTTTCTAGATGTTCATAACCATTCCTAATAATCCAGTCCAGAATTTCACCAGGAATCAGATTCAAGCTGCCTATAGTTTATGGAGTCCATTTTCTTCCCTTAAAAAAAAAAGGAACATTTTCCCTTTCTGATGCTGAGGTACCTCTCCTATTCTCTCTATTCTTTCAAACAGCATTGACCAACTCTATCCATCAATTCTTTCAGTGGTCAAGGATGTGGTTCATCTGGGCCAGGTGATTAGAATTCATCGAGGGCTCGTTAATACTCTTGGCTATCTCCTTACATGTCAATACCCTATTACATATTCACTATTTTGTTCCTGGGTGGCTAGGTGACACAGTAGACAGAACGCCAGACCCGGAGTCAGAAGACAACTTCCTGAGTTCAAATCTGGCCTCAGACACTTACTAGTTTTGTGACACCAGGAAAGACACCCCTGTTTACCTCAGTTTCCTCATCTGTAAAATAAGTTGGAGAAGGAAATGGCAAACCATGCCTTCAGCATCTTTGCCAAGAAAATGAGGCCACAAAAAGTTGAGCACGACAAAATTTTTGTTCTGTTCCTTCTAGTTTAAAGGTGATTCTCACTGGTAGAGTAGATGCAAAATAAATAGTGAGTGGTTCTGCTTTTTCTCTTCTGCCAGTTTTCCTTATACTTTTTACTCTGAGCAGCGGTCTATCCCTTCTTTGATCTTCATTTTCCTTTCTCCTCCAATATAATGTTTTAAAGAATCCTTCCAATTTCCTTTGTTTTCTGTGTTAGCCTGAGCTCATTAACATTGGTGCAATATATTACAGAATAGTCATATTTTTCCCTTTAGAAATTATAAGCATGAGGCTGTTAGGAAACTAGTTAAGTGACCTATGCCCTAGCAACTTGATTTTGCTTGGATTTAATTTAATGTCTTAGTGTGGTTTTTTTTTTTTGGCAAACAATTAAAAGATAATGTCTTTTAATTCTACTGATTTTCAATTATTTTTCTTTAGGTTTCATGGGCAGATAGATGGAAATAAATTCATTTTATTTCTACAAAATACTACATTTCAATACAACTGAAATATTATCACTACATACTATGAACTGTCATTTTGGTTGCTTGTTTTAGCCACAAATTTATTATGTGATTATGACAACTAGCTATGCATGAAACGTATGCAGCTCCTTCTGTGGGAATCCAAATGGATTTTCTTTTTGCAACGTGGTTGACCTGTTTTTGCACTAATTTTGCACTAATGCATTTGCACTAATGCATTAAAGAATATATCTAAGCCCAGGAAAGAGGAACATAGTCTTTAATTTGAATTTATTGCCTTCAGAGTCAATCTGCAACACAACTCAACTAGTTAGAGCAATTCATTTTAATTAATGTGATTTGTTCCACATATTTAAGTAGCAGAGTTATAGGCCCACAAACGCCACAACTAAAAATGCTAACAGAAACATTTTAAATAGTTATTGCTTAGGGAAAAACATAAATGGAAAAGGGGCCATCAGTAGTAATGGAAGTTGAACTTTTCCGATATCAATAAATCACCTAAATCTCTCAAGAGGCTTCAGAACCATAAGTATGTTTCAGAGAACCCTAAATATGAAGGTAAACTAGTAAGCCAGAGTAATACCATTTGGTCAGTACTTAGTGCTAATGTGGAAGAACACCTTTAGCCCAGAGAAGCATCCTTTCTGAGAGGTTTTTTTTTTAATATTAATGTAAAATCTGACAAAGCAGTGGGAAAGACAACCATACCACCCCTTCAGTATGTAATGAGGTTGTTGAGAAATGTTCACATTCCATGTTTAACAGACACTTGGTGTCTCTTGCATTTTCTCAAATTTATTATTTGGAAAAAGTCTAATGAACTGCAGGAGTCAAGGAAACAGTATATCTTTCTTGTTCCAAAAAGCATGGAAACAATAGTTCCTTGTTATAACAGAGGCAAGGATTCCACATTTACAACTCTAGAACTGTCCAAAATAAAATGTATCTTTACTAGCATGTCTAAAGCGAATGACAATTATTTTGGCAGAACAAGTTGGCACAGATTCAACCATGCACTAGCCAGTTCTAGTGATATGAGTCTGAATGAAATTACCATCATGAATTACTTTGGAAATAGTGGCTCCATCAGATGAACAGCCTACTTGCAAATTCTGTTATTTCAAATTAATAGCATTGTGGCTTTTAGAAAAGGCTTTCAAATATATATTTGGCTCACATTTTCTTTGAGATAAGCTTAATGTTTAGGAAAATTAAAAACAATCTTGAATCCAAGGGCACACTAGAGATTGGCCCAATTCACAGGACCATCATTCTGCATCTAGTGTACTGCCTACAGGACCGCGTTAATATGTTTTCCAAAGTACTCCCCTTTCAACAGGACTAACTTTATTTTCACTTGATACATCTCAAATGGGTGGAATTAATGACTGTTTGGGGCACTGAGCTCAGATAGAAGCCAGGGATAGAATGAGAAGAACCAATGTTAAGTAAACTGCAGGCCCACTTGAGTTTAAGAACAGTCAGTTTCACAGAGAGAATTTTCAAGGTGGTTTTCAATGTTCCAACTTCTTAGGGACTGTGGGAATCTCTTGCTCACCTGTTTTTCACTGCTGCAGATATAATAGGAGTCTGCTATCTTTCTAATTGAGGAAGATGTGCATCAACCTTGGCTCAACAACTGTGAAAAAGTCTGGGGGTCTGTTGTAGCCACAGAGCTGGGGGTTTCTCCAGATGATCCTGTGGGTTGGAGAGAAGAGTATTCCGTGCAGAAATCCTGATGCTGATTTTATGTGGACGGGGTCCTGGGCTCTATCCTACTCAGAAGGGTGATGTCATCGTGGATATAGTTTTATCTCATGAGTTTTCAAGGATCAAAATGACACATGAATAACGGTCTGAAGGGTCAAAATGACATTTGGAATAGGAGATACAGTGGCAACAGTACTAGTAGCATTAAGAGAATGTAATGCCTGAAAAGTGTATACGGCTCAGGTGAGTGACAATAGATGGCAGAAAAGAAAAACAGGCAATTTGACCCATAAGGGCTTGGGGAAAAGAGATTCAGTGAATTCCAAGAAAGGAAAAGAAGGAAGGGGGAATGAAAGAGAAAAAGAGACAGAGAGACAGAGAAGAGACAGAGAGACAGAGAGAGAGAAAAAGAAAGAAAGAAAGAAAGGAAGAAAGGAAGAAAGAAACAAAGAAAGAAAGAAATAAAAAAGAAAGAAAGAAACAAAGAAATAAAAAAAGAAAGAAAGGAAGGAAGGAAGGAAGACAAAGGCATTAGGATGAAGACAGATGAATTTTTAGTCTTAAGAAATAGGTAAGGGGTGGCTAGTTGCTGCAGTAAGTGGAGCACTAGTCCTGGAGTCAGGAGGACTTGAGTTCAAATCTGACCTCAGACACTTGACACAAAAACTAGCCGTGTGACTTGGGCAGGTCACTTAACCCCAGTTGACCTCCAAAAATAAAAAATAAAATAAATAGATAAGCAAGAAATGAAAAGAAGGGTGATAAGGGATTTAAGATTTTGTTTGCTTTGTCTTCTTTGTGGAAGGGGAAGTCTATTGGTGCTATGCTGCTTTTAAGATTTTAGTGAAAATTCCATTTGTTAGAATTATTTCTAACAGTGGAATATGTTGACATCGGCAGGTGTTATAGAATTACTTTATATCTAGGTAGCATAGCACTGGGTCAGAGGTTTTGCTGATATAGGAGGTCCCAGATGAGGAAGCTCCTTTCCTCAATGTAGACTGGTACCTCTTCTGCTCCTTCATTCTCATAGAGTTGCTTAGGACACTGTGAGTTTAAGCGACTTGTCAGTTAGACAGCTGGTATGTATCTTCTCGAATCCAGGTCTTTCTAGCTATGTTGCTAGCTCTCTGCTCATCCTACCATGCTGCCTCCTCTAGTTAAGAGGAATTTAATTCAGAAATGTGGCATTCTGAAATAATTCTCTGTCCATCACAGCGAAAGATGGAAAGAGAAAACAAAAATGGTAACCATGGGATGGATTTCCCTTCCTCTAATTCTCTCCCAGTGTCCTCTGCCTGAACAAAGAATGGTACTCACTGGTTAGCAATGTGACAAAATAACTGCTGGGGAGACGGTCGCTAAACGAAAATCAGATACAATAAGGTTATCAAAGCATATTAATCTAACCGACATGACTTAAGAGTCAGTTCTAGCAAATGCAAAGCACACAGTTCTTGCCCTCATAGACCTTATATAGCCTGGCAGAAAATAAATCAGGGTTATAGTAGAAAGAGCAAGCCAACAGCAGTCAACAAGACCTTGGAGAGTCTAGTTTCAGTCCCAGCACTTATAGTGGCGAACATGTGGTCACTAATGATAATGATGCTGATGACAGCTAGTACTTACATTATATTAGCTTGTTTTACCCTCACAACCCTGGCAGGAAGGTACTGGGATTATTCCTGTTTTACAGATGAGGACACCGAGGTAGAAGGTAAGTAACCTGCCTGGGGTTACAGGGTTACATGGCTAGTTAAGTGTGTGAGGCTGTGTTTGAATTCAGGTCTTCCTGACTCTATGTTCAGGGTTCTGTCCCCTGCACCATATAGCTGCCTCCAGTCATTTAACACCCAGAAACCTTAGTTCCCATATCCTTAAAACAGAAATAATAATAATATCCATTCTGACTACCTCTGAACATTATTATAAGGATCAAAACAAAGTAACCCGTGCAAGAGAAGTTTTTAAACTGCTATAAAGCACTGTCTAAGCATCATTCATTATCATCCTCATAATTTTTATTTGTCTTATTTAACCTGGGAACAGGAACAAAATTCACAGGACTAGCATCCTTTTGCTGAGGCCTCAAGGGATAATACAAGTTGAGCACACTGGAGGATCCGGTCATGTTTTTCAAATCAAAAATTGTTTAACGTAGAGACCTCACATGTTCTTCCTCTGTTATCTTTTGACTTTCCCCTTTATCAATCTTGTTTTGTTACTGCATTTTTGAAGTTCTACCTCTTTTTTTGTTGTTCCATTCTTTTGTGGTTGTTATTGTTCTATTACTTGTTAAGACTTTCCTGCTTTTATTCTAAACCTTATTCTTTAAATCTAAAACTTACTCCTTTTGGTTGTTATTGTTCTATGCCTTTGTTAAGACTTTCCTGCTTTTATTCTACACCATCAGTTTTCCTTACGGGTTTTTCATTGAGAGCTCTCCTTTCACCCATCACTTCCTAGTATCTTGTAGTCAGGCCTCTAAACATTTTCACAATTTTTTGGGTCATTCTGTTCTATTTTCTGGGTTCTAGTTGTAGCTAATGCAGATTATTGTCTTCTGGATATTTCTCCTGCCCGGCATTATTTTACTCCATAGTACTTCCTGTACCCCATTAAGAGCTAGTCTTTGCTTGCTCACTTCCTTAGGCTTCCTGCCTTTCTCCTCTTTTAATTTTTATTTCCTTATTTAATTTTATGAACTTAAACTGTTTTGAGGTGGAGAGAACAGAGAACTTGGCTTCGACATAACCTCTTGATTCTGCTAACAGTCCTCAAGAGGCAGTATTGTCAAAATCAGGTAAGTTTCTAAATGTTTATAATAAAATTGGAGAATATAGTTAATTTACTGAAAACATGAATTCTCAACTCACAAGAGCAAGATAATAATACCATTAAGAAACAAAGCCTGAAGGCTCAATGAATGCAAAGCACATGAAATTAGATGCTGTTTTTAAATTTCGATGATGAAATGCCCCAGTTTTCTATCTGATTACACTAGTGAATCAGTCACAAAGTCTTTTCCCTCTCTTCCTTCTGTTCTGCTTTTCCCATAGATGAGCTCCCCCTTCCCCTTTACCCTCCACAACATTTATTTCAAAGCAGGGCTCGATCAGTCATCCTTCAGTCTCTCCATGGGTATTTCTTCTTGCCCTTTTTGGTTTCCCTCATGTTTTATTATCTTCCATTAGAATATAAGATCCTTGAGGGCAAGAGCTGTTTTTCTTTTGTTTTTCTTAGTATCTAGAGTGGTTTCACATATTATGCACTTAATAAATGCTTGTTAATTCATTACAAGGTAAAAGTAAATAAATAAAAATACTGAACAAAATGTTGTTAAAGCCTTCAGAGTAAAAAGAGGATGAAAGACCATTTTCAGAAAAAAAAATAATTCTAAATGTTACTCTCATGGGCTGTTGAAGATCAGTCTTCAGTGCTCTGAGAGGTCTTCTTCACTCACTGTCTGAATAAGACCTCTGGAGGAAGCAATGCTGTCACTGCCCAAGGCAGAAAAGACAGTCTACTCTTCCCATGTTCAGAAGAAGAATGATGGAAATTGCAGGTAGAGGAATGTGACATGTGAATGGAGACCCCCACCCAGGTGAGGGATGGATGGATTACAAGCTATTTAAGAGAGACAATGGAGGGAGTGCTCACTATCTCTGTCAGGATTTTAGGAGCAAGGGGCTGGTGTTAAACTATGGGGATAGACATTTGGAGACATAGATGGCAATACTGTTTTCCCGTCCCTGTCTTCCTCTTCTCCTTCTGCCCACTCCCAGGGAGTGTTCATTTCAGTTCCAAAGCTTATTTCTGTTCTTTAAAGCTACATTTGTAATTTATGTTTAATTCATTTTGAACCGGCTGGCAACAGAAAGTGATCAGTCATCACTACTGCTGACCAGTGCGCTTCACTACTGGGAGAAAGGGAAGCCAGAGAAAAGGGTACTATGATCACGAGTTACAGAGATGAAAGGGAAAGGGACAGAAGTTGGAATGCTTATGATCATATCATGATGAAGGTTTAGGAGTTAGAAGAGAATCATATTGGTTTTAATATGTTTTAAAGCACCCCAAATGGGGTAATAAAACACATGTGTAAACTTGGATCTTGGAAAATCCTTCCCCTAGGGCTGGCCAAAGGGAGGATTTGGGAAAAGGTGACTCCAACCAAAGGAAGGTGGGAGTCATCTAGGAGGGGTAGGCTTAGCTCAACAGCTCTGACCCCACACTCTACTAGATTACACTAACATTTTCTCATTTTTCCTCCTTTATAAAAGACATACAATAAATATATCCTAGAAAAAATTAAAGATTTTTTTCATCATTTTTTTGAAATTCAAATATCATGTACCTATGTTTAACTTGTTTGACTGAACTAAAATTATAAATTCTTGAAAATTATAAACGATCTGAAATCCATGACTGTTGCAGTTTTCACCCCTCCCCCTCACACCCATCTAAAGATGGGTGATCAGCAGAACCAACTAGCTCAGTCGATTGCTCACTTAGACCAGGTTTATGAAAAACTGGGAAGGAACAATGCGCAGCAATTGATAAACCATTTAGATTCCTCCATTGAAGGCAACCAGAGTACTTTATCAACTAATTTTGAAAGAGGGAAGATAGCAATGCAGTTGCAAGTGAACTCCGCTGAGATTAAACTTTGAAGTCTTGAGAAATGTAAGCAAAATCCAATCTTTTCCCCCTAAATAAAACCTTGGTTTAAAGTTTATTAGAAATGATAGAAGGCACGCTGATAGTTTTATGGACTCATATTTGCTTTTTAAAGCTGTCCTTGCAAAATCTTACAGCACTAACAAATACTTTAAGGAGAGTCAGTTGTCATATTTCAACACTATCTGAAAAAGTGCAAAAACTTTATGTATTTTTGTGTTTGAGATTTATTTCTGGAATGCCTGTCATTTCCTCTGGACTTCTGAAGTTTTCTGTGTTGAATGGTGTTCGTTTTCTTTTTATAAAGTCTACAAAAATCAGCAAAGACATGTTTTACAAAAAAAAATTAAAAACTTAAAATTTGCATCATTAAACCACGGACTTGGAGATGATCAGTCTATGATGAAGCAGGTTAATCTTCCCATTTGAGGAGAGGTGGCATGGGGGATAGAGGGATTCAGAAGGCTGGAATCAGGAAGGCCTGAATCTAAATCTGGTCACAGACACCTAATGGCTCTGTGAACACGAGTACCTAACATCTGAGTCTTCTAGGCCAGTCTTGAAACTATAAGACTGGAGCCAGAGTTGATCTGTATTGGTAAAGGGAGTTTTCTCACTGAGAATTTCCTATACTAATGAAATCACAGTTCTGGATCTTTCCCAAATTTAAATGGGACTTTTATATAATCCAAATACACCAATGACTTTGGTGGCGTTGTTATTTTGTCCTACTCTTCCCACACTGGTGATCATAACTCTTCCACCCTTTTTCTTCTTGTTGGTGTTTTATCCATAAATCCGTCAGGGAGAAAATGCCCCAAAAGTCCTCCTCTTGGTTTTGTAACATCTTGAAATAACCGATAAGCTTTTTTGGCTATCCTCACTTTACCCTCAGGATTGACCGATCTCCTTTTCTAGTCACAAAGCTCTCAATGATATCCTTTCTGGCACTTTTCCATCTGCAAATTATTACTGAAGATACGCTGGAAGGTACTTATGTCCACCATGTGCCTTTCCATTTCCCTGTTGATTATTTGTAGCTTAAATTCTGAGATTGTACTATTCAATGATTCTTAACCACATAGTACCACCAGTACAATATTGGTACTGAATAGATGGTCTTTTGTAACAACAAGCATTTTGGCACCCTTGAAAACACTGCACAGTTCTCCAAATATAGTTCCTGTCACATATTAGGAGGCACCCTGTTTTCCAGAGCTAAGGCCCAGCAAGCAAACCGTGCCCTAAGCTTGGCATAACGACAATCCTATGCGGTCACGCTCTGGCAAAACCACATAATGATTGTATTGCTTTGACCAGCACCAGGTCTGAGCTTGGACAGGTGCCTGCTATGACCAAGTTCTAGTCATGAAGTCCTGCTATGAATCAAACTTGCCTCATTGTTGCTCTTAGCCTTCACTGTCAGAGCTAAAGCTTACTGCACAGTCATTGGTATCAGTACTGAGATCCGACCACACCAAAGCAGCTCCCCAACTAGGTGTGAGGCCCCAGCAAATGTGTCTAGTTTCCCTCCTTGCTTGCAAATTGTTCCCCTCACTTTGAAGTTAAACTTGTGTTTCATTCTCGACTCTCCTGGCTCTAGCCTGCTTCGTTTGGCTCTGGCCACCCGCAGGTGAGAGGCTGGCTCCATCTGGTCGACGGTAACCTATCGCCTGATGTTAATGCTAAGTGAATTATTGAATCATGCTATTGCCATAGTCATGTGTATCACAACTGTACGTAATTCTGTGGTAGGTATGGAAGACAGGTCTCCAGAAAGTCTTTATGACTGTGTTTTTCTCTGCCGATGCAAATGCTTTCTTAAAAATCAATAAACAAATAATGATAATCTTATATCCTCTATGCTTTACAGAGAGCTATGTGACCATAGGATCTACTATTGAGAAGCATTTTGAAATTCTGTCTATTCCTTTATTGTGTGTGTTTTTAAGTCAAAGATACCCTCAACACGCGCATAGATCATTTCTGTAAAGATGTCCAAAAAGCAGGTGTCTTCCCTCTCTTAAAAAAAAAATCAACCACAATTTTTTTCCAGATTATGGAAACGTGGGGGAATCTTCCTCCTAAGATGAGAACTGATCTCTGAGTTTCTTTGAAATCTTTTAAGAATCCTTGAAAATTCCCTCCAGCACAGATTTCCTATGAATGGATTTGATCAGGTGGCAGGAGAGTCCCACAGAAAGAACAGCTTTTGATGGATTGCAATCTGTATCGTTGGAGGGAATACCCATATGAGAGAAATCTCAAATCCTCAATCTCAAATCTCAAATCCTCAAATCTCAAAATCTCAAATTGCCAAAGAACCATTTGGTTGGGTCCAGCCATTCTTCCAGAACTTATCTTTCCAATTCCCATTACCACTTCTTTCCATGGTACAGTAGGAAGTGAAGTGAGAGAGTTCAAGTGTGGTCATTCCAGTGCTATTACTGATGAGAACATATGACTGTAAAAATGCCAGAACACCTTTAAGTTCCTGTATTTGATTGTTTCTTCTTTTCATCTATAGAAATTATCTAGATAATCTGATATAGTGAATTCTCATGCCAAGCTATCTGCAGCATTATTTTTTCATCAACTATTCATATTAAATGGGCCTTTAAAATTAGTTTTTAAAATATATCTTTCCCCTTGGAAATGAAAGGAAAGAGTAAGTATTCTTAGTATGTCCATTTATGACGGAGAAAGCAAATATACTTAGTTTTCTCACCTATCTGATTAAAAGAGCTTATCTTTATATTGCTTTTTTGGGTAGGAAGTTTTTTGAGCTGAACAGTGAAAGGATGGTCATGTCTGGATTCCAAATTTCAGTGCACAAAGCAAATGCTTTTCTCTCAACCAGATGAAAATTGCGTGCAAAGTTTGATAATTGCGATACAACCTGGATTCATATTTTATATGGGGTTAGCAGCTAAAATTTCATGATCAGATATATTGATGGAGACAGACAACATGGAAAATAGGTGATTAGGTTGTTTCACAGCAACCCCGGCTTACAAAGATAATGGCTCAGTAAATAAATGTATTCCATTCAGTTTGAAAAAAGCAGATGCATTATTTTAATATATGCACATTTAAACATGACCTGTTTGCAACTCTGCAAATGGCATAGTTAAAGCCAAGGAGGATTTTTGTAAAACCATTACACTATTGTTCATTTGCTTATCATAGGTTAATACAAAACATATCCAATACTTAAGAAGAAAATCTGGATTTGAGCTTACAGGCAGGGATATAGATGTAGAAAAATTAAGATTTCATTTCTTAATAAAATGGACATAATCACACTCATGGTAGAGGCATGATAGTGGTTAGCCTCATATAGGGAATGTATATAAATCTGACCATTTAGGGCACGTTTATCTTTGGTCTTTGGACCTTGTTCATGAATACCCAACTTACACAGATGTGTATTATAGGGTTTATTTCTAGTTTAAAGATGAAAAACAAGAAACATGTTGATATGAGTGCTTCACCTTATTAGCTATATTTAATTTAGTGTGTGTGTGTATATCATATATATGATAAATTCCCTATATGAGGCTAACCACTATGATGCCGCTATCATCAGTGTGATTATGTCAATTTTATTAAGAAACGAATTTCTACATCTATATCCCTGCCTCTAAGCTCAAAAACAGCTTTTCTTCTTAAGTATTGGATATGTTTTGTATTAACCTATTATATATATATATATATATATATGTATATATATATATATATATATATATATATAAGCAAATGCATGCTTAAAGGATGTCTATGCCTATGTCTATGTCTATGTCCATATCCATATCTATATCTATCTCTATCTCCTTTAAGCATACATTTGTTTTAATAGAAAAACTTCTCTGAGTAAACAAGATATAATTCCTTAGAAGGGATTACAAATACCTTATTAGGGCTGGGAATATATGCTTAAGGGAATTTTTTGTTAGAAGCTTTTCATTCAGGTGAACTTAGATGAAGAGAAAGCAAGACAAACCTACTGAGCTATAGTAGGCAAAGCAAAACCCTACAAAAGGAAGGACAAAGCTTTCCCTCTATCACACAGGGGTGACAGAGGGAAATATGTGTTTTCTGACAAATTTTCAACCATTTCGTTGAGTTGCTTCAGGCATGTCTGACTTTCCACTAGCCCATTTGGGGTTTTCTTGGCAAAGATACTGGAGTAGCTGCCATTTCCTTCTCCAACCCATTTTACAGAGAAGGAAATTGAGGCAAACATCAACTGCCAGTCATGGCATCATTTCCCTGGTGCCCTGGTCCTCTTAAAAATGAAGGACAAACACAACCTGTGAGTAGAATGAGCTGTCTGAATCGGGACCCAGCCAGAGGGGTAACTCAACTTGTCCTGTGCCTCTCCCTCTCCTCCTCTCCAAAGGAAGGTAAACTTTGATGGCCAGAAGCTGCCCACTTAAATTGGGGTTTACTGGCTAGATTCCTTGATTCCTTGATTCCTTGATTCCTTCCTTCCTTCCTTCCTTCCCTCGTTCCTTCCTTTCCTCCCTCCCTCCCTTCCTTCCTTCCTTCCTTCCTTCCTTCCTTCCTTCCTTCCTTCCTTCCTTCCTTCCTTCCTTCCTTCCTTCCTTCCTTCCTTCCTTCTTCCCTCCCTCCCTCCCTCTCTCTGTCTGTCTTCTTTCATAAAACCTTAAACTCAATTCACTCTGAAGTTCATAGATGATACATAAAAATGACTCGGAGATGGTGAGAAATAATTAAGATTCTCCCCTTTGTCTAACTTATCCTTCATTCCCTAGAAGTTAGGTACTTAGAAAGAGGCACATTGACTCACTCCTTCAAACCAGCAGGGTTCCATTTAGTGATGTGCCCCAATAATGTTCTTACCACAAATTCAAGTAATAATAGTAATATTTTGCAAAATTATCCTGTTTCTGCAGCATTTAAATCATACATCAAGATTCTAAGTTGTGAAACTCTCCCTTCGGTAGGGATTCTTTCTGGCTGGTGACCTAGATTTTCCCCAGTACCTAAATAAATCACTAATTACCACATTTTACTTTGCTTTTTACCCCCTAAATAACTAAAGGCCAATTTAGCTTTTTTTTTTCCAACTGTGTGCAGATGTTTTTAACATGCTGTTTTTGTAAGTTTACTTAATATTTTCTCCAGGATTCAAGTTATTCTCTGGAAATAAATGGACATATAGGGAGTATCATTATATTTTAGAGACTACCAGAGGGCCGTGCATAGCAACAGCCGCATTCCCATCTACTCGTTATTTCTGTTTCCTTTAACCGCTCCCAACTCACTCAGTTAAAAGAACATGCCACCTACCTGAAGCAGAAACATTAACTTTTCTCATAAATACAGCTTCCTGTAAAAGATACAGTTCTGGGAAAACTACTTGGGGACCTCTTTTTATGACAACAAATCAGTGAATTAGATATTTATATAATAATAGCTTGCATTTCTATAGTTCTTTAAGGTTCACAAATTACTTTAAATACATTATTCCATTTTATTCTCACAACAATCTTGAGAAATAATGCTATTATTATTATTCCCATTTTATAGATGAAGGCATTGATGTCTGAGGTGTGATCTGAACTCAGGTCTTCCTGACTCCAGGCCCAGTACTTTGTGTACTATGGTGCTGCCTAGCTGCAATTTTATATGGCCAGCTGATGAATCTTCATTAGGTTTATTATATTTCCCTTTTTCTCTTTCCTTAAGCTGATTGACATTTCTTTTAAAGCTCAGGGTACATAGGCCAATGCTTACTGTCATAGCTCCTTTAGGCTTTTTAAAATGTAATAAAGGGGCAGCTAGGTGGTGCAGTGAATAGAGCACGGGCCCTAGAGTCAGGAGCACCTGAGTTCAAATCCAACCTCAGAAACTTGACACAAAAAACTAGCAGTGTGACCTTGGGCAAGTCACTTAACCTCAACTGCTCTGCCCCCTCATACCCCCCCCCCAAATGTAATAAACGCTTTTCATCAAGAAAAGAATTATGAACCTTGCTCAAATACTAAGAAGTGGTCATACTTCTGTTTTCCAAGTATGAAACTAGATTGTTGGTTAAAATGTCAAAATGCAGTAACTCGTGTGATCTCTCAAACAATCAATAAATCAGTGGTTAATAACACTCAAAGTAAGATGGAGGCAGGAACCACAGAATGGATTATTTTTATAGGAACTAAAATTTGAGAGATACACAAATGGTCTGAGGGGCTTAAGAAAGCATACGGATCTGGACATAGTGAGGTGCCCTAGACTAGAGGGTGAAGGACCTAATTTCAGCCTTTTCCTCTAACGAGCTATGAGATCTGGGGGCAAATCACTTACAGTCTTTGGGCCTCAGTTTCTCATCTACATAGAACAACTAGGTTTATTCCTGAAAAAACTCTGATAATTCTGCTCTGGAGCTCCTTGGATAGTGGATAAAGGGCTAGGCATGTAGCCAGAAAGACCTGGATTTGAATCCCTTTGCATAGCTGTGTGACCCTGGGTAAATCATTTCACCTCTCTGAGGACTCGGTTTTCTCTTTTATAAAGTGGAGATAAGAATCTATGAGGATCAGATGAGATCATATAAAAACACTTTGCAAACTGTAAAGCACCATAAAATGGGAATGATTATTGTTGGCATTTCCCCAAGAACCATGTGAAATGAAGTGTTGGGGGATTTTATCCTTGGTCATGCCAGCTGTATGTCAAACACAAGTAACTGGAACCTGTCCCTCACTGGGATGCTGGGAAGCTCCATGCATGTTATTAATCACTGGGATAAGCCGTGAAAGAGAAAGCACAGTCTCCAGATGAGGAGTCTCCAGATGAGGCAGCTCATGTTGAGAGTAAGATTTTGGCACATTGTGTAGAATTGCAACAAAAACCACAGGAGCAGCTGGTGAGAATCTGAACGTGTAGAATGTGGAACTTCCCAGTTGGGGTCCTTGCAGGGAGAGAAGACTGGAAGAGGCTGAAGAACTAGAGAAGGATGGTGGAAGGGAGGTACCAAAGAAGAAGGGAGAGGAAGGGAAGAAGAGCAAATCAATACTGCTAGTGTGTCTACTTTGACTTCCATTAAAGGGGCTAGAGAGATTGAGGATGAGGACAACCATGGGAGGAGCCTTTCAAAGAAGGATCCACTTAACAAGAGATGAGAGTAACTGTCTGGCAGCGGAGTCTGGTGAAGACTCTCATTAATGAATTCAAGTGGTTTTAGCCCAAGTGACATATTTGTTACTCAGATTCTTGGCAGGAAAAAATTTGATGCGAACTTCAGGTAAACCTTCACTCTGCAACTACTTAATGAGGGTTACTAAGGCAGGGAACTATAATGAGAAGACAGAGAAACTGGAGTTAGATGAAAAATTGGATGTATTTGGAAAAACATGGAGAGAAAAAGAACCACATTTCTTAGAAGAATCTTGTGGTGATTTCACGACAACCCAAGTCTAAAAGACTGATCATCGTCTAGAGAATAAAAGAGTGTGAGACAGCCAAGGAGATGAGGTTAATCATTAGTCAGGTACTTTTCATGCAAAGACAGAGAAAGGTTATGGCTACCACAGGAGAAAGCCCAAGGTGTGTAATAACTTATAGCTCTGAGTGCTCTGTGTAGTCAAGAAAAGCATATCAGTTATGGAGGTCAGGGGCATGGAAGTCCCTTCTTCAGAAAGGATGGGTAACCTTGGTGTTGAGGGATATACTTATGCACACTGTCATGAATTGAGGAGGCAAGCATGGCCAATCCATCTTCAAGGCATCAAAATGAGAAGAAAAAGTAGACAAACAACTTTGCAATATCTGTCCAGAGGAATACAGGATATTCATACAAACACTTCAAGAAGGACTTCAGGAAGAAAAGGGTAGGGGGTGAGAGAGAAACAACATGAATCTCAGGTCATAAAGGTCAGAAAAAGGAGAAGAAAAACATTTAGTAACTAAGAACCAAAAAAGTATAGCAAAAAAAAAAAAAAGGACAGAGATTGTTCCTGATGAAGCAGGGATTCAGGATTGCTTCTGCTTTGCAGGAAATGGTGGTGCCTGGGAACCACAGAACAAAAAACTAATTTTATATGAGGGGTGATGAGAATGATAAGCAGGCTTCACGGAAGTTCTAATTGGTGTCCCAGGAGCCTTCTTATGCCAATGAACCTTTTTCTTCTTGAATCAGCTTTTATGCTCCTACATTTCTTCCCTTCCTGGTTTTCTATTAACACAATCCTTTCCCTCATTCTGTGCACTATTTTTGCTGAAGGCAGTACACAAACGTTAATATTTGTTAAGGTTTTTTGTTTTTACTGTTGATTTTTACAAAGATACATGAAGGCTATGAAATGACAAAGAAAAAAGGTACAGTTACAATAGTCTCAAAAATCCATTCTGCGTTTTTTTCAGGTATTATCTCTAAAGCTGGCCAACCCCAGCTGAGAGTCTTACTAGTCGAAGCTCTTGGACAAATAGATGACAGAGGATAGAATCGAGAACTTCAGAAGGACTAAGACCAGAACCTGCCTCAGACGCAAGGCAAGTCACTGAACTTCTTTGTGGCTAATCTTCCTCTTCTGTAAAATGGGGGAGTTGGCCTTGGCCTTGGAGGTCCATTGCAGCTGTAAGTGTGTAATTCTAGGCTGACGCAGATTCAACTTGTAAGGACTGCTAGGTTTCATATTTCTTGAGAATGGGTTCCCCACTTTGCTCTGGCTGAAAAGTTCTCAATTTATGGAAAGTATTTCTCTACCCTTCACCCTTCAGTTCTCGATATAAGTTTGGGCCTTCCACATCTGGCCTTCAAAGACATTTTCTGGGGCTTTGGGCTTTCTTTCAAGTGAGCGTGTACTAGCCTGTCTAGAGGTTTCTAGGTGAGTCCCAACTTGTCCTTGACACACTTCTTTCTGCCCTGGTTGGTTTGACACAAACAAATCCATAAGACAGTTGTTCTGTAGGCAGCCAGGGTGTACAGGGGATAGAGCTCCAGGCCTGGAGTCAGGAAGATCTGAGTTCAAATCTGGCCTTAGATACTTCCTAGATGTGTGACCCTGGGCAAGTCACTTAGCCTTTGTTTGTCTTAGTTTTGTCAACCATAAAATGGGGGATCATAATAGCTCTTAGCTCACAGGGCTGGTGTGAGGGGCTAATGGGATAACATCTATCAAGTCTTGGCATGTTACTTGCTATGTGGCAGGTCCTTAATAAATGTTTGTTCTTCCTTTTTGGTGAAAGTTAGATTCTTTACTCTTTGTTCTAATAGAGCCATATATCATGATGGTAGCCATCAGCAATTTTTAAAACTCCAGATTTCTCATATTTAACCAGCTTCAAGACCTAGCAGCTTGTTGTTCTCTTCTTGTTTCTTTTTTTTTCTTTTTGCTTTTTGTAGGGCAGTTGGGGTTAAGTGACTTGCCCAGGGTCCCACAGCTAGTGTTTGTGTTAAGCATTTGAGGCTGGATTTGAACTCAGGTCCTCCTGACTCCAGGCCCAATATTCTATACACTCTGCTACTTAACTACCTATAATTACATACAAAGATTATAGAAAGCTTAACTCAAAGTAAAGCCACATAACAATAACAATAACAGCTGGCATTTATATAGCACTTTAGCGTTTGTGAAGCAATACGCACTCGTTTCCTTCGGTTCTCACCACCTTGTGAGGCAGGAGCCATTGTTATCTATCCTTATTTTACGGACGATGAGACTGAGGCTGAAAGAAGTCGAATGACTTGTCCAGGATCACACAGCTAAAAAATAGCTGCTACAGGATTTGAACTCAGTTCTGACTCCTCCCCTCTTACCCTAGGTGAACCACCGATGCTAATTTAAATAACATAAGACAATAGAAAGTTAGGGATGTAGCGTGTACCAACTCAGAGTATATATACACTTCTCAGAGCCAGAGGGCATCAAAACCCTCTGACTCAGCCTAATTAGAAATTAGCAAAAGGTGTGAAAGTCTCCCTGCAAGCAAGCCTCCCCTAAGCAAGCTTCCCTTAATGGGCGGGAAGATCTTAAATTCCATTAACATTACACAAGGGGAAAGGTTTAGAGCAGGGGCTCTCAACCTCTGGGTTATATTCAATTTGTAACAATGAAAATACATTCTGCATATCAGATACTTACATTACGATTCATAACAGTGGCAAAAATACAGTTATGAAGTAGCAACGAATATAATTTTATGGTTGGGGGGTCACAACGTGAGGAGCTGTATTAAAGGGTCACGGCATTAGGGAGGTTGAGAACCACTGGTTTAGAGGAAGGGTCTCACGAGGGACTGCGTTTGCTAACTGATGACCAACAGAGCTAAGGAGGGAAAGAGGTTAATCACTAGAGCTTTTGACATCCGGTGATGTTTATTTGTTAGGTTTTTGGTCATTATGATCTATGAAATCTATCAAATAGCCTTTAGTTCTATGTAATCCCTTTCTGCTTCTACTATGGCAACTTCAATGAAAAGGAGATAGAAACTATTGGGTCACACGGTTCTTAGTTCTACAAATATTAACTCGAATTTCAGAGCTTGTGATTTTTGTACGGTGATAAAAGAATTACCATAAAGTGAAAGCATTAGAGCATATTCATACCGACATTCTTGCAATCAGTGAAGTGAGACACGAAGTTGTTGCGACTAAACGTAAGGACCATTCACAAATTTGCTTCGAAGAGAATGAAAGTATTTTTAAGTTGTCTTGAGACAACAAGAAATAGAATTTCCTAAGACACTTGTTCTTCTTACCACAGTGTACTTAGGGTGATTATAAACAAACAGAGAGCTATGTAACTGTCTATTACATAGGATGTCTTTCACTGACAAGAAAAACACACCATGGAGTAGTTAATAGAAAGTGCTGTGGTTTTATACATTTATATATATTCCTTCTCTGCTTTCAAAAAAAAATATATATATATATATGTATATATATATATATAGTTCATGAGAGAACAACCCCCTATTAGAATTTAAGCTTCTCCAGTGCAGGAAATTGGGTTAAAAAAAATCCTAATATCCTCAGTGGCAGTAAGGTAAGGGCTTAATAAATGATTTCTCTCTTCATGTGACTGGAGAAAGGCTTGTGGCAGGTAAGGAACTGGTACAGAGACAGGACAAAAAAGGATGCCAATAAATGAATTTTGGTATAGGCTGTAGGTGGCCCTAGATAGCAAGGCAGGCTGAGGTGTGGTGTATTGGTGGTGGACATGGGGCTGGGGTTTGAGAACTCTTTCCTTCCTTTATGAAGTATGGCTATTTTCAGCTCCCTCCTCCATCAAGGATGTGACTTTTCTTTTCAAACCTAGCTTGTCAAGAATGGCAATGAGGAGTTCAGAGAGAAAGTCACTGACATTTTGCTCCTGCTAAAGATAAAACAGAAGCAAGCAAGACAGGCCCTGTCCTCAAAAAGCTGATATTCTAGCAAGGGCAAGACAAGACATAAAGTGGTGCTGGAAAGAGGGGAAGAAGAGTATCATTGTGGGGGAACAAGAGGAAAGTGGCTTTCCTTCACAGAAGCGAGTGTCTTTTCTCTTGCAAGTTAATACAAGGTGTGTGTCCCCAAAGTCTCACTGTAGATTTATGCTTTGCCAGCTTAAAACTAAAACCACATTGAGACTTTGGGGACACACACACACACACACACACACACACACACTATTTTCTCAAGTTTTCACTGAATATAAATTCCACCAGCCTGCTGGGTATGAAAAAGACATTCACTGGTCAGTGGTTCCCAAGGGTCTTCTCTGAGAAAGTATTCTGGGGATGGGAGTCACACCGTCAATCTGTCTGAAGACTGGTCCTCGCAAACGCCTGAAGAGGAGCAGTTTGGGATGACAGGTCTGACATTCATGCCAGTATTGCCCAATTTCACCTATGAGTTACTTCAAAAAACTTGGGTGGCTGCCATTTGGTGCCATGAACTCGAATCTAGTTTTGCTGATCAGGTGAATATTTATTTAACATCAAGTTATTAACAGATGTGTTGAGCATCAGGCTTGTTGATCAACTGCACATTGTGTTACCTTGTCACCATTTCTTTTAGTATCTATTTGCTAAGGAACTACCAACAAAGGCCTGCTTTTCATCCTTCATCTTTTGGGATACTAAGCTAACATTTTCAACGTGAAACCAAATTCCCTGGGGGGGGGGGGGAAATTGGGAAACGCACTCTTGGTCCCTAATTCTTCAAATGAGTTTTCTAAGTGGAGATAAGAAAGGATCAATTAAAAGGACAGTTATAAAGATTATACAAAAATGCAGATAAAATGGATATTTTATCCATAAGAATGGATAAAAGAGGTCCATTCCATCTTTCTCTTTTTGTGATACTATTCTTGGCATTACAGATGGAAAGGAAGGAAGAAAGGTCTTCTGATTGGTGAGAAAACCTTCTAGAATAATCTCCTGCTTCTTGAGCTGGATCTCTTCAACAGTGCCCACCACAGTCTTTTCCCACTTAGCTGCCATCAACCCAGAGAAAATTTATCCAATGTCGAATGTCTGAGTACATGTCTAGAAAAGGAGTAGTTACTTTTTCCAGAATTCTTTTAACTCTAGTTTTACTGGTTTATCCAAGTGTATTTAACATGAAACCTTATCGCAAAATATGGGATTCCTGGAGCTAAGTTTTTAGCTTAAATATTTCATTAATTTGTACCTTAAAATAGCAGACTTCTACGTATTACTGAAAACAAACAAACAAGTCCTCAATAGTTCAACTTTGAGAAATATATAAAACATAGCACCAGGCTGAAGAAAAATTTAAACCCTAAGCACATTTTACTTGTGTGACTTATACAACTTCCTGGCTTCTAATTTAATAAATGTTTCCCAGAATGGAGTTTGCAAATCAAAGTAAATAATTTTTTTAAAAGGCTTACTTATTCCCTTCTGGGTACTGTGTCAGATGTGTACATTTCATAAATATAAACACAAGATCTATTTGCTAAGAAATTACATTTGTTGATATGGCTGCCTCATGGCTTAACAGTATAAAAAATTCATACCTTGTCAATTATGAATTGCACCTTCCCCTATTTGTACAGAGTAAGAATCTTGTTTAAGTACTAGCTAAAAAGGAACGTGATACTATTTTAGATGTGTATATCACTGAAGGAAAAAAAATAAAAAAGAAAAAACCAGCTACTCTCCACCACCAGGGCAAAGTAGTATTTGAAAACTGCTATGACATTTCACCTCCTTCTCCACTTAATTCTCCATATTTTTCTTTACCATATCAGGGTGTCAATTTCTCCAGCCATTTATTTCTCCATTTCATCTTTTGATCATCTGGGAATCCTAACAGGAAGGTAGGAGACATATCTTTCTGTTTCCTCCAGTCTTTCTTTTTTCCTGTGTTGATGAGCGATTTTATCTGAGTAGGGAAATCTTGAAGAAAAATCTCCTTTCATATATACAGATGAGCACTTGCTTGGTCACTTAGGCAGTAGCCAAGGGTACTGAGGGGTTAAAAGCCTTGTCCAGGGTCACACAGCCAGGATGTGTCAGAAGGACTTGAATACAGGTCAAGCTGATCCTCTCTCTATTATGCCAGGCTGCCTCTCCAGGGACCTCCTAATCCTGTTTTTTCTTCTAATTGATTTATCACCTTTAATAACCAGTGTTTGTTTGATATTCTGAGTGACTCCAACAGCCACGGCCCCAGATGCCTGCCCTCTTGCTGCCTTCACTGTCCCTTTGCAGCTGAGCATTCTGTTGGCAGAATGCCTGTCTGGGGAGATACATAGATGAGGTCTCAAAAAGACACATTGGGGTTCTAGCTTTTGTTTATAAGAAGCATTCCTGCACAATTCATCATAGGGGGGCAAACACTGAATGGCGGTCCAAACCCAGACATTGTTATTGTCACCTGAGTAAAAATCCCACGCAAGCCTTCAATTTCACGAGAAATAAGACACTTTGCCATATTTTCCCTCTAGTTTGCCCCATTATCTATCTCACCCTAGAATCATGTCAATCCCCCGAGACTGGGTTATTTCTCCAAATACCTTCAGCTCACTGGTTCCTGATAACTGTCTGTGACCTTTTTTCTAAACTGCTCATAGTCATTTTAGCATCTGTCATCACAGCTCAAGGTATGCTAACAACTAATAAGGGTTTATTTGTACAATGGGTGCCCCATAGGCTAGCAGCACAGCCAGAAGTATTCAATTTATTGCCTGACATTCCCAGAACTGTTTGGCATCAGAGAAAGCCAAACATGGTGATGCATCATCCTGTGCCTCTCAGGTGATTAACACAGCCAAATAATTCAATAATCTTTGAACAGGGGCTTGCTATTTTGAAATTCCCCTTTAGTCTTTCTAAGGCCCACCATTGCCACAATACTCATATTCATTTCATTATTCCATGTTTCCCTCCCTAACAGATCCTCATTTGGAAGAAGTGAGGTAACTAGTGCCTCATATAATCTATCAGGCACATTCCTCAGCACACCTCAAGCTTAATCACTTCCTTCTTTGTCAATTTAGGGCTGAATAAGTAAGTGATTTACTTTCCATCCTTCTCTCTTTCCTTTCTTCCTTCCTTCCTTCCTTTCTTCCTTTCAATTCCTTCCTTTCTTTTTCTTTCTTCCTTTCTTCCCTCCTTTTTCTTTCTTCCTTCCTCTTTCTTTCTTCCTTTCTTCCTTTCTTCCTTCCTTCCTTTCTTCCTTCCTTTCTTTCCCTTTCTTCCTTTCTTTCTTTCTTTCCTTCCTCTCCCCTCTATTTTTTCCTTCCTTCCTTCTTCCCTTCCTCCCTCCCTTCATTGCTTCTTTCCTCTCTCCCTCTGCCTATCAATCTATCTGAAATAAATGATGTGGAGACATTTTAAAGAATAAGAGCTCTCCTGTTCCTACCCCCTCCAGTTCCACTCACTTACATTCAGTGATGAATCCTTTGCCTATGAATCAGGTGAGAGTTCAGGTTAGAAGTATATCAATGATTTCAGAATTTTTGTGCCCCCCTGCTGCTATCAGACAGAAATCAAAACCTCCCTGCATTTTACTAGTCATAAAACCACCACACAAAACTGTTTTCCCTTGGTCTGATGACATGCAGTAGTGGTAATTTAATATGTATAGGTATAGGTATTTAATATGCCCAAACTACTCTAAATCATTATAAATTCAATCGTTAAAAACAAAGTCCTAGCTACTCTTTTCACTTAGAAGCTAGGCCATGTACTCAAGAGGATCTTATCTAACATCCAGAATTATCAGTAAAAAAAAGGAAAAAAATCTGCCACAAGCCAATTCTTCTCTAAGGTTGGGAAGAATATGAACTCTACTCAAAGAGAATTCTGGGAATTTAGTGTGTTAATGACCCAATGGACTAAACACTTGACCTGATGCTGTAAAATTGCTCTTTCTAAACAAAATGCTGCTCTTCTATAACACAAACAGATTCATTACTGCTGATATGATGTACTTCCTAGCTACTTTCTACAAAATCTTAAAAGAATTCAGATTAGCTGTCTTCCAGGCTCAGATCAAGTGCCCTTCCTCCCCACCAACCCCACAAGAGCCTTTTCCAACCTGGTCTTGCTCAGCCCCCATGCCTCCCTCCCCACCATATAGCACTTTCCAACCCTAGAAAATTAGCTTTTATTTACTTTGTGTATGTTTTTGTACTGATTCTCTGGATATGTGTTGTTTTCCCACAGTAAGATGCCAGCTTCTTGAAGGCATGGACTGTTCTATTTAGGTCTTCATATGGCCAGCACCTAGCAGAGAAGCTGGCAGATCAATTACAGGTTGAATGAATAGAGAAATTTGGTAAAGCGGCTTGAGGGCTGGACTTAGAATGAGGAGGACCTGGGTCTGAATCCTACCTCAGAAAATTGCTTACTGATCCTGGGCAAGTCACTTTACTTGTCTGGGCCTCGGTTTCCTCATCTGTAAAATGAAGGACCCCCATGCCTCCTAGTGAGTCTTCTAGCTGTAAATCTATCATCCTGTGTATGCATAAATTAGCTATCCTCCCTCAGTCAAATAACCACTACTCATATTTATACATGACAGGAAGTGCTTATAACAAAAGCAAGAAGGAAAGTATTTAGAAACACACACACGCACGCACGCACGCACGCATGCCTCTCTACACATCCAGCCCTGTTTAATATTGTTGTAAGAAATTGTTTTCTCTTTCATTGCTACTCTTATGTTCTTTAAACTTTTGCCTGTTCCTTTTCTTACTTTGAAACTCTGTAAAAAGATCCCAAAGCAAATGTCATAAAAGAGGGGAAAATAAACAAAATAATGCAATTGAGCCAAACTACTAACCAAAGCATTGTTATCCATTGCAAAAATTTCATTCTGCCTGAAAGCTCAGACCCTGAGAGCTGCTTTCAGGCCTCCTCTTGAATCCCCATTGCCCTGCCCTGATGAGAATTGTGCTGGCACTGATGTTGTCTCCCTAACAAAGTTTGCTAGTTTAACTCTTTGACAAGAGGTAGACTTTTTGCTTTGTCCTAGGTTGCCTTGACTTCATGTGGAGAATGGTTAGTGGAATCACATACCTAGGCCTGGAGCTGGCCTTTAAAAGGAAGAATAGAGAAACAGAGATCACAAGAGCTGGTATGCCAGACTGAGGGAAACCATCTGCTGGGTTCCTTGGAGGGAAGCCTGTATAATCTTGCAATACCTAAAGGGAATCATGTGCTCCCAAGTACCACATGGCCCCAGGGGTGATGTCGTAGGGAAGCAGTGGTCAAGTGAGGAAGATCTTCCTGAGCCCAGCTGGAGGCAGGTAATGCTAGAAGAGTAATGGAGAAATTCCTGGATCAAGCAGCAACCTGAACCATGGAGCGGTAAGGATTGTAGAGTCATAGTGTAAAGGAAAGCCTGGGTCTTGACCTTTACTCAGAGTCATATGGACCAGGTAGGCCCAGGAGAGTAGGATTTGAAACCATTGGTCTAGACTCAAGAAAGTGGTGAAGCAAATGTTAACAATATAGATGAAGTTTTAAAATGTGTCTGGTCTACTTTTGTTTGTTTGTTTGGAGAGCCAGCTGTAAATGAGGCAGCTAAGGTGGCACAATGGACAGAGTGCCAGGCCTTAAGTCAGTAAGACTCATCTTTCTGAGTTCAAATCTGGTCTCAGACACTGACTAGCTATGTGACCCTGGGCAAGTCACTGAACCTTGTTTGCCTCATTTGTAAAAGGAAGACGAAATTGCAAACCACTCCAGTATCTTTACCAAGAAAACTCCAAATGGGGTCACACAGAGTTGGATATGAGTGAACAACAAGTTGTTAAATATTTATTCACACATCCCTAACCATGTGACATAGAAAGATTGTCATCTGCTTAGCTGAGGAAGTAGTCATACCAAGTCATCTTGGAGCCCTGAAAAAGGCAAAGGCTGAAGTTCATGGAACTATTCACATTTTCTTACATTGTCCTCTCTGCAAACACTGGCAGAGAGGTGGATCAGTTGACTGTTTTTTTAGTATTACAGGGATTGTCTCAATCTAAAGTGATCCAAGGCCATATCTTAATTGAACCTGTGACTACCAAACTATAATTAGTTGAGATAAACAACTCAGATTCTTAGTTAGAAAAGATGCTGTTTATACCATCAAACTATTCTGTATGAATCATACTTTTACTTTTAGGAAAGAAAAGTAAACAAATGTGGAATAATGACCTGAAACTTAAAAAAAAATTCTTAAGAGGCATCAGTTCAGAGCCACTAATTCTAGTCATCAAACATTTATCAGATGCTGAACCAATTAAGTCATAGGATTTCTCAGTTGGGAGAGGCCTCAGTGCTTATCTATTCCAAATTATACCCAAGAGTAATCTTCATTATAAAGTACCCTACAAGAGGTGTCATTGACTATATTCAGAGGCAGGCCATTACACTTATAGATACCTCTAACTGTTGGGAAGTATTTCCTGACATTAAGCTTAAATTTGAATCATTGTGACTTGTACCCATTGCCCTTCATTCTCTTCTCTGGGACCACACAGAACAAGTCTTTTTCCTTTTCTGGGACACAGACGTTTAACTACTTCAAGATAGCTATTAGACACTTTTTAAGCCGTCTCACCACACATTTCTTCATATCCCATGACATGGACCTAGGGCCCTTTACCATTAAGATATTCCTCCTCTGGATACTCTCAAATTTATGAATGTTCTTCCTAAAATATGGTACCCAGAATTGAAACCATGATCTGTCCAGGGTAGAGTACAAGCTATGCCTTCTTTAAATACAGCCCCAAATGTCATTTTATTTTATTTTATTTTTTGTCTGGGATATCACACTGCTGGCCCTTGAGTTTGCACTTCACAGAAACCCCCCAGATCTTTTTCAAATAAACTATTATCTAGCCGCTCCTCCCCCAGAGGGCAGCAAACCACGAGGAGGAGAAGCATACGTGCAAGATGATTGCTGTGGCTCAATCATTTTCGGTCATATTTGACTCTTTGTGACCCTATGTGGGGCTTTCTTGGCAAAGATCCTGGAGTGGTTTGCCATTTCCTTCTCCAGCTCATTTCACAGATGAAGAAACTGAGGCAAACAGAATGAAATGACTTGCCCAGGATCACACAGCTAGCGGCTGTTTGAGGTCACATTTGAACTCAGGAAGATCAATCTTCAGACCTGGCCCTCTATCCACTGTGCCACCTACTTCTCCTGGTAGAGTCAGTATCTGTCTCAAATAAATTTGGAAAATAAATTTGTCTTCGCTAATTCCATCTGCTCTTAATATTTATTTTCTCTTTCCTGGTGACTTTTTCTTCCTGATATTATCCACTATTCTGGCTCTATTAAAATATCAACTAATAATTAAGATATTGGCTAATAACTGCTTGGGGTGTTTTATCCCTTTAGTAAGAGAGGAGAACTTGCTGGGTGGAGTTTTCCTTTCCCACTTACCTGCTTTTCCCAGTTATCCATTCACACTGTGCCAAAAGCCCAAAGCCTAGGGAGAAACATTCCTCTGATGGTCTGGAGCCTGCCTTCTGGGGAGGTGGATTCATGGGTAGGCATGACCTCTTGGCTTGCAAATGGGAGCCACCATTTTCCCTCCTTCTCTCTTCAACTTTTCGGGGGTGGTGAGGGTGGAGGGTGGGTTAAGGGGAAAGTAAGTAAGTGAAGACATTGGCAATTGTCTTTGAAAGGTTGCCAACCCCTTCCTGATCCTGAGTGCTCTTTACTGTAATGGGCACAGAATCAAGAACTAAGAAATCTTAAAACAAAATTCTGAACTGGCTTGCAAAAAAACATTCAGAAAGCTTTATGGACTGAATTTTATATAACTTTTCACATGACCTTTATATACAAATATTTATGTAATGAAAAGGAAAGTTTAAATTTTGTACTACTGTATGGCTTAAAGTGTGTCCTATATTTCTGAAGGGCAAAATGCCCAACCATCCACCTCACTGCAATCTCTATTTTATTTGTTTCCATGTTAAAAGAGAGAGAGAAGGATGGGGGGGAGAGGTGGAGGGGGGGGGAGAGAGAGAGACAGACAGACAGACAGACATCATGACACGGCAAAATATTTTATGTTCTATGTGGACATTAAAGTAAAAATGCTGGCATTTCGCTCCAATAAGGACACGATGTGGGTAGATAGAGGCCTAGAGGTCATTGCAGAATGTTGCAAACTGAATATTTAAACACTTCGCTCATTTTGTGTCCTCTTGTTTCCATCCCTTTTATTCCCCTCAAAGACAAAGCCTCCTCAGTAAATATTGCTTTAGGGATTATCAGGCTTTAATTTTCAAATTCATCCAAAGGCCATAATTTAAACCACAGTATTGGCTTTTCAAAGGTAAACAGCGATTGAGCCATTTTCCTTTAGCTAATATGAATGCCAAAGAAATTAAAGTCAATTAAATAATTGCTTTATTAACCTAATATATTTCTGCTGTGAGACATGCTGGAGCACACTAAGGAAGGAAGATGGCAAGGAAAGAAAGATGAGACTGAATGTAGTTAAGGAGGAAAAAGAAACTCCTGTCGTCTACGTCTGTAACTGAATTTAGGGAGTTCTGATATAAATGTAAATGCTTTACATTTCGGAGAAGAGGTACAAGGGGAACCACTGGAGAAATCGATGTCCAGAAAAAAGGATAGGTCTCCTACTAAAAGTGAGGGTCAACCAACGGATTTGCTACATGGCTTCACTAGTATCTATGAAATGTAAAGAGCGGGCAAGGAAGAAAGGCAGCATGGAGCCAAAGAATGATGGGCTCAGAACCAGGAGGTGTGCGTTCGAATCTTGGCCCTGAAACTTGCTGACCTGCCGGACTGTGAGAAAGCCAGTTGGTCCCTCTGGGCCTTAGTCTCCTCTTCTGGTAAATGAGCTAAATGGTCTCTAAGGCCTCTTTTAGGTCCAAATCTATGAATTTATGATACTAAGTTGGGTAGTAAGTAGCAAATTTATAGGAGCCGTGAGATAGAGTCAAAACCACAGGCAGGCATAGACGGGTTGTGGTTTCCATGATTAAAGGGGCCATCTATATTCATGAGATCATAGGTTCACTGGATTATTGGAGCATTGTATTCATTCTCTAGTTCATTGGTGTCAAACTCAAAAGAGTTTGAGCCACATATAAGGCTCCTTGCCACTCAACAATGACTTAGAAAGCCACGTGCTAACATTATTTGGGTTCTATGTATTTTCATTTATTTTGTTAAATACTTCCCAATTACATTTTAACCTGGTTCCTGTGCACTGAGGAGTGGTGGGTCCAGAGTTCCACACCCCTGCTCTAATCGACAAGGCTCTTGACTAGAGTTTGGAGAATAAACATCCTGAGGAATTTTAAGGAGTTTTATTTGATTAAGAAGCTGCTCAGCATGGAGTAAATAATAGAATTGTAGGACTGGAAATTACCAAGGACCTTAGAGAATATCTACTTTGGTTCCTTGTTACAAAATGAAGAAATTGAGGGCTGGAGAGGTGGTAAAGTGACTTGGCCAAGGTCACACAGGTGGTCAGGCACAGAGGCAGAATCTTCCTACCTCCGGCTAAGTACGGAGGGTTCTCTATATGTTGGGGGGGTGGGGAGCAGGGAGTGGGCCTGCAGGTTTTACCTCTACCCCATCATGATATTTACCATTTGCTGAGAATTGCTGTACATTTTTGTTTCTCGCAACCCAGTTGAACTAATAGGATAATGGAAGGGTGCAGGGAAATACTGGAGTCCTTCTCATATAAGGACCACATAGGCAAGGCATGGGCATGCATGCCATAGCAGAGCCAAGAGGGGAGGTATGTATATTCCTCATCCTGTGTGAGGGACCAGAATCACTCTCAGTATCTCCTGTTGCCTTCTTCCTCATGGTGGAGAACGTTATCTTCCTCAAACAAGGAGGCTGCCCCAACTTCAAATCCTCTCATCTGCTCTTTGGTAGCTTTGTCATCTTGGGTAAGTCACTGTCAATAACAGAAGTTATTCCTAGCTTTCTATCTGCCAAGGGAGAGAAAAGCCCTTTATTAAGCATGGCCACCAAGTATAAGACATTGATACATTAACAAAAGAGAGCCACTGTTCCTAGAGAGACAGAAATGATGAATCTAAGAATTAAGTGGCTTGGGAAAAATGGAAATCTTTGCATGGACTCATATCCCCTTCCTCCCTCCCTTCTTTCCTCCCTCCCTCCCTCTATTTCTTTGTTTGTTTGTTTGTTTCTTTCTTTCTTTCCTTCCTTCCTTCCTCTTTACCTCCCTCTTCCTTCTTTCTTAAAAATAATCCTTCTGAGGATAAAAATCTTTTTCTCCAGCAACAATTTCTAACAATTGGCTTTTGTTAAACATCTTGCACTTTCTTATTTTTTTTGCTTTTGCTTATACCTAGGATAGCAAGACCCTCCTCTCCTCCCAATCTTCTTCTCTGCTTACTGAAATCCCACTCATCCTGTAATGCCCAGCTACCACGCTACCTCCTGCACAAAATCTTCCCTCATCCTCCCATCCAGGGACAGTCTTCTCCTCCTCCCAGACCTCACACAGTAATAAGCTGTCTGCCCCTCACTGTGTATACTTGAAAACTACAGTTATTCGTGTGGGCATCTTACCTGCCAATGAGACTAAGCTCCATGAGGGGAGGGATGATGTCTTAGGAGAGTGTTCTCTGCATAGTTACTGCTTAATCAATGTTCACTGAATTGAAAGGAGAACTCTCCTTGGGGAATTCTCGTCCTTCACTGTGAGATGATACACTTTGTGGTCTCTATTTCCTAAACTTGTGCTCAAATCAACCTGCTTTTCCCTCCTTGCCCACTGCCCCTTCCTCTCCAGCATGTTCTCACTGAACAAGGTGAAACTTTTTTGCTCTTCTCATTTATAATTCTCTTCTTAACAAAGATACTATATTGAAATGCCTCACCTCCACCTATTCTTGAGGACAGAGCCTGAGTCTACTACTGGCATAGCATATTGGGAATAAATCTTATCCCTATAATTTATGAGCTCTATAAACTAGGGCAAACCTTTTAGAGCCTCAGTTTCCTGACTTGTAAAATGGCAGGGCTTTACTCTATGATGTCCATCCCTTCCTGTCTTATACATACGATTCTAGGATCTTCATGACCTGTAAAATGCCATAATTCTTTCATGTAAACCTAGTGGAATGTTTAATTCATAGCGACAAGTTTTTCTGGTGAAGTCCAACTCCGATGGCTCATAGCGGCACTGAGGTGACTTTGGGTTCTCATCAGGCTTGCCAGCTCTGGAACATTTTATCAAGCTGGAAAAGGCTTCCAGGATGGGCCTGGCAGCAGGCAGTGGAGCTACTGGACCAACCTTGTTATGATGGGAGATGTTTGATGCCAGAAGGCTGGCCTCAAGGCGATGAATTTCTTGGCTCCAGTTACTCACAAAGGTAGTCTTAGTGAGGTGGAAAGGGCTGGGTGGGATGGGGAGGGAAGGAAGGCAGGGTCACAGAGTGCCCTCACTCACAAAATAACAGATCTTTAAAGTATTGAAGTTTATTTAAACAGTATTGAGATAGTTTTAATTTTGCAAAACTTCGAGAATTCTTTTAAAAGTATTATGCAGTTTAAATAAATAAAGAGGCCCCGGGATCATAAAACCTTCAGTGTCTGCTTAAATCAGCCTTTTGAATTTTATCTTTTGCTCTGACTACAGCTTCAGTCTATGAAGAATCCACAACTCAGGCTCAAGTCATTCTCAGAAATGAAAACCTGACAGTTAGTTCTCCTTACAGCTGATTTAAAATTACATCTCCGATACTTCCGAGCCAGAAAAAATGCCAAGTTCAGCTGACATCAGAGGTTTTAGATTTCATTTGAAGATGATTGATGGGCAAACCTCAGAAGACTTTGAAGTCTGGGTTAGATCAGCATCCAAATGTTTGAGTGTTTGTGCATAATTTTACTCAATTTACATGGAGCCCCCCCCCTCCCACCCACAACAGACCTGCTCAAAAACTGCTCCGGTTTCCTTTCTTATCCTAATCTCATTTCTATCTATTGTGGGATCTGCCCAGTGATACTCCATTTCTAATGCCATGGCCCCTCATTAAATTTACAATTTCTAAGTTCACCAAGAGTCAAGTTGCCTCTTTGCTATACCCATGCCTTGGCTTTTAATGTTCATCTATTTAAATTCAGAAAATTTAGGCTGAGGTGAATAAAGTCAGAGGTATTCCAAAGATTTTGAGCTACCCCCACCTAGAGACAGATCTAGGTCCAATTTTTCTGCTGCCTCCACTCTTAGAAAACATTTGCAAAGAGAAAATTATTATAGAAGCCTGAACCTGAACCAATGATGCCCTCAGTTACCATAGGATCCTGGATTACAGATCAATGGTTCTTTCTCCAAAGAAGTTTATTACTTGTCTCACAGTTTTTCCCTCCACCCTAATCCGTCCCCTCATCCTTGGATACATCAATATTCACACTGATTTCCCTTCAGAAACTTTGACCTCCAAGTTTGTCATTGTTGGCTCCCAAGGCCTACATCTTCAATTCACCTCAACTACTAATGAGGGTGGATGCTCAGACTTTAGATTCCACATCATCCATAACTGCCCCATCACTACAACATGGAACTTTGAAATTCTCCTTTCTGGTGATAATCTCCTGTCCTTCTAGCCCTGCCTCTACCTTACTTTCCCCAGACCTCATTCTGACCTCTAGTTCTTGGACCCCAATCAGTTCTCTGAGCTTGATCAGGCCTCACTTTCTACTCCTCATAGTTCTGACTCCATAATTTACTGTTTCAATCACATTTTGTCCTCAACCTTGGAATCCCTTCCTCCTTTTTCCTTATGAACCTGGGTCCCATCTTACCACCTGCCTTCTCTATTCCTACTCAGGTACTGCTGAATATCAAAGGAAAGAATTTCCCAAGTGCCCTAGATGTGCTCACTATAAAGGCAATTTGAACTTTCTCCTTACTGTGACATTACAGACCTTTTATTCTTCCTTGACTGAATCTCACACTCCTGGCAGTGGCTATTACAAAACTTCTCTTTTCCTTAAACTTCCCATACCACCCCAACATCCTCCTCTTAGCAGAGAAGTGTGGCTTTTACCTTACTGAGAAGATCAAGGTCTTCTATTGTACGTTCTCCCCTCTTCCTTACTCCATAGCTCAAAATCTCTCCACTTCTTCATTTTTGTTCCAACTGTCCTCCAGTATTTGAGGAAGAGGTGACCCTTCTTGCCAGACTCTCCACTAGTGACCTTGATTCCATCCCCAGAAACTTGCCCAGTCCATCAATCCTTTTTTTCTCTCTCCTCCTTAATCTCTGCTTATCTACTGGCTTGTTCTCTGCTTACTATAAGCAATTCCAGGTCTCCTCTATCCTTTAAAAACAACAACAACCAAACCAGTCTTTAGTTGGCCATGTAATCCTTTCTAAGCTGTCGCTCTCCTTTTCATGCTGTATTTCTCCTTTCCATTGACAAGCTCCTGGAATGAATCATCTACACCAGTGATGTCAAACTCAAACAGAAATGGATCCCTGCCACTGCATGTTGACCGAGAAAACCACAAATAAACATGATCTAGGTTATATTTTATTTTTATGTTATTAAACATTTCAAAATTATATTTTAATGTAATTCTGTTGCATGAGGTCCTTGAGTCTGACAACTCTGATCTACCCTTATTGCTCCCACTTCCTTATTACTCATCTGTGTTTCTGTTTCTTGCAATCTGGCTTCTGATCTCTACTTAATTTGTCTTCAGAGTTGTCAGTGATCTCTCACTTGTTCAAACCATCCTTCCTGACCTTTCTACAATTTCTGGTCCTATTGATGTCCTATTAGATACTTTCTCCTCCTCAGGCTCCTAACCTCGCTCTCCTGTACTTCTACCACCTTTGTGACTGCTCCTCAGTCTTCTTTGCCGAGTCTTTGTTCACATCCATTATGCGAGTCTACATCCTGGGTCTTCTTTTGCCTCTCCCCTCCTCTTGCTGACATAATTTACTTCAGCGAGTTACTGCTGTTAAACAAATAATTCCCAGGTCTATCCAAAGATAGCAGTTCCCAGATATAGCCAGCCCTGAGTTTTCTTGTCTGCCGGACGTTCATTAGGATAAGCCATTGACGTGTCAAACTCAACATGTACAAAATGGAACTTAATGTTCTTTCTCATTCAACCTATTTATCTTCTAAATTTGGCTATTTCTGTTGAGGGCACCACATTCTTCCAGTCACCCAAGTTTATAGCCCTAGAGTCATTCTGATTATTCCCTCTTCTACATTTCTCATACCTAATCACTTAGTATTCTGCTCATTTGTACCTTTAAGAGTCCCTTGTAATGGCCCCTTTCAATTCACTCAAAGAGCCACCACCATATTTTGGTTCCTAACCACCTCTTGTACAGACTACTTATTACATGGCCTCCCAATCGTCTCCCTGCTTCCACTCCCAACCTCTTCCAATCTATCCTCCACACAGTTGAAAGCTTCAATGCTTTCCTTTCATTCCCCAAGATACGTAAGACATATTGCTAGATTGGATAAGCGGGATGAAGAAAAGGGAAGAGGTTATAATGCCTTTAAGTCTTCTAGCCTGGGAGACTGAAAAGAATGGTAGCACTACTGATAGAAATGGGGAAGAAGGGACTAGGACCGAGTCTAGGCAGAAGAGGAAAGATTCTGATTAGAAAACAAACCAAAAACCAATCTGATGGCAAAGATTTATTCCAAAAAAAGCAAGTTTTAGGGATACAGCTCAAGCAGTGATACCTTACAGATTTACAGTACAAGACAATAATATAAACATTCATAAAGATGATCCTAAGGATGATCCCTTAGAGATCCCTCAGCCTCTTTATTCTACAAATGGAAAAACCGAGGCCAAGGAAGAAACACCTTCCCTTTGGTAGCAGAGTTAGACAACCTGAATAGCATTACTAGCAACCAATGTCTAAAGAGCACTTTACATTTTCCCGAGAGCTTTCCATTCTTTATCTTGCTTAAGCTTCCTGTGAACCCTGTGCAATAACTTATTCAGGTATCATCACGCCTCCATTTTATAGGTGAGGAACCTGAGACGGAGGTAGGGGGATGCTGGAGTCGGCTTGTACTGATCCAGAGGGCAAATTGCTAAACTTTTAGCATTAATACCTTAGGAACTAGCAAACACTACACAACAAAGCTTGATTTATTGTTTAATTGTTTGAGAAAGTGATGGAGAAAATGTTCATGTAGGTTAATGAATTTAGCAACTGAGAGATCACTGGTAAATTTGAAGACAAATTAAGTAGAGATCAAAAACCAGATTACAAGAAATTAAAAAGAAATGTGTAATAAAAAAAATGAGAGCAATGGGGGCAGCTGGGTGGTACAGTGAATAAAGCACCAGCCCTGGAGTCAGGAGGACCTGAGTTCAAATCTGGCCTCAGACACTCAACACAAAACTATGTGACTTTGGGCAAGTCACTTCATCCAAACTGTCCTACCTTCCACCCTCAAAAAAAAAATGAGAAAAATGAGTATAGATCAGAGGGTGTACTGTGTGCATTTTTCCCCCCTGAAGAGCCTGTTGTTAAATATTTACCAATATACTCCTGCTGATAGCCGAAGTATCTTAGCACTGATCCTTCCATGGACATATAGTCTCATAGTGAATAAATGACAAATGTAGGTCTTCCTAAATTCAATATTATATCCTCTCTGCCAAAAATATTGGACCTGGAATGAGGAATAATCTGATTCAGATCCTGCCTCTGATACTTGTTTACTTACCCATAGCCATAAATAAGTCAATTAACTTCTGCGAGCCTTGGTTCCCTCATTAGCAAACTGGGGGTAAAATATAGGGTACCCCAGTGTCTAAGACAACCCTGTGGGGTAGTTCTAAGGTGTAGTATTCAGTTTATTGGATAGTTAGGAGGCTCAGATTAAATTATATTTGCAAAGTGTTTTGCAACCCTTAAAGGGCTAAATGAAGATCAGTTGCTATGGCCCCTGACCTCCTGATTATATCGTGCTGTTCTCCTGGCATTGCAGTATCTTACATTCTCAAAGGCAGATTCAATCATATTCAGTTACTAAAACAGAAAGAAAAATGGACTAATAATATGTTTTAGAAAGCTATAACAATTAAAGTTGAAATAATTTCTCATTAAATTAAATTAAGATTTTTCTGGTTAAATTCAAGTTAATCGGAGGATTCAATTAATCAGAACATTCTCAGTCCCTGATCACACAGACCACAGAATTTTAAGAGTTATAATGACCCTCAGAAGTAATGCGGCTGAGACAGAGTACAGGAATCTCCTCTTATGTTGTTCCTGATAGAAACGGGGTCTAGTCTCTGCTGGAAACCCTTAAGTGTCAGGGAGCTCAGTTGCTCAAGAGGCAGTCCATTTTTTAATTTTATAGTTCTAGTTGTTGGTTAAGTTCTTTCTTATATTTAGCATTCAAGATCTATCTTCTAGAGAAAAACACAGAACTGTCTTTTATGTGAAAAGCTTTCAAATGTGTCAAGATAGCTATGACATCTACCCTTAATCTTGTATCAGTATCCAAAAACTTGCGTCACTATTATGTATATGTTCACAATTTTCCCAATATATATATTTTTATTTTATTTTATTTTATTTGCTTTTGGGGAGGGGGGGAGAGAAGGCAGGGCAAGTGGGGTTAAGTGACTTGCCTGAGGTCACACAGCTACTAAGCATTTTAAGTATCTGATGCTGGATTTGAACTCAGGTCCTCCTGACTCCACAGCTGGTGCTCCACTAGTCCCACCTTCCCAATATATTTTAAAAAAATTATTGAATAGGAACATGTCAGAAAAGAAACATTTTACAAATCCTGATCTACAAAAAGCAGAAAAGGTAAAATATAGACTATCACCATTTGACTTGATAGCTATGCTATCAATAGCCTATTAAGGTCATAATTATCTCCTACAAAGGACCCTTTGTAGGGTTCTAGATTGTTCAGTCTAGAAACTCCCTTAACGTCCGGTACTATACCACTCTTGAGACCGAAAATAATTCATTTACAAAATAATATAGCCTTTAGTACAGAAAATATGGTGATCAAAAGACGAGTGACTCTGGGTGAAGAAGCTGTGCCAGCCAAATAGGAAGGAGGAATTTACATACATGCTTAATTAACCTTATCAGCCAGAAGATCTCTATATTCTATGCCTTGTACCCTAGTTCTTAAAAATTTACATTTACGTAAGTATGTATTTACAAATTGCTAAACACATTTTATCACAAATACTGCCATTTTCATTTGAGAGGTGACAGAACTGTACTAAGGAAAGAGAAGACAAGTTTCATAAAGTTACATAGCAAAACCAGGAAATCACCTGTTAATGTTGTGATCATTATTTCTGACCCAGCAATCTGTGTACTGTCAGGTCACCATTTAGTTTAAGTTAAGATCAAAATTAATACATAGCTAAAAAAAAAGAAACTAAAAAATGAGTAAAAAGATACAATATGCAATTCAAACAACTTCAGTGTAACCTATTTAAACAAATTATTGGCACTAAAATGGGAAATGGATGAAGGAAAAGATATCCACATCAATTATACCAATTTAAAAAAGTGGTTTAGCTGACAAAAATCAATTACCACAATGAAAAGACCAAAAAAAGTCTGCAAACCACCTTAGTCAGCAAACACTTGCCTGAGCTGCCAAGTGGAATGATATGGCATCCAACAGCAATACTAGTTTCAAATATAAACTTATTTGCTAAGTCTTACAGAGAAGAATGAAGGAAGATTATAAACAGTATTGTCTCATAAAGTTTAAAGAGAGCTTGGCAAGAGATCTAGCTAAGCAAAGCCATCCAAAAGGCTTTTAGGAATTAAACTGGAAGGAGTACAAAAAACAGATGAAAGACAGAAAAGATCAATAAAGATTTTAATAATAAACTCTTTCCCCTATCAAGGAAAACAGAACTACCACATTTGGCTTTTAGTATCACAGTCCCAGATGAGCTTACAGAGGAGTTGGATATGGATATAAACAGAACAAAAATAGGATAAGCAGGTGAACCAGGCGAAGTGAGCACAGTAGTTCCAGGCTACAGATGACATAATTCTGAGAGTCATTGATTCTTAAGGTATTTAAAATAAGGGAAGATCCAAAGGTACGGAAAAAATCTTGGACTTTATTAATAACAAAAAAGGACAAACAAGAACTTCAACGATTCCCAATCCTATCCCTACTTTCCAATCTACATAAAATTTTAATCCACCCACGCATCAAAGACAACCTTTGATGAGGGTATTAATTAGTAAGGACTAGGAAGGCTCTGACTTGAGTCAATCAAGTAATCACCCAGCCGAACTGAAAGTAACTACTGTAATCAGATGATAATACCTCTATTAAATCGCTCCATGGCTAGAAGAACTTGATCAATTTGTAAGGAGTGAAGGCCAAGGAATAAAAGGAAGGAAGCATCTCTACACAGGAAGTATATTAGAACTGGCTGAGGAGACTTGGTAATGCCCTGTGAAGTTCTGATAAAATCGCAAGTCAGTTCACAACCTGGCATTCAAGTATCTGGCAGTTTTAAGCTTAAAATGAAAGCATCTTTTAAAGAGAAACTGATTCCAATCAACCCTCTAAAGGGGAATATGAGTAGAACCTCTGTCTCCTCCCCTCCCTGATCAAAGGACAAAGTTCCAAAGTCTTTGGAACTTCAGAGGTTCCAGAGCTTAGAGCTTCTCATGGAGGTCCTAGCAGCATCCCAGGAACAGCAGCGAGTGGTGAATTAGATGAATTAGGGAGCTAAGGATGAATTAGACACCCTGAAGAAAGGAAGCTTTAGCCCTCTACACAGAGCCCAGCAGGAAGCTCCACACCATATGTAAGGGGGGCATCTTGAGGATTCTGACACAAAGAAATCCAGGAGCTTTTGCACGATGTGCTCTCTAAGCTTGAGCTCACTTTCCCCTGTATTCTGTATGCACTTGAGGAAGAGAGTGTCAGGGATTTCGGAGGGAGTTATTTGTACCTACTGTTCAATACCTTTACATGGGATGCTATACCACCTTAGTACCAGCTAGTTAAGTCTGACTGGACCAATACTCATTAGAGGAAGTCCTCCAATGGCTTATCAGTTATATTACTAGCAAACCATCCCATCACTCAAGGCTCCTTGGGTAGAAGTAGTCACACTCTGCCGGAGTGACAATCCCAAATCATTACATATAATTTAAACTAAGACATTTACTCTTTATTCTATTAACTACCATCATCTCCACTATCACAGTGTTTTTCAGATAATTTATTATGTCCCAATTAAAACACCGTAGAATTGATCCTAGTACTGTAAGCTATTCGGTTCAGAGACACAGGGCCTCCAAAATCCGTTCTTAAAAATACAATGTTTTATCAAGCCCTCTCTCCTGGCTACTCAATCTACAGGCAAGATTCAAGCAGTTAAGGAAATTGCAGGTTTGTATTTGCAAGTCTTTTTGTCTGGATATTATATGTGAGCTTCTCTGCAGTGGAGGACAAATTGAAGGTACAAATCTCTAAGATGAAAAGAACTAGTTCAGATAAGAGTCTATCCAAATTACAAACAGCAATTTCCTGAAACCTCTATATGTTCATATTTTGACCTAGATTGGAAAGTGAAGGGTTAGAATGCTGTAATCATCAACTATGAGCAAATCTTAGGGAAAAAAAAAAGATTTCTAGCCAGGCAGTCTGGAAATGAAAAATAAAAGCATATGCCCTTGGTGCTGGTTACTCAATGCATGCCGTTCTTGATTAATCAGTAAAAACCACCACTTACCACTTACCTAACAGCTCAGGTTGGAAGAGGAATCAAGGAGTATAAGTGTCTTTGTTGAAAGCAGTCTTTTTTAATTGCCTTACTTTCTTATGTTTGTTTAAAGTGTTCTTTTTCATTTTGGGAAGTAGAATAAGAGCATTGATAACTTAAAACCTAATTCCAACCTTTTCAGAAATTTTTCAGATCATTTACTCCAATTCCTTTCTCTTTCCCTGCCCCTTAGCTATCACACCCTGATCTCTGGCACACATGCACACAATTATAAGGTGACCATCTCACAGAAACTCTCAGATCCTTGTGGTTCTCATCTATCAAAGCAGAGCTTGAATTGAGTCAGCAGTTTCAAACTTTTTGGTCTCAGGATCCTTCTATACTTGTAAAAATTATTGAGAACTGCCCCAAAGAGCTTTTGTTTGTACAGGTTATCCCTACTGATATTTATCATGTTAGAAATTAAAACATTCTGGTATTATTACAGAAAAAGTCTTGACCTCAGAGCCTTGAGGGTCTCCAGATCACAATGAGAACCATTAAATTAAGGCATCTTTAAGGTCCCTTCCAATTCAAAATCCATATCAGAGTTTATGGGTAGCTTGGCTATACCTGGGCAGTTTGGGAGTATTTAGTATTGCCTAACTGAGTTACCAATGATTTAGTCTTTTATATAGTAAAACCCACAATATTTCTATGAATATATTTGCTCTAATGTTAGGTTATTACCTAGTGGAAATAATAGTGCCGAATGAACAATATTGATGAATGAAGCCAAGGTCATTATGAAGGTGACCTTCAACTTCTGTAATGTCACAGGAGATGATCCTACCCTGATTGCTTCACAGGATTTATTGTTCTCAATAGAACACACACAGGGGCAAGTGAAGTCACGAAGCTTTCCCGTGGGAAGTTGAGCTAATAAAAATGAGAAACATTTCAAGTAGTTAAGAAAGAAGAGTTGCAAAGAGAAGTTTTTTCAGTGCTCTCCCTATTTCTCTTCCCCCGGTAAGCTACCAATCTCCTCTCTCTTTGTGCATCTTTTCACATTCAGCTGGAAGCAGAAAATCTGAGTTTGAATTCCTGCTCAATCCTTGGGTAAATTAACTTCTTTGAACCTTTGTTTTTCTACCTGTAAAATGGGGGTCCTTTGATTTGCCATACCTACTTTTATAGGACTGTCGTAAAGAAGAAATGAGGAAAAGTAGGCAAGGTACTTTCTAAACATTAAAGCATCCAAAAGTTTGTGAGCTATTTGTCTTATGAAGGTCAAAGTGAATTTTAGAAATAAAACATTTAGTGAAAAGAGGCTAAGCACCAGACCCCACAAAAGCTGAACACAAAATTAAACACTTCTTCTGCTAAAAATAACTCCTATAAAAACACAGTTTCAGGAAAGGTAAATTATAAAAGTATGCATTTACCCAATCATTTAAAATACCATAATTACATAGTCTGCTCATCAAAAGACTTTTAAGACTCATTAAAATCATAAAACAATTCTAATTAAATCCATATTTAAATGAAGTTTCTATAACTAACCTTCATAGTACTTTAAATCAAACAAAAAAGTTGTATAAAAGATCCAATTAATTGTAAGTTTTTGTAAGAATTAAAGCCTAATTACTCTATGATTAAGTTTCCCCAAAATGTAATCATCAATGGCTCTATTCAGAAGAATTGGCCTCCCGTACCACAGATGCCAGTGGAGTATTACAGCTCTGGCTTTGACACCGGCGAACCTATTCATCTCAAATCAGCCCGACTGTGGAAACTTTACCTCCCACCCCAATGTACTGAAGATCTGAATGGAGAGACCAAACAAAGAAGCATATTTTAGAGAGATCCGTGTCTCCCTATCTACTGAGCTCTCCACCTGATTAAAGAGACTCGTACACATCACCAAATTAAAAATCTTGTCATCAGAGCCGGTGTTGGGAACAATGGTCACTTCACAGATCCCAGCTGAGTGTGAAAAGATGCACAAAGAGAGGAGATTGGTGGCTTGTCGGGGGAAGAGAACGAAACTTTCTGTAGGGAGAGCGCTGAAAAAACTTCTAACTCTTTGCAGCTCTTCTTTCTGAACTACTTGAAATGTTTCTCATTTTTATTAGCTCTACTTCCCACGGGAAAGGGGGGGAAGCTACATGACTTCACTTGCCCCTGTGTGTGTTCTCTGACAACAATTAATCCTGTGAAGCAATCAGGGTAAGATCATCTTCCTATGTATGATATTACATAAGGTGAAGGTCACCTTCATAATGACCTTGGCTTCAATCATCAGATGATGGAAAAACAAACATATCTTTCATTGTAGCTTCTTTATAGAATAAATAGCAAGTCATTTACTACCATCAAACTTTACAGTATTGATATAATAATATGATTTATCATCTCTACGAACATTTCATTTATTCTTTTACTACAAAGGAGAGAATCAAAAGGCACAGTGGAAAAGAGTACTTGGCTTAGAGTCAGAAGATCCAAGATCGAGGCTGCCTGGGCCTGTGAGGGCCCTAATGGGTATGACGGTCCTCACCCCAATCTCAAATCTCATCAAAGTTAACCAAATATGGACATATCTCAGATAACCTTTATTTACTAAATGTCTCCCCTGGCCTCAGAAGTAACCAACTGTGAGTAAAAGAATATAACTATTAGGATTTTCCTAACTACCAGCTAGCAAAAGGGGACTAACCTCGGGGCAAAGACTCCTTTGGGACAAGAAGAGCAGCCATGGCCCACTCCAGCTTGAGTCTCCTGAGACCACCCAGCCTCAGCAGCTGGAAGGAGGCTTTTCTGCAGCAGCTTCCCTGACTTCAACTCTGACAGCCAACAACACCTAGGTCTCTGGAAGACTTCAGCTGCCTTCAGTGGACTAAGGTAATTGCTGATTACTGACGGCTCTGAATCAGTGGGGCTTCATCCCCCTTTCCCAAAAGCTTATCCAGACCTGACAGAATTTCACTTGATTGGTAACCACATCTAGAACCACCACCTACCCTAAAAATGAACTGTGGGCAGATACGAGGGACTGGGAGGAGAAATGCCACAAGACTATATACCTTACAGTCTAGTCTGTTATACTTTGGGTCAATAAAAGGCCACAACTGGAGGTAAATAGAGTCCTGATAAATCAACCTTTGATGGTATATCTAGAAAGAACTCAAGAAGTGGCTGTTGGACTCATATGTGGTGAGTTTTCTTGTAGGTGACTCCTGTGCTAATGAAGGCTTTACTTCACCATTTACTAAATAGGTGACCTTGAACACATCAATTTCTCTAGGCTTTCATTTTCCCCTTTGTTAAAACGCGGGTAATACTACCTACCATACTACCTGCTTTACAGCATTGTTGTGAGGATACAATAATATATGTGAAAGTGTTTTGTGACCATGTTGCTGCTGTGTTGTTGTTCAGGCGTGTCTGACTCTGCATGACCCCGTTTGTGGTTTTCATGGAAACGATGCTAGAGCAACTAGTCATTTCCTTCTTTAGCTCATTTTACAGATGAGGAAACTGAGGCAAATGTGACTTGCCCAGGGTCACACAGTTAGTAAGTCTCTGGGGCTAGATTCAAACTCAGGAAGATGAGTTTTCCTGACTCCTGGTCATACATTGAGTCACTTAGCTGCCCTTGTAACCATAAAAGTTATCTAATGTGTTATTATTATTAACAGCAATAACAGTAACATTGTTATTGATATCGTTAGAGATTCTTTTGAGATAACTGATAAAATCAAACAAAATTGATTAATAACTGTTTAATACGCCTACCTTTGTATCTGTGACGCTTTGTGTTGAATGTATAGCATCTAGCTGCAGAAACATTTGATAGCTAGAATAGAGACAAATTCTTCCTCCAGTTAATAAGAGGCTTTTTTTAACTTCTGGAAGGAGAACTAGACTTTGAGTCTTGGTTAACTGTATGACTGACTACAGCTGTTGCATTATTAAAATCCAACTTTCTGAAAATTGTGTCCAAAATGACTAAGCCTGATTTATAATTTAGCTTAAAATCATTGTTCTTGGGCCCCCGTTGATGAAGTAGGAGAGTAAGAAAGGAGAGGAGATAAGATGCATGATCTGGCGGTGGATCATTATCAACTGTCCCTGGAAGGTATGGACCATTCTACTTCCCTAAGGCTCCACTGACCACACCTGTACTTTTCAGGGAACGTTAAAACAATATTTACAATTATTAGATACAGTACAATTACTGCACAAATAGATCTACTTTTAAAAAAAAAACGAAAACTAAGTTCAAATGAAAATCAATTAAAATAAGAATAAAAGACAAATTCGCCCCAAGTCACACAGCTAGTAAATTTCTGAGAAATAATTTGAACTCAGGTCTTCCTGATTCCAAGTCGTGCGCTCTATGTGTTGCTAGCAGCCTCATAGGCTGGGGTGGTGGGCAGCTGAGACTCTGCTAAAGGACTTGCTAATGACCGCAGCTCAAAGTAGGGCCACAACCCCAACCTCTTTTCTACTTCAGGCTCCATTATCTACCCCATCCGTAGGCAGAGTTTTACAGATCTGGGGTGCCACTGTGGTGTTTTCCCCTTCTCCTTTGGGAGGTATTATGTGCAGAGGAAAGATCATGAATTAGGAGTCTGGGTTCAAATCACAGTTCTGATATCACATGTTGGAACCTTCGGCAGGTTATCTAACCTTTGTGTGTCTCGGTTGTTTTTTCAACTATAAAATGGGGGGGGGGGGTTGGACAGAATGACCTTGAAGATTTTTTCATCCTCTCAATCTATGATTCTATGACAGTGAATGTGGCACAGTATTTATGTTACTTTGTACATAATTTTTATTATGTGTTTAAGATTTTGAGTTATAGAGTTATATTTGTTATCATGGCTATATTTATAATTGTGTATTTGTTATTTTAGTTTTCTTATAGAATATTTACTTTTTTATGAAAATGAAAAAGCATCCTTGGGTCTTAAGCACAAACTTGATCTCCTATCACTGTTCTTTCTTTCTCTTTCTCTAACTTTCTAGTCACTTTGCTTCTATATCTGCCCTTCCTTTGTCATATTCCTCTACAAGCCGGCTATCTCACAGGTAGTACAAGAAATAGAAAATAAGATCATCTATAATGAAATACAGTAAGAACTGTGATGGAGAGATCAATGTGGCCTGGAGCCATTAAAGGGAGTGCCTTGGAGGATGTAGGACTTTGGCTGATGCTTGAATGACAGGAAGGATATGGAAGAGTAGAGAGAAGGAAGGGAGGGCACTTGATGCAGGGTACAAGAAATAAACAAAGGAAGAAATGAGGATGCTTTTTAGGAGAGGACAGTGAGGACACCGACCTAATAGAAGGAGAATGTGTTGGGGATATAAGATTTGGCAGGTAAGGTAGAACCAGCTTATGGGGGGTATGTTCTTTCTTTCTTTCTTCCTTTCTTTCTTTCTTCCTTCCTTCCTTCCTCCCTCCCTTTCTTCCTTCCTTCCTCCCTTTCTTCCTTCCTTTCTTTCTTTCTTTCTTTCTTTCTTTCTTTCTTTCTTTCTTTCTTTCTTTCTTTCTTTCTTTCTTTCTTTCTTTCTTCCTTCCTTCCTTCCTTCCGTCCTTCCGTCCTTCCTTTCGTTGTCTTTGTCTTCATCTTCTTCTTTTTATTTTTGTAGGGGGGAAAGCAGAGCAGTTTTTGTGTTAAGTGTCTAAGGCCAGATTTGAACTCAAGTTCTCCTGTATCCAGGGCTGGTGCTCTATTCACTGTGCCACCTAGCCACCCCTATGGGGGGACATTTAATTGGGCCATACCTTCCTACCATAGTAGGAAGCAGAAGTTTTCTGGAGTAGTATTCTGGACCAAGTCAAATCCAGGTCAGTTCAATGATTCAGGCTAGAATGCAAAGACACTTTTCTGGATCATAAAATACAACAAAAGTGATTTTATCTTCCTTCACAGTTTAGCTCTACGTCTGGTCTCCTCATCAGTCTTACTTACCAGGGGGTTATTCCATAGTGGGGCCTGCTCTCCTAATTGATGAGTCTCTGGCCCCATCACCCTATCTTGTAGAGGCTCAGTCATTTTTTTGCTTCTTTCCCAGCTCAATTCACTCTCCAGACTGACTGACCACTTCACTAGCCTTGCCTATCCCTCTGCCCCTCTCTAGCTCCCTCTTCCAACTCTGCTTAAGGTTTTATTATAGAATATAATATCATCATAATATAATGTTAGAACATAAGCTCCTTGAGACTAGGGACCATCTTGTTCCATTGCATTAGTAACCCCAACGCCTGGCACAGTGCCTGATGCATAGTAAGCATCTAATACATTTTTAAACATCTATAATAAGCACTTAATTAATAACTAGCTACTTATTGAGCTACCCATCTACTAATAATAAAGGATGGAAACTTCCCAGGGTTAAAAAAGATAGTGGTTTGGACAAGGCTATTCCTCTTTGCCTCTGCATTCACCACTGCAACCAGTCACTTTGGAAAGGTACCATTAGAAATCTGCTAAAATCTCTAGCATTCATGACACACCTGGTTTCCCTGGCCTGAACCTTTTATGTCTCTGGTGGTAAGAAGCCAAAATGATGATAACCCTTGAAATGGTCTTCCCACCCTTTAAAGGGGAACCAGCATAGCCTATGTATGACAGGCAAAATTCTACTGCAGGCATCCACTAACATAGGTATTTCCTCCCTGGGACCCATAGGTTTACCTCTAGCCCTTCCAGGGCATGATATGTCTCCTTTTGCTCAAGAATGTTGATTGTCAATGAAGTTGTTCTATTTATCCTATCAAAGTGGTCAGGGAAAATGTCTGAATTCTTAATCAGGGGGAAACCCTATTCCTCTAATAAACAAGTCTATGGCACTTACAAGATATGGCAGTGCCTGGCATGGATGTACAAAGAAACATTAATGGCCCTTTGTACCTGAAGTTGATGCCTCAAGAAACATTATAGCTTTAGATGTGGCTGTGAATAGAAAGACATATGACCAACCTCTTGTTTCACTGTGTTGTTTGACCGGAAGGTTAAAGTCTCTGGCAGCCCAGTCTTTCGCTGTTGCTGACTTTGCTGGCCAGTCTCATCCACAATCAGCATGATCATTTCTTTCTAAACTAGGCTTAGATTATGGAATAATGGCATATGTGCCTGTAATCTTTATGAGCTCAGTTTCAAATGTGATCACTGAAATGGTGTGTAATGTTTTTGGTAACTCTGGAGTTGCGTGTCTAATTCACTGATTTTGAATTAAGTCCCTATCATCCTACTTCAAACATTTACTGTCTTAGCTGAATATTAGCCCAGCAGCACTGTGATCTAGTGTTTAGAGGGTTTAGTTAGGCCTATAGAATCAGCTTCTTTGTTCATAAGTTCTGGGTTCAGGTTCCACTTCTGACATATACTGGTCATCTCAGTGCTCAGGGCAACTTTCTAAAATTACAAGTTGCAGAGAAGGTGGCGACGTGCATTGGTAAAAGGAGTTACTTCATCTGAGAGTTCTCTGTACCAATGAAATCAGATCTAATCCTTATCCAAATGAATTCTCATCTCGAAACGAAAACATTCTTGCATCCGAACACGCAAGGAAGTTCATAATTACTAATAAAATTACTGCAACTCAGAGAAACAAAATGTTACATGCCATTTCAGTGATCCACACTTGAAATTGAGTTCATAAATGCTTCAGTTTACAGAAACAGGCAGACCTTCCTGAACCCTCCTAGTGATTAATTAGAAAGCCTGTCTTACAGATTTTTCTCTCAGGTGTAGTAACCTTGTAGCCCTCGCCATTAAGAACTAATAAATAAATGCTTGGCTAAGCACAAACAAGTTGATAGGCAGTGAAAAAGAGTGATGAGCCTAGTTTTTATGCAATGTGCTCACCCTGTCATTTTACCTTGGAGGACAAAAGAAAAAAAATGCACAACTCAAACTTGCAAATGCTAACTGCACTGAGCATTTTTTTTAAAGTGCTAAGAGTCCTCAATGTGGGTGTTTAAACAAGGCAAGAATTTAAAAGGTTCTTAATGAGCAAAATGTGGCAAACTGTTGATGAAACAATAGAGTTACTTTGCAGAATACAGATCTTACTGAATAAAACTTCAGGGAATCGGTAAAATATTTATAATACTCCAATTAAACAAAAGACACCCGGCACTAGCGTGTCCACAGGGTGGAGGGGGAATGCTAAACATTTATTCTTTTAAGAAATAAGATGCTTTTTGACTACTACCAGTAAACACAACGTAAATAGTTACCTTCCAGGAGGACAAGGCCATCCATTTAGCAGATGCTCCATGGTATAAAAATATCACGAACATTTGCTGATTCGCACACATATTGTCGATTACCCATCATATTAAATATAGCACCCCGGCTCCTGACTGTATGTATTATGGTAATAAAGCTGGATAACTGCTGATTCCTTCCATCATCCCCTCTTTTTAGATAAACTTTGAGAAATAATATGACAAGCTGGGAGCTTCCGCATTCTTGAAATGATATCATAATCTTAGCATTTTCAGCTTCTATCCTGAACATTTCTTAAAGTAAAGTTAACCACATGAAGGTTTTATGACTAGATTATGAAAAAAAAATCATCCAGTTAATTCAGTCAACAATTCAATCAAACTAGTTGTTTATAGACAAAACATGTGGATAATTGAGTAAATTTCTGACCGAGTTGATTGAATATAGACGTAGCTTAAAGGATCTTTAGGTTGGTGACATGTGATTAATAGACTGCTGTCTTACAAAATCCAGGATATAGCCTACGAGTCAAAATAAATTGTTGACAGATATCACAGTGCCAAGGTGCGATATGGAAATATCTCCAATTTGCATTTTCCTGAGCTCCTACCAAGTAGCAGTTGCAGAAGAGAAGGCTTTCCAGCCAAGGGGTGTTCCTTAAGAAACCCAAATAGCCATTTGATGGCCAGGAGACAAAGCACGTTCCTAAAGAATAATGAAAAGCTTATGTATTCCATTTTCCTACTAAGAGTTCATGTACACATCAACACTATGTCCAAAAATGTCATAGACCAGAAACCACTTGTAGATGACTTCCTTGTTGAATAAGAAGTGAGTTTCTTTCTTTCTTTCTCTCTCTCTCTCTCTCTCTCTCTCTCTCTCTCTCTCTCAGGGAAAATTACTTGTCCAGGGTCACATAGCTAGTAAGTGTCTGCAGCCACATTTGAACTCAGGTCCTCCTAACTCCAGGTTCAGTGCTCTTTCCCAGAGCCAGTGTGCTACCTAGCTGTGCCAGAAGACATTTTCTATAGGTTAGAGAGGAAAGAAGACCTTGTATAAATTATAAAGTATTTGGCATTATTCTCAGTAAAATACTGTGTGTTTCACTGTCAGAGATAAAATTTTATTTTAATAAATGCAAGAAAATAGGGACTTACAAGGTGAAACTATAAGCTCTTCATGGGCAGGGAAAGATCTTTGGCTTCCTATGTGATTTCAACACTGCCATAAGCAGCACAGTTGGCACATTTTCCCCATGTGCAGGAAATTCAGTTCTAGCCCTCCCCAGTCCCAGTCCTCCTTTGTCCTCCCTTTCCACTGTTCCAGGGGCACCTGTCTTTATTATTTAATGAATTCCCTTTTACCTTAGATCACTCCCTTTTTGATGCCTTGGTCTCCATGGACTTTTTCAGAACATCCCTCTCCTCCTTTAAAGCTCACTCCACCCTGACTAGGGTTGTAGCTGTTGCCTATGGATCTCAGGTCACTCTCCCTCCTCCCTAATTAAATTCAATAACCTTGGTTCGCTGCTTACTCTCCCCCACCCCCAACTCCCAATGCAACTTCTGCTCCTTTTGAAAACTCCTGAATTTCTCCGCCTCCACAACGTCTATGACCCTGCTCCAGGTTACCTCAGTTATCACAGGAGCGAACACATCTTAGACACTGACCCTTTTCTCTGTCCACCCCCATTACTCAAAGCAATTTGCCCCAAGGACCAGAATCCCATCTTACTTTGATTCTTCTCATAATTTTTATGGAATTCATTCCACCCCTCCTCCCCTCCTCACTCTCCACCCCCAATTTGGTTCTATCAAATTGCTTCTGAATGCCACTGAACCAAACAGCACTGTGCATGCAGTCACCAAATAGAAACTTCCTTTGGTTTGGTTTTATCATTTGTAGAGGAAACTCAGTGTCAGGGACAGAGTCCTAGACCAGAGTTATGAAAACTGAGTTCTAATGCTGCCTTCTGACTGGACAATCTCTGAATGCCTCGAGTAGTTCTCCAGGATTTATTTACTAAATCATAGATGGCTGGGAATCTGCAAAGGGTTGGGGAGCTCCCACACTACTGGTGTGATCATGTGTCCTTCATGTAAAACATAAAGCATTTCATATTTTACTATGATTACAGGGGTAAGAGCACCGGATGTGAAACCACAACCCCCCGCCCTGATACTTAGGAATGGCCCGTCTTCGATCACCTAACTTTTCTGGGCCCCAGGTCCCTAATTGTATCATATAGTGATGGATTTGATTTTTATGGTCTTGTTAGGCTATAAATCCTCTGATCCTGGGGACAAGATCATCCAGGAGTAGAAGTATTCCAACTAGCTTTGTATTATTTTGCTTGGTGTTCACTTTATCATCCTTGATAACTTCTTCAGCAGGTATCTGGACTATCTTTCATACGCCCCCTTGGTATTGTTCAGATCTCAACCCTCTAGAGCAAGTATTGGTATAGATGCCACTAAGATACTCATCACCATGAAAAGCCAGTATCTAGACAGCTTCATGCATTCCTTACTCATTTGAGAATCTGATTCACAATTAAATTGGTGGGTCTCTATAATCTGTATCATGAATCCTTCCATTCTCTCCTCTTTTCCTGTTCTTACTGCTAATCTGCTCTATTCCCTGAGGTTGTATGTAACAGGAGTTCTTAGAATTTGGATGGGAAAATGACATTCTTATTTCTTCATGATCCTACGTATTTTGTTTAATTCATTCAAAAGTATTACTCTGAGCAGGGTTCCATAGGCTTTATCACAGTGCCAAAGGAATCCACGATATACAAAAGGTGAAGAACTTTTCCATAACATCTTGCCACTGGGCAGAATAATTTGGGGACTACTCCTCTCACTCCAACAGACTCCCTAAAAGATAAAAAAAATGACACTGAAAATGGAATTAATAAAAATGAATTGGAAATTTAAAAATGAAAGAGAATTAAAGGAAACTAATTTTTTCCTCCTTCTAACACAGATTTTACAGCCTTTCCCCTCCAGTGGGAGAATGAATTTTTTCTCCCTGTACTGTCACAGCATTCCCCTAAAGTGAAGTGTGCATTTCAAGGACAGTATTTTTTCTTGTTATTTATTTTGAAATGATTGCATTTGTTGTTATGCTGGGGGTTAGTGTGTTTCTCCTACTCACCAATTCAGGAATTGACTCAGCAATGTTCTTTCCCCCTAATTACGGTTGAGTTCTATCTAAGGGTGTTCCCCAGGTGCTTGTGGCCAAGGAGCTCCATATAAATAAAAATGCAATATTTCACCTGGATCTATTATAATAATCAACTGCGTGGAAGGAAACTCCACTGAGATTATTATACTAAACTGCTACAGAAACATTTACCCAGTGCATGGGCCCTGAAAACCACTAGGTAAGTCAGTGCAGAGACAAGCCAAGGAGTCAGAAAAAGGGGAGAGATGCCCTGGCTTTTCCTCTCCTTTTCAGCTCCTCCAATCAGCCCTGCCTGTCTCTAGTCTACCTGAGTTATCTTTGGCACTGAAGCTCAGTGGTAGGTGTTTTGTAAGATCACGTAACTGTGATGTTTGTAACTGAAGACGCTGTAATAGATAAAGCACTGGTCTCAGGACTAGAATTGCTTTTAGAAAAAACCAAACCCCCAAACCAAAACAGAAAAGTGTAACCAGAATATTCCTGAATACCCTGAAGAAACATTTTAATCCACAGGTATCATTCTCCTCTTTCTTATCTATAGGGGCAATGAGTCATTAGTGAAATAAATATTATTAAAGCAGTCTCTTCTTTGACACTTTGATGGATCCATGAGCTCATCCATGTAGTTACTTCCTCCTACAGTACAGATTACAACTCATCCTTGTCTTCCTCCTGTCTGGAACTCATGCATGTCCTCCCATAAATCTTATAGGTGTGAATCCACCACTGTGGAGCAGAGGAGGGAAACCAAAAATTCTGGTTACCTTTTTATAGTTCTCTTGAAATTGTGTGTGCATGCCATTGGGGTATGTGAGGTATCCTTTGTGTAGCAGGAGGAGTAACATCTACCAAATATAGGGGTATAGTAGAGCCAGCTGGTATTGGCCAATTGTTAAATTTTCAGTGTGAGCAATTACACCTGGGAAATTGGCAAACACTACAAATCAAGGCTTGATTTAGTGTTTTTTTGATTGTCTTGACTTAAAGTGATGGTGAAAATAATAATGCAGATTAGATTTAAAAGTATGGCCTACCTATATTGCCTCTCTCCCACCCTTCCCCCCACTGCCCGAGCTATTAAACATTGACCAGTAAATGCCTGAGGCGAGGGTGTTTTTTTTTTTCCTTATAATGTACTGAAACTGTCCTCAACTGGATTAAGACTGGCTGTAGAAGGTAATTTCTGGTAGCCTAAATGCAAAAAGTCAGTCCATGGGACTGACTCAGAAACTCCTCCCTCAGTTTTCTCATTTCATTCCAATTTTGAACCCAAAGCACAGGATTTGACGAGGTCACCAGTGTTGTCTTAGAGTGGCCTTGGTGGATCAGGCAGAAAGGGTAACACAGAGGAAAGTGAGCTCCTGGTGACCCTCAGCCTGTGGAAATGCTTCAGGGGGTGTTGGCTACATATTGGGAGGTATCCGTCTCCCTTTCCCTGGGAGAATCAGAAAGTTGATTGTCTGTGGGCATTCAGTAACTAGAGACAGATGTGAATATGTTTTGTACCTATGAGAACCATGCCTTAGAGATGAAAAACGCTGCAAACAGTTCTGTATTTAATTTGCTTAATTTTAAAATTTGGAATCAATAGTGGATTCCAGGCCTGCTAGTTGTGCTGGGCCCTCCTTCTAGATTGGAATTTGGAGTTTTCTCTGTGTGAGAGGACATAGGGAAGTGGGCAACGTAGACTGTGTTGAGACCCTTTGGTCCAGCACTTGGGGAGGCACTTGAAAGGATAATGCTTAATCCTCTTAATAGTCCAGGGGCCTTTCCAGAATTAGAAATGTGGACATATATGCCAAATGAAGCTCTGAGGAAAGGAAAGGAATGGGGGTGGGGATGGGGCTGCATCAGCTTAATAAATTTAAAAAGAGAAAGAGTTTCTTTTTGTTGTAATTATAAATGGTAACTTGCTTGTCCTCTGGGACAGTGAGGAGCCCCTCAGAGTGGGAGAGAGAAGCACCTCTACCAGGTTCAGCTTGGCACCGAGAAGCAGGGGCTAGCTTTCAGAGGCAGTGTGAAGCGGAGTGGGCAGTGCAATGGGTCCCTACCCAGCGAGCACTGGCATGAGCGGTGACAAAGGCAGAACCGTGTAAACTCTGGCTTACTGGATGGAACTGATGGGACCTCTATACTAAAGTGCTCAGTGGTCACTAGACAATTCCAACGACTTGGAGGAACAAGGGGTAATGTTCTGAGGTCTTGCTTTCTGATGACAGGGGAGGGGGTGAAACCTGTGTATTGTCTTCCCCAGACAGTACCTGCATAAAGGTTTCTAAAGGAGTAAAGATTGGGTATTTTCTGTCTCTCTTCTCCATGTTGTTCTTAGGTAGAGGGCAGTCCTAGTCGGTGAGTTGGTGAACACTGAGTGGGTGGGCAGTAGTCTAGATAATGACCGCCACGGCACCAGGAAAGGCTCACGCAATGACCTCTTCATGACCTTATTACAGAAGATGCTGAGCTGTGATGACGAGTAGTGACTATGCTTAAAGTGTTGGCATTTACCCTGTAGCCCTCATGTTTATGGGGGTACTAATTATCATAATGGGGCAGCCAGGTGGTACAGTAGAGAGCTGGGCCTGGAGTCAAGAAGACATCTTCCTGAGTTCAAATATGGCCTCAGAATTTATTAGCTGTGTGACCCTGGGCAAGTAACTTTACCTTGTTTGCCTTAGCTTCCTCGTCTGTAAAATGAGCTGGAAAAGAAAATGGCAAATTACTCCAGTATTTCTGCCAAGAAAATCCCATATAGGGTCATGAAGAGTGAGACATGATTAAAAACAACTGAACAGGGGTGGCTAGGTGGTAGAGTGAATAGAGGACCAGCCTGGAGTCAGGAGGACCAGAGTTCAAATCTAGCCTCAGACACTTAACACAAAACTAGCCCTGTGACCTTGGGCAAGTCACTTAACTCCAACTGCCCTGCCCTCCACCCTCCAAAAAGCAAAAAACCAACTGAACAACAACAAAACCTTCTCATCGTTATCATATTATGTTAGGGTATCCACTATCCACCACATAGAACAGATCATCAAGATTCTGTACTTAGTCCTTCTGAAGAAGGAAAATGGAGTCTAGAAGTTCTGAAGGTCTTTGTTCTCCTCTCCATTCTGTCATTCCTTTAAGGGGTCATTATGCTGCTTTTTGTTTGTTTGCTCTCTTTCTGCTTTAGATCCTTTCCTCCCCCCTTTTTACCTATTCGTGATTCCTCATGTTTTTAAGATTAGAGTTGTCAAATAATGGTTCTAAAGACATTTAAGTAGTAAATGGTCCAAACTGTCAAACTAGATTAAAATGTAATTGAAAATATTTAAGAAAATAAAGAAAAATATAATACCACATAGGTAATGTTAATTTGGGTTTTCTAAATCAATTAGCTGCAACAAAAGTTTTCTATTTGAATTTGATACCATTGTTCTAGAAGACCATTAGGACCTTTGCCGCCAAGGTATTGAGGTGCATATCATGAACCAAGATATGGGGTAGAAACAATATCTGACATGAAGACAAAGCTAGCTTTTCCTTTAAACCATCCTCAAAGTAATTGGCTCAGGGGGTTAAGGCTGTTGACACGACTTCTTGGTAGCCTAACACAAAAGCCAGTCCAAGAGGAGTCAGGTATCTCTTTTGCAGACTTCTGACTGGTAGGTCATCCATCATAGGCCACACAGAAGCAGGGAAGCTTTGCCTAACTGAATCAATGCTGCACCCTTGTTGAGTACCCTTTACTTCAATGGGTAGGTAAAACTAAAAGAATCATATTATGTTAGGAGGGTGGTCATAAGATTTGAAGCTACGGTACATATCTTCTGTAATAAAGTCATGAAGAGGTCATTGAACGAGCCTTTCCTGGTGCCGTGGCGGTCATTATCTAGACTGCCCACCCACTCACCAACTAGGACTGCCCTCTATCTAAGAGCACCATGGAGGAGGCAGAAAATAAGTTGTTTTATTTCAGTTCTAAACCTAAGGACCTGAGTCAGATCGGAATGAACACATATTGTTCTTATTATATGACGGACCTATATTATTTTCAAGTTACACATCCCTTCAGTGATGTCATTTACTTCTTTTTTTGTTGCTCAATTCATAGCTGTTCATGTGTTATAGCCTTGTCATACCCAGCACAAACTTCTCCAAGCAATTCAGAGGCAAACACATGAAGGAAACACAGTGGTCTTCCTAATATCTATGCCACTCATGGAGGTCTCTCAGGCAAAAGGAAAGGGTTTTGGGGAGAGATTAAGCCTGAAGAGTCATACTGTTTTGAAGGATGCCTTGCCTAACCAAGCTTCCTTTTCTCTTTATCTGAACTATTAGCTACCTCCTGCACAGAACAATACACAGGGGAAATGCTTCCCTGTCCTTTGGGATAAGGCTAACTCTATACCTTTAGGTCAGTGGTTCTCAACCTTCCTAATGCCGTGACCCTTTAACACAGCTCCTCGTGTTGCGGTGACCCCCCCCAACCATAAAATTATTTTCGTTGCTACTTTATAACTGTAATTTTGCTACTGTTGTGACTAGTAATGTAAACATCTGATATGCAGGGTGTATTTTCGTTGTTACAAATTAAACACAACCCACAGGTTGAGAACCGCTGTTTCAGGTCATGAGACATGAAGCTAAGTATACATACTAAGGCCAATAATCTTTTAAATAATTTAAACTGCAATTTAAATGAATGTCATCATGGCAAACTGGTGGCCACATGCCAAACTGCTGTAAGTTTCAATGTCATAGTTTTTGTGATTTTACCATGAAGATCTGCACTATTTGCATGCAGAAATAGTTTGTAGAATTTACTTCAAGATTATTTATTTACTTATTTATTGCTTTTTGGAGGGGGAAAGGCGGGGCAATTGGGGTTAAGTGACTTGCCCAAGGTCACACAGCTAGTAAGTGTTAAGTGTCTGAGGCTGGATTTGAACTCAGGTCCTCCTGACTCCAGGGTTGGTACTCTATTCATTGTGCCACCTAGCCGCCTCAAGATAATTTATTTTTAAAGAAAAAAATATTTTCTATTTCTTTGCCATCTGGAGGGCTCAAAACATTAGCAGACATCTTTTCAAGGTAAGTAGTATTAGTTGACTTTAGAAATTTTAAAGTAAACAGATATTCTATGACATTACAGAAAAAACAGAACTTATGTCCCTTTAATCACAAGGCTAAGAAGACAACTAAACATAGATTTACATCTAACATTGTCTACAGATGATATAACTGTACCTATCTATTTTGTGGACTTGAACATATCAAGCACTCAAGAAACATTTATCAAGTGAATCAATAAACACACATTTGAACTGGTTTTTGTTATCAAATATTACTTAGTCTCCACTCAGTTGGTTTTTGCCAATCTGCTTATGTGAGCTTAGTATATGGTTTCTTAGAACAGGAAAACAGGTAAAACTCTTTTTAAGAAAGTCCTGTCATTAAAGCATTTTCACACACATACACACACAAACACACACACACACACCACTCAACTGAAATATTCTGTTCGAGGTATTCTAAAAACCTTTCCTTTATCAAAACACAATATTCAGAAAATAAGTTGTGCACGACTATGATATTCTGCCTAGTTGGAACAGTCTGTATTCTGAAACGGCATGAGATGTCAAATTCTTAGCACATCAGTGGGCCTGAGTAAAAAGAAATTTAAATAAGAGATGAACTCTGCTGCTCAGTGGTAAGAAGCACATATATTTAATCTGACCTGTCAGCGGCAAGTTGAACGGGGTGTGCCCATGCTTACATAAATCTTCATGCTGCTCTTACTAATTAACATCTGTAGAAATCTTAGGAAAATTTTCAGCAGGGGTGATGCTTTACTCTGGCAGTTTATAATTCATTTTCCTTCTAAGCATTTTACTCTGCCCAGACTTTTGCGGTCATAATTGCGCCCTTGAATTTTTGATAACATCACTGCATTTTTAATCCTTTTGGTGTTTCTTAATTTTGAATTCTGCGTTTTGACAGTTCAACCCTGTTGATTAATGCCTTGTAGGAACCCCTATATGGCCTGCCTGGTAGCGATCTCATTTTGTGCCGGAATGCCTGGGCTGCTATGTTGAACTGATTCACCACCCAGGTGGCTACATTTGGACTAAATGAGCTGTGAAGGGTTTCATCTCTGCCCATCACAGTCTTCCTTCCTGGAGCCCCACAGTATGCAGCCACTGCTCCGACATGATTTGTCACAACCCATCAATAGAAAATAAATTATTGCCATTCTCACTTGTCAATGGGCTTGTCTTCACTTCAGCTGGCCTAATGATTGGAAGCTCAAAGGGAACATTTCCAGTCTTTGTGGAGCATGATTATGACTGAGCACGCTACTCCCCTATGCATCTTGGCCAGTAAAAACATGCAGGGAAAGCAAATTAATTGGATGTTTTGCGCCAATGATTAGAACATTACACAGGAAGACTAGAGAAGCTTCTATTCAGCAGACAAGATTAGTTCAGTTCTGACTTCTATTTGCTTACTGTGACATTAGCAGTAACTGCTTCATTCAAGGTTACAACATTTATTGTGGCAGAAGAAACCGGTCAGAATATAATGACGCTTTATAACTTTAAGCTGATAAGAATGATCTTGGTAAAAATCAAAATTCTCTCAGGAAGGAAGCAAACAAGAAGATGTAACAGAAAACTCATCAAATGACTTTAGATTCATCCTTATGTCTGGCACTTTTGAAAATCATATTCCTTGGAAACCTATCTGAGAGATAGATTTGCGGGATGCAGAGGTGGTAATTGTGTTAGTTCAGTAGACAAAGAATAAAAAACCCCGAAAGAGCAACAAGAAATAGTAGCTGACACCTTTCACGGAACTAACTCAAAATGAGCCCGCTTTCAAAAAACCTCATTCTTTTCTTTAGGCCATAGAAAGAAGGAGGTAAAGCAAAAGATACATTGGCAGGGCATCAATTCAGACCTCATAATTAAATTCAGAGATACTGTAGATCAAAGGGGAAAGGTATAAAAAAAAATTAGGTCCATGGTATGGATTTGAGTTTCTCTGTTAATAGCTTTGTCTGGATCACAATGACAAGAGGTTTTTATCTATTGGAATAAAAAAAAAACCCAGAGAATTAGTGCACAGGATAAAGGCTCAATACCTTAATTTAATTATTTTAGCCAGGATAGTGTTATAAGTATCAAAAACTAAATAACTAAAGCCTCTCCCAGAGTAAAAAGGAATTAAATTGTTTTGAGTTCCCATGGCTGCCATTTGCTATAAGTTGGTGTGACAAACTAGCATCACGGATGATAGAAGGCCTGAGGTTTCTTTTTCATGGTCACCATGGGGGTGGAGGGAGTGAAAACGAAGGAAGGATTTTCTTCTCTCAGAGGAGGCTGAGTGCCAGGGTCTCAGACTTGCTCTCTATGAGAGAACTGAAAGGATGAAGATACACTTTCTTGAGCAGAAATTCCTGATGCGAACTTAACTTAAGATGGAGGGGAAGCTTTTCCCCATTCCTAGTCATTGTCTTGGCCTGAAACATCTCTGTTTTTGAGGGAAGTCCTGTTTCTCCTCCCACGAGGTAGTAGCATCTAGGCCTAGTGTCCACAGTAGTTCTATATAGCTTGGTAGCATGTGCTATCTCCTTCATATCAGTTTATTTCAATGGGCAGCCCATGCTTCTTGTCTGAGGGAAGCTCATTTATTCTGACTCAGTGGTTTCCAGGCTACTCTGTTTTCAAAGAGTTAAGTGGCTGACTCCCAATCTTCCTCTTAACCCAAGCCCTAATGTCCTTCCTAATGGTTTCAGTATAAATCAAAGGGCCTCCCAGTCCATCGGGCTCCTCAGCACCTCTGATTTCCCCTCGGCCACATATGCTTGCTCAGCCTCCAAGATCCAGAATTCTGAAACTCCTCTCTCAGACTGTAAGCCCTTCTTCTTCTGTCTCTGTCTTACCCCTCCTAACCCTGCTCTTTCCCCTCTTGGTGATCTCTAATCACTCCACCCTTCCCTGTTTTCCCAGGCCAGCAGCCTCCAGACCACCAGCTTTGCTTGATGCTGCCCTTTCCAGGCATGGATCACCTCTGTCACCCATCTTTGCTACTGCTCTTTGTGATCAGTTGGACGCTGTGGTAGGAAGTTAAATAAGCCTGCTGTCTACATCTTCACTGCTTTACAAGATCTTTCTTCTGTTCTCTGACTGGCTCCCTGCGGCACTTCTTCCAGACCTCTACTATCCTCAGATGCCTACACAACCAGCTGTCTCCTCCCCACCCAGAAGAGGGCTTTGCTCCATACTTTGCTGGGGTGGCTGGGCGCTGGTAGAAGGGAGCCATCGCTACTAAGCTCTCTTTTCTTCCATACAGTCCTCCACCAAGACACCTGCCATCTCATGCCGCTGCTACACAATTAACACCAGAAAGCATTTTTCACTTCTTGCTCTTGGGGCAATAATCAAATCAATGCCACCGCTCCTGAAAAGGCATGCTAGTCCAACGGTTCCCCTAACAATCCCTTTGACAGCCTAGATTAAAACCCCCTTCCTTGGACAATTTGCAAAATTTGCAAATTCCTTTTCCTTCAAAAAGTGCTATATCACCCTGTTAGAATGTAAGTTCCTTGAAGACAGGACTTTAATTTTTTTTTTTTTTGTATTTGTATCTCTAGCACCTAGAACACTGACCAGCACATAGTGTTATAGGAAGGCATGATCTTGTTCCACCCTCTAATGCCCTCCTCATCCTAACTTTCCTTTTTCTGTTGAGGACATAGCAGGCACTTAATAAATACTTAACAAATCCCCTCAATAACACTCCTCATTCTCTCCTCCTTTGTTCCAACCTCAAAGGAAGAGGTTGATCTCCCTACTTTTGCCGATGATCCCATTGCCTCTTGGATCCTCCAGGAGTTTGTCCTGATCAAAGAATTATCCCCACCCCCAACTCCCCTTTTTCTTTAAACTTGGACTACTTCCGTGCAGCCTTCAAACATGACTAGATCTCCCCAATTACTCAACAAGCATTTACTGAAGACATAAGGTTACTTTAGATACAAAGAATGAAATAAATCCTACCTTCAAAGAGCTTGCATTCTAATGGGAGAGGCAAGTATATACATAAATATATTTAGAATAAACATACAAAGAATAAGTATAAATAAATACAACACAGCTAAAATGCAAGGTAGTTTAGGAGGGAGGACATTAGAAATTGGGAGCATCGTGAAAGGCTTCATGTAAAATCTGGTACTTAAGCCATATCTTGGAGGGAGGAGAGAGATTTTTGAGGCCAAAATGAAGAACAAGTGCATTCCAGGCATGGAGCATTGTCAGTGAAAAGATATAGAGATTCTATATCTATATAGACATAGACAAGGTAGAGAGGTGCAAAAGGGGGGAATAACTGATCCTATCATCCCTCAAATTATGTTCTCTCCCTGTTTCTTCCTTTTACAGTCTAAATACTAGAAAAAAAAAAGCATCTACATCCGTTGTGTTCACTTCTACACCTCCCACTTACTTCTCATCCCCTGGCAGTTTGTCTCCCAACCCTAGCACTCAACTGAAATTTTTCTTTTCAAAGCTACCACTGATGTCTTGAATCCTAGTAATACAGTGGCTTTTCTCAGCTTCTTGACCTCTGTGACTTCTGAGATTTGTGACTGCTCTCTTCTCCCTGACACTCTCTGCACTCCGGGGTTTTTGTGGCTCTCCTGTCTCCTAGTTCTTTTCCTCACTGACTGATCTTCAGGGATCTCTGCTGTGGCATCATCCATATCACGACACATAAGGTCTCTGTTCTAGGCTTTCTTCTCTACGTAGATTTTTTTCTCAGCTATTTCATTATCTCCTTTGGGTTCAATGAATAGTTCTGCTTAGGGGTTTCTCAGATCTTCTTATGTGGTCCTCCTCTTTCTCCCACTTTCTAATCTAACATCACTTTCTGGATGTCTCACAGGTTCTTTAAACTTAAAATGGCTAAAAGGGAAGGCATGATCTTGTTCTACCCTCTAATGCTCTCCTCATCCTAACTTTCCTTTTTCTGTTGAGGACATTCTTCTTGTGACTCAGGTTTATAATCTGAGTCATCATCAGCTCTTTACTCTCTCTCATTTTCCAATCCAATTCGTTGCCAAATGTTGATTCTACTCAATATCTTTCAAACTGTTCTTCACTCACATAACCACAACCTTAGTCCAGTCCCTCTTCATCACTTGATTAGACTACGGCACTAGTACCCTAATAGGTATCCCAGCATCTGATTCTTTCTGTTCTTTTCATTCTGTCATTCACACAGCCACAAAACAGATATTCTTAAAGCAGAGCTATGCTCATGCCACTCCCCTGATTGAGAAGCTCCTATGTCTCCTTACTATCTCTAGGATAAAATACAAAGTCTCCTGACATTTATGAAGGGATTAGCACTTCCTTAGTTTTGGGCATTATAAATTAGGTTTTTTTTTTGGTTGCCATACGGATGCAAAATAAACTTAGTTAGAAAGTAGTTCACCTGGAGATTTTGGCATACTCTAAGCTCATTAAGTCAATGTGGAACCATTAATGGCTATCATCTGCTTTCTGCTACTCAACTAGTCATGAAGCTTACATCTCTCCATCTTGTCCACAAGAAGAGAGTGAGAGACACAGCTTAATGCTTTACTGAAATATAAGTATATTATGTCTAAGGCATTCCGCTGGTTCACCAACCTAGGAGCCCTGTCAAAAAAGGAAACGTGGTTAATCTGGCATGACTCATTCCTGGTGAATTTGATTTAGCAATTGAACAAGCCTTTATTAAGTGTATGGCAGTAATGCTAGTCACTGATGAAGTCGGCCTACCTCTTTGTGATTAGCCCTTCTTTTTCTAGAGGTTAACTAACCATCCTATTCATATGGTCTAGAAAAGGGATTGGCAAACTACGGCCCATGAGCCAAATCTGTCAGGTTGTCAGTTTTTGTATAGCTAGTAAGCTAAAAATGGCTTTTGCATTAAGAAAAAGTTTTATTGAATTTTAAAATGTAAAAACCATTCTTAGCTCATGGGCCATAAAAAGCAGGCAGCAGGCTGGATTTGCTCTTGGGCTATAGTTTACTGACCCTTGGTTTACAACTTTGCCTTGAACTGAAGTAGAATTCAGAGATAATTTGAACCCAAGACTGTCCCCTTTGAATTTGCAGTCATTGTATAGGGCATGGAGGAGGATTTTTTTTTATCATAAAGAGTCTACTTGTATATAATATTTGTACTTATATGTAATATTTGTAAGGCACTTGGCACGGAGCCTGGCACACAGTAGGCAGTATGCAAAAGCTTATTCCCTACTTACTAACTTGCAAAACCCATGCAGTCCAATCTGAATTGAAAAGGGTAAATGCATTAAAGTGACCTCAGAGAACAAAAGTAAAATACAGAGGTGATTACTCACAGGACAGCTATGCAAAATTCAGGCTTTGAATGCAATGGTAAAAAAATGATATGTTGACAAAATCATGTGACTCAGTTTCTTCCCGAAAGAATTTTAGTTCCCTTACAGCACTCAGGAAAGAGAGACCTATATACAAAGAAACTGAGCCATCTCCTAAGTGCTAAAGAAGATTTAGAAATTCAGAAATGAATTAAATTTCAACAAGCATTTATTAAATTCCTTCCATGTGTCCAGAATTACAAGATACAGATATAGAAAAGCCCCTGAAGAGCTTATAATATAATTAAATATAACCATTCTAATTTATGGCAATCTTTCTTTTTTTAAACTAGACCTTTGATTTCACTGGTACATGATTCCCAGTGAGGGGATTTCTTCCATCAGTGCAGATCAACATTTGCTCAGAAACATTTATAGAGTCTAAGACAGTTGACCACATACCAGACCACATAGAGATACTATATAAATTGTCTGGGGTCCCATAGACAGGATGTGTCAGAGGCAAGACTTGGACCCAGGTATTCCTGACTCGGAGTCAAACTCAATCTGCTTCATCAGGGCTGCCTATGACAGCCTGTGTTTTATCATTCAGTCATGTTATTTAAAAAACAACAACAGCAATCGACTAATGAGGATTACAATCCACAGACTAAAGTTCCTTGACTTCCCTCTTCCTTTGAAATTTCATTGTGTTGTGGAGATGACTGTAGATTTTTCACAGAGGTCAGAAAAACACAGATCCAGTCAATATGGAAAGGCTGGGTCTGTCACTGGGTCTGGATCTGTCTGTATTTGTAGCAAGTAATAAGTGCTTAATAAATGCTTCTTATCCATTCATTCATTCATCCCTGAATACACGTATCCAAGTTCTGAAAGGTTCATAGCAAGAACACAGGCCATTGGCTGCTGATTTTTTTTGGTGGGGGGGGGGGCACGGTCACTTGTAAAGGTGTTATGGGGTTTTGACCTACATTGGTTCAGGCATGCCTCTGCTGTTGAAATAATGGATCTTTAGAAATATGCTCATTTCTATTCCTTTCTATTTCACTAATGTCTCTCCCAGCCTATAAGTTCCTAGGCTGAGGGCTGGGAATATGTTTTAACGGTTAACCTTGTATGGCACCTGGCCGAGCACTTCTTGTAATTGTCTGAGGTGGAGGTGACTACAGTGATTTTAATTTTAATTAGGAAAGGAACAATAGCAGTCACACATAAAAGGAAAAAGAGAATCTTCCAAAATGAGTTCTCATTCTATGATTATTGCCTTAGATAAAACTTAGGGGAGGTCAATTTGGGGGCTTCTGGCACTTCTAAACAAAGACAGGCAATGTGGTACAGAGGGAGAATTTTGATTTGTAGTTACAGGACCTGAGTTTGAATTTTACCCGTTTCTCACCACTATAAGCGTATGACCACAGACAAGTGTTTTAATTCTCTGGGTCTGAGTTTCCTCATTTATAAAATAAAGGAATTGGCCCAGATGATTGTTAACTGAAAACCAGGAAAGAACCTTTGATTTCTCTATACCTTTTTAGTATTTCTTATCATCTTTTATCAGTTCTCCACCTCCCTAAATCCTCAGAGGCAGGTAGGTGGCCCAGTGGATAGAGTGCTGGGAGGTGGATAGAGTGAGGAAGACCTGAGTTCAGGTCTTGCCTGAGACACTAGCTCTGTAACCCTGGGTAAATAACTTAACTGCGCACCTCCCATCTAATATTATTCTTGCCTCCAGTCTGATCTCTCGGCACCCTTCATTCAATGGTTAACACTTTCACATTTAATCTTACCCTGCATGTGCCAATGACTCTGAACTCCTGCAGATCATCATCCAAACCCCATTCTCCACCACCCAATTCCTCATTCTCATCTCCCTCAACCCTCCCACCCCAGAGTTTTGACCAAATACCACCCAGCCCTTCCACTGTGCCCTCTGGAATGGCCTCTTCCATAGGTAAAAAACTTCCCTTCATCTTAAAACCTTTCTTTCCCTCTCCGTCCATGTAGTAATTCTTACTGAACCTTGGCTCCCATCCTCTGCCTCAGGTGACACAGCCTCCTTGGCCACCCTTTCCAGTACTGGTTGCACCTTTACTCATTCTCCTAGACTAGACCTAGATTAAGGTGGGAGAACTGAACTACTCATTTCTCACCATTGTCATGACCAGGTTCTCCTGCTTTCACCACAGAGTCACCTTTCTTCTTTTGATGTTAATACTATTCCTATCTACCACCTAATCAAAATCCTGGCAGTTGTTATCTGTAGATCCCAGGTCACTCACCTACTGTAATGTTAATGGGGTATAAGATCTTCCCCACCCATTAATAGGCCTCACATGGAGCCCACTAAGGGAAGCTTGCTTTGGGGAGGCTTGCTTATAAGAAAGCTTTCACACCTTTAGCTATATATACACTCTTTTTGCTTTGGGGGCTTTCTTAGGAGAAGAATCTTGTGATTCTCTGGTAGAGATTCTGACTGGCTATGTGTTCAGAGCTCCCTGCCTGCTCAGATGTAAAGGTTCTCTGGATCTAAAGATGTATGTAAAGCCTATAGTTGATTCAGGCAGTCAAAGGCCATGTTTGTTTCCCTGCTTGTATTTTCTCTGTATTTTTTCTGAAGTTCAGAGTGCTGACTTTCCCCCTGAATTAGTGAATGTATTAAAAAAGACTGTTGACCCCTTAAACAGCTATCTTTCCTAGTAAAGCAGATCTAAGAACCTGGGCTAGCAGCCATCCTGGGTATGCTAGTGTGGTTGCTGCTGCACCTTCCTTCTTCAATGAGTTGGGTACGTGGCTCATAATTTTTCTCTTTTCCCCAATTCCTGTCTTCATGGTAGGGAATTCAAGATAGATACTGACTATCCATCAAACACCCTAACCACTCAATTCCTTAATCTCCTAATCCCTCATGAGTTATTTGCCCATCCTACCTCAGTCAAACACAAAGATGATTATACCCTTGATCTTGCTGTCACTTAGAAATACATCACCTCCATGTTCAAGAATTCCAGTAAGCATTTCCCTTATCCAACCGTATCTACCGGCTTTTCATCTCTACCTCTGCCTTCCCTTACAAAATTGTACTCTTTGATCACACTGTAACCTCTAATCCCTTGACCTCTCAACTTTGTCCTAGGCCATCTCCCTTGAGCTAACCATTCTCTCCTTTTCTCGTCTTAATCCCTTGTGAACCAAATTCAAGTACTCTCTTGAATTCCTAGGTTCCTTATCCTATCCCTGATAAAGACTAGCCAAGCCTCAGCCTTGGATCACTCCCATCATTTGCTGCATCTGTTCCTACACGTGTGCTGCTGTACAAAGAAGGAGAAAATCGAGTAACCAATATGACTCAGTCCATGACAAAAGTACGTTACCCAACCTCAACTGGGCACTCACTGCTGCCAGGAAATCCTTCTATTCCTCCCTAAACTCACTATCCCACTCTCTACATTGGCTCTTCTGAACTTTTCCATCCCTCCTCAAACCTCCAATGGTTCCCTCTTGCCCCACTTTCTCAGCCGAGCATCTTGCCTTGCATTTTACAGAAAAAAATTAAGGCCATTCCCTGTGAACTCCCTCCTCTCTCCTTTTCTTCATCTATCACTCAGATGTCTTTTGCAACTATTTTCTCCTTCACCTCTATCTCAACTGATGAAGTGTCCTTACTCCCTGCTGAGGCTAATCCCTCTACTTTTTCAAGTGATGCATACAATCCTGTCTTCTCCAACAGATTACCCCCTCTATTGTTCCTGTTCTTTTTTTTTTGTTGTTGCTTTTTGGAGGGCAACTGGGGTTAAGTGACTTGTCCAAGGTCACACATCTAGTTTTTTATGTCAAGTGTCTGAGGTCGTATTTGAACTCAGGTCCTCCTGACTCCAGGGCCAGTGCTCTATTCATTGCACCACCTAGCCTCCCCTATTGTCCCTGGTTCTTTTACTTATCTTCAATCTCATCCCGTCTACTGGTTCATTCCCTATTGCTAACAAACATGCCTGTGTCTCTTCCATCCTGAAAAAAAACTCTCACTGGATTCTTCTAACCCCACTAAAAATGATCATATATCTCTTTTGCCTTTTGTAGCTAAACTCTTAAAAAAGGCCATCTGCAAAAGATGCTTCCACTTTTTAGTCTTTCTCTATCTTCTTAACCCTGTACAATCTGGCTACTTGACCTTATCATTCCACTGAAACCACCCTCTCCAAGGATACTAGTGATCCCTTAGTTGCCAAATCGAATGAGGGACTAGCCTTTAACACTATTGATCACTCTCCCTCCCTAGGTTTTCAGGTCACTGCTCTCTCCAGGTTCTCCTCCTACCTCTCTGGCCCCTCCTTCTCTGCCTCCTTTGCTGGACCCTCTTTCCAGATCATGTCCTCTAATTGTAGCTGGCCCTTAGGGTTCTGTCCTGGGCTCTTTTCTCTGCCCCCTCTGTACTACTTCACTAGGTGATCTCATCAGCTCCCAAGGATTTAATTACCATCTTTATGCTGATAAGTCTTCAGCTCACCTAACCCACTCCCATCTCTCTGCTGACTTCCAATCTCACATCTCTAAATGCCTTTCAGAAATCTTGAATTCATATTAAAATTTGAACATAGTAAATTCAACATGCTCAAAATGGAATTCATTATCTCTCCCTCTAAACCCTCCCCACCTTTCCCTATTACTATAGAGGGCAACACCATCCTCACAGTCCCTCAGAATCACAACACAGGAGTTATTCTGGATTTCTCACTATTTCTCATATCTCATATCCAAGCCAAGGATTGTTGATTTCACCTCTGTAACTTCTCTGAATATGCCTCCTTCTTTCTTTTGCCACTATTGCCCCTCTCAGACCCTCAGCACATCACACCTGGACCACTGCAATAGCCCGCTGGTGAGTCTGCCTACGTCCAGCCTCTCCTCACTCCAATCCATCCTCCTTCCTGCCGCTGAAGTGATTTTTCTAAAGTGCAGATCTGATCAGTGAACTCTAATGGCTCAGTATGGCCTCAAGGATCAAACACAAAATACTCGGTTTGGTATTCAAAGCCCTTTTAAACCTAGCTCCCTCCTTCCTGTCCAGTCTTTTTATACCTTTCTCTACAGTGTGTAGTCTTGGATCGATCCAGTAACACTGGCCTCCTGACCGTTCCACAAACATCTCTCAGCTCTGGGCATTTTCTCTGGCTGTCACCCACACCTGGAATTCTCTACCTCCTCAGTTTCCACTACCGACCTTACTGACTTCCTTTAAATCCCAACCAAAATCCTACCTTCTACAAAAGGCCTTCTACAACTCCTTTTAATTTGAGTGTCTTCTTATACGTTAATGATCTATTTTTTCTGTATGTATATAGCTTGCTTTGTATGTGTTTCTTTGCATGTTTTCTCTCTCCTTACATTGTAAGTTCCTTGAGGGCAGACACTGTCTTTTACCTCTTTTTGTATCATCCACACCTAGAACAATATCTCCTGCATAACAGAGACCTGATAAATGTTTATTGACTGATTATGTGCTTCTGTTTCCTCAACTCTAAAAAGAAGATATTAATTGCCCCTACCTCCCAGCTTTGTGTGAGGACAAAATGAAATATTTGTAAAGTGCTTAGCACAGAGCCCGAAACATAGCAGGCTCTCAATTCCTCCTTCCCTTCTTCCTTTTTGTGTTGTTCTTGGGTTGCCCTGAGCACTCCACTGTAAACCCCACAAACTTCTGCTTTTTGACTAGTTCTGGATTTTTTCTTTCTTTTTCCCCTTAATCAAAATGTCATTTTGTTTCTCATTACTAATATACCAGTCTCAGCTAATGTTCCGACCATTACTAGTGGCTTAATATTCCTCTCAAGAGAAATTCTGCAGCTGAATTGGTCTTCTGGAGACATAAGCCTTTAGCTCCATGGAATGGTAATGATGTTAGGCATCATGGACACCGGCATGTTGGAGGGTTTTTAACCCTAAAATCACACCACCTTGGGCTGCCTAGTTCACAAATATGCAGAGATATTAGGCTGCAAGAGCAATAATAGACTTATTTAGTTCTTTACATTTTTCCAAAGCTGAAGTTTAAGAAAAAGAAGCAAATAAAGCCATTCTCACAATACAGTACAAGAAGGGCATACCTACATCAGATGTCAACATTACATGAATGTAATTACATGAATTTCTAGCTTTGGAAATTGTTCTCTTTGGGGAACTTTTCACTGGAAGGTAACTACTATAGTTATGAGGTGATGCCTTAATCAAGACGCTCTTTTCTGGCACACAGGAAGTTAGGAGAAAAGAGCAGAGAGAGTCGATCAAGGCAAAGTTGAGTTACCATGAAGGAAATGAAGGAAAAATAGGAGGAGGGAACAAGGAGAAGCAAGCCTAGGTGAGACCAGATTCATTCCTGAATGACAAAAAAGAAATATGAATTCAGTGCAAGAGGAGAGTCAAAACTAATGGAGTTAAGAAAGCTAAATGGTCTGAAAAAAGCAGGAAGATGATTTTGGCAGTGACACTTCAAATAGATGAGGAAAAAGAGATAGAGAAAAATATTGGCAAGAGGGAAAGGGTCCAGTGAATGGTCAATGGTTTGAGAAATGAAGAAAAGGGATTCCTGAGATGACTGGAAAGAACAATGAGAATTAGACTTGAAGTGAATGGAGGAAAAATAAGAAGAATTAAACATTACACTAAAATTGTGAGTTTGTGAATGAGAAATGTAACCTATTTAGAGTGGGAGGAGGAGACCTGAGAGAAGAAGCTTATGCCTTTTACCTAATGAAAAAGATAATGCAGAAGGAATCAGATGACTTGGGCTTGAACACTGCCTCATATACTTATTAGCTATGTAACTCTGAGAAAGTCACAACCCCTCTGGTCCTCAATTTCCTTGTCTGTAAAAAATAACAAGGGGCTTGGACTTGATGAGTGGTCCCTTCAAGCCCTAAATCTATGATCCTATGAATATCACCTCTGCTCATTATTATGTTTGCTAACTTAAATTATTTTACTTTGCTAAGCCTCAGCTTCCCTATCTATAAAATGAAGAGGTTGGACTAGATAACCCCTAAGATTCCTTCCTGTTCAAAATTTTGTGATCTTCAAATGACACTGAAGAGGTACTTTGAGTCCTAACCCCAAACTTAACCTATCTGAAGCTGAGATGAGAACATTTCCCCCAAACCTCCCTCTTCTGGCTTCTTTATTGTAGGACAATGTCACTCCCCTCATCTTTTATGTTTGGAAACTTGATGTTACTATTGATGCTTCTGTCCTGGCCACTTTTCAACCAGTCACCAAGGCATATACATTTGGCCTCTGAAATTTCTTGTCTATTTCCTTGCTTCTCTTCCCATTGCCACCAGGCAGGTACAGGTCCTTGTCACCAACCACTTGAGCTCATGTAATAGCATCCTAACAAGTTCGTTGGCTTCTACTTTCTCCCTCTTCTAATCCATCCTTTCTACGACTGCCAGATTAATGTCTCTCATGCATAAGGAATATTCTGGTCATTTCTTTCCTCCACTCAAAAAACTTTAGTTTGGCTCCTTGTAGCTTAGAAAGTGAAATTTACACTCCTTTACTTAATCTTCAAACTCTTCCACAATATGGTGCCTGCAGATTTCAACTCGATCTCACATAAGAACAGAGCCATTGTCTACTGCTATTGATAATAATAATATTATTATTTTATATTTATATAAATTTATAAATTATATATTCTATAATAATAATTATTGTTAATAACAATAAGATTATTATTATTAATAATAATAATAACATTGCTCCACTAGCCGAAACTTAAGTAGTGCTTTATGGTGTATAGAAACACTTTAATATAGCAATTAATTTGGGAGAGCAATCTTATAAGGAAGGGGGAAAAAAATATCTCATTGTCCCCAATTTGTAAATGAGCAAAATGAGGCTAAATGGATTTGGAGTCTGAGGACTCAATTCTAGGTTCTGACATTTACTAGTTATGTCATGTTGGGTTACTTCACCCTTTGGGACCTTAGGTGCTCATTTATAAAACAAGGGAGTTCAACTAGAAGATGTCTAAGGTCCCTCCTGGCTCTAATCCTAAAGTCTATGCTTCCCTGAATTACACCTGAGTGCCCTCAAAATGTCAGATTCAGAAAAAGTGGGCTCAACCTCTATGACCATTGAAGGACACAGAAAAACAGACATTCAAGGACGTGATAAAAGCCAAGTCCAGCTCCCCAGTGTCTACCTCGTCCTCATGTAGTTGCCCTCAATGCCAGTGAAAGCAGCCTACATGGAAGTGATGTTCTTCCTAAATCAGAGAAACCCAAGCCGCCTTTCATTTTACGCCACCAGGCAAAGGAGGAGAGACAGCGTACACAGCCCCTGCTGAAGGGACACCTTCAGGGACACTGAGTTCCTCTAGAATCTGTTCCTATTTGTAAATATAGTGCCGATTATATTAAGCCTGGGAACACTTCAGAGCTTCCACAAATGGAAATGTCATATCCTCCATTGAACTGCAAACTCCATGAAGACAGGTATCCTGTCTCATCAAAGCTCTTTACCTCCCTTAGCATCTCAACTAAAACACTGGCTTGCACACAGTAGGTACTTAAAAAAATTCTGTTGAATTTCAGGTTAGAGGGAAACTAGTCTGGTAGAAGATTAGAGAATGTCATAGTGATCTAAGTTTGACAATAAAGATCTGAATTAGGGACAGCAGAAATGGAGAAGAAAAGATGTGATGAAGCAAAGCCAGAGAGGATTTGGAGAATGATATGACACTGCAATTGGAAGGGACTTCAGAGATAATCTAGCTCATCTCTTCCATTTTACAGATGAGAAGACTGAGGACTAATATTTAATTTTCCTCTAGGCAAAAAGCTAATTAGTTTTAGAGCCGGGACTAGAATCTGGGTTTCTGGACATTCTGATATACTTCTTTTTCCCTCTTAGATTCTTCTGGACTTCTTTCTGAAATTTAGGTATTCTTTCTGTTCCCTCTAATTTCTTTCCTCAGATATTTCTCAAAACGGTACACACAACTTTCGAGTTATGTAGGAAAAAAGGAAAAAGTTAGGTAACCCAGTGATTATTGGATTATATCTGCCACTGATTAGGGATAGTGCCAAGACCCTTCTGCACCATATGGCCAGGTTTGTTATAAGGCTGGATATCACAGCTCTGTTGTGTCTCACCCTTCTTCTACCTCTTCATTTTCTTCTCCTAGAAATCTCTGAAGAGCTTCCCCTTCATAAACTTATGATTCCCTCTATAATATTAAGCTATTTTTGTTTTATGTTTTCAATGATAATATCTACCATCTCTTTTCTTTAAAAATATATTAGTTTAAGATCAAGATTGAAAATTACAGGAAGAGATTAGATGAAAATCCATATTTTAATCCTACAATTGCCAATTTTCCATGAAACCATGTTAATTAAATAAATTGAATCAGTTAGGTCCTCATTTACACATTTACTCCTTAATTATCATGATTTAAAAATACTTTAAAATTCCGTATCAACTGGTAATGAGTCCAATAAAACCAAAAATATTGTGACACATCCATCTTGATATAAGAGAAAAAAATATGAAGAGTTCAAAGGAGTTTTTCTCTTCTACTGTGTCTATACATGTAAAAATGGAGATCGACACAATTATTCACACAATACAGGTCCTTGAGTATCCAGATAATTAAGGCAAAACATTTTTTAATCTTAAATTGTTCTGATAATTATAGATGTCAAAGACAATTAAGGCAAGACAGTACCTCAGAAATCATCTCATCTCACATGCTTATTTTATAGTTGAAGAAACTGAGACCTAAAGAGGTGAAGCACCTTTCCTATCATCTAACTTCACTTAATTTTATGTATAAACGTAGCCTTTGATGTCTTATATAACACCCGACATTGTCTGTCAATTGCCTCACACATGGTAGGTACGTGATAAGTATTTATTAGATTACAAAAAGTTTTGGTGAATCATCAAACTTAAAATAAATTAGTAATTAGGTAATTGCTTGAATATTTAAATTTCATAACAGTAAAGAGCTGTGCAATTTCACATTGTCTGCACATAGAGCTTCTGTTAACTTTGAATAGGGCTCAGTGATGGGAGGTATGGGCACAAAAATGGGCCGATATGATCATGATCATCCAAAATCACTACAAATTTTGTGTAGCTGAACAAAATGCTGATGTGTTATAAGGCATTGTTTATATACCAAGAACCAAAATACGATATTCAGAGCTGAACTAGTGCCCTCTTCAGCAGAACAATGTTGCATTATTTATCCCTTTACCAAAGATAGTGCTTAATTGAAAAAAAAAAGATAACCAATTTAATTTCAAATATGCCTTCCCTGTTTTTAAGTTAGAGGAATATTTTTCCATAACGTAGAGGAGACAGAGCTTGTAGCCTAGAATGAAATACAGAAGAGACTTCACAGCTTTCCTTATTCAGGCAAACAAACAAATAAAGAAGAGATAGTTGAGTTTTAAAGGGAAGGGGATAGACTACAAGGTTACCAGACTTAAGTATGATTATGACTGGAGGCAGGTGATACTTGGGAGGCTGGGTTAATTGTAGTCATTCAGACTCACCTATACACTGGATATCTACTTGTGTAGCACCTTGGGCATATATTTGACAAGGGCTCTTCATAACTGGAACTTGTCAATTGATTTTTTAGTTTTAGACCAGCATCTGTCGGTCAATCTAACACTTTCAATAGCCGTTTCCCAAACTCTTCTTTATTTAAATATTTTTGTTATATTTGAGTTCCAAGCTATTTCCTTCCTTCCCTTCCTCCTTCCCTCCCAACCCCACACTAAAGAAAGCCAACATTAGATTCCCATATTCTTCTGGCATCTTTCCAAAGTCAAGGAGATCATCCAGGTATACCCACACTCTGTTTAGTGTATTGTCCCCATCTATCTTCTTAACTGGAAAGTACCAAGTGCTATTGAAATTCCTTGGGGACATACTCTCAAAGTGGCAGGATACTGCAGGGCAGATGAAGTCTCTTCTTGTCTCCTTCTGCCATTAGGATTTGATAGTATATTCTGTGGGGGACCAATGCTGAAAACCACTAATTCCCTAGAAATCAATCCAAGGCATCTTGAATTCATTGTATGGTGCACTGAGTCACTTTAGTTCTCTAGTTTAAAGTCTGGTAGCCTAAAGAGTCTAGTCCACATTTGTAGCAGAAGATAGCCCTCCCTCTCTAGTGTAGCTCTGTTAGTGGTACTGTTGTATTAGGCTACTGTGATCTTTGTTAATATGACCTGGAGGATGTCTAGAAAAGAACAGCCAGGCTACTCTCAAAAACCTGCCATATTTGAACAATATTTACTCTGAATAAGAAAAGATTCAGAGATAAAAAGGCTTTAGTATTTGAGGAGATGTCAAATGGGAGATTGGCAACTGGTTAACTACCCAAGTTTTAATCATTAAGGAATGTAGGAGTTACATTTCAGACTTTTCATTGCCAAGTAACTTAGAGGCAATAAAGAGAAACAAATCCCTTTAGCTTAATTATAGAAAATAAATAAATCCAGGACTACTTTTTGTCCATAAGAAATAAAAAAGATTAGAATTTAATATTTCAAAAGAACAAAGACTGGGTTGTACCCCAGAATAAAATATCTTGTAAATATAAGCCTAATCATCAGTAAAACAAGATGGACTTTCAAAAAGAGGGAGTAATTAGAATCCTTCTTCTACAAGAAACCAGAATTGAACAGAGCAACTGGTGTGAAAATGTTAAATGAAAAAAAAGGTAAATAAGTAAAGTTGACAAGAAAAGATTACATCCTCTCATGATTCTGAAGTAAGATAAGACTATTTTTTTTAAGTCCCACATTGATTGAAACTCAAAGAAAGATTATATAGGGACAAAATGAATCTATCGCACTAAAGATTTAAGACGTTAAAAAAGTTCAAGAGGTTAGAAGGGCAAAAAGTTGAATTAACATTACATAAACAAAAACCGACATGCCTTTATAAAGATGAACGGCTGCTATTTAATTATGCCTCTTCCTTCTTGTACTTGTAAAGTCAACTTATTTGAACCCAAGCGTAAGACTTTACATTTACCTTTGTTAAATTTCATCTTATTATATTCAGCCTTTACAGATCTTCCTTTTGTATTGACTCTACCATTCAATATGTTAGGATTCCCTTCCAGCTTTGCAACCATGATGTCAGAAAAAGAAAGAATAAAAATTCACAGTGTCACAGAGATTTTGACAAGAAGACAAGATTATGCTTAATGGCACCACAGACAATGAATCGATGAGCTTACTAAATAAATATGTACCACATGGCATAGCATCTAAATTCACAAAGAAAAAGCTAACCAACTTATGAGACACAGTACTATACAATAATTTTAGGAGACTTTAGGACCTTTGGATTTGGATAATTATGACAGAAAGATAAATAAAAAGGCAGAGTTAAACAGAATGTTAGGAAGATTATATTTTGAAGACATGACACCTGAATGTGAATATTAAAGAACATACATACTTCTTAGAATCACATAGTACATTTACTAAAACTGATCATGTGTTAGAGTTCAAAGAAATAAAAAAGCAAAACTATTAATATCTTATTATAATGTAATGCAAATAGTAATTAATAAAGAAGACATAAACAAAAGATACAAAGGGAAAAAATACTTTGGATAGTTAGTGTGAAAAAGAACAAATCAAAGAAACAATTATTGGCTATAATTAATCCAACTATTCTGGAAAACAACTTGGAATTAAGAGTGAAAAAAATCAACAATAGTCCCAGAATATCAAAGATAGAAAGATACGTGATGATGTCTCAAAACATTCACAAAACCCCTTCTATAAAACCAAAAACCTGGAAACAGAATAAATACCCACTGAATGGGGAGTGGGGAATCAACTGGTATATGACTGGAATGTATATGACTATTGATTGAATCTTAAGCAATGACAAATAAAAAGAAATCAGAGAAACAGGGACAATGGAATGGAATGGACACATGCAAGCAGGACTAGGAGAAGCAAGTACACAATAACTATGCAATGGACAGAGCATTGGGCCTGGAGTCGGGAAGACCCTAGTTTAAATCCAGCCTCAGATTCTGCCTGGTTAGATGACCCTGGGCAAGTCATTTAGCCTCTGGCTGTTTTCTCAGCTATGAAATGAGGATAATAACATCACCTACCTCTCAGGGTTTTTGTATGAGTCAAAAGAGATATCTGTAAAGCGTTTGGCACCGTGTATGGTACACAGCAGGCACTTTATAAATGCTCATCCCCTTTTCATCTCCTGCTCTACAAAAATACAATGAAAAACATCACCCAATTTAACTGACATCTCATTTCTAAAGAACAGATGATACACCTCTCCTCCGGGCAGCAAGATGGAGAATTATTTATTTGGAATTGTGCATATTTAAGTTTTTTGGTTGGTTTTGTTTAGCTTTTTTGGTTACCAGGGACAGTTCCATGCAGGTTGGTGGAGGGAGGGAATTAGTATATCCCAGGAAATGACAAGAGTATGCAGATAAAAGAGTTACATAAAGCTTACAGTTGTTTTCAAAGTACTTTTCTACCTATTCTTTTCTTTGATCTTCACAAGAAGCCTGGGAAATAAATAAAGCAAGTAGCGTTAGTCCAGTTCCCCCCTCCCCCCAGTGGAGAAATTGGAACAGATAGAAGTTCAGCAACTTGGAAAAAGATGTCTCTACTCACTGTCTTCACGTCTTCTCCTTGCACTTCTGTATCAATAATGCAATATTCGCAACACCCACGATGGTTATGAATATGCTGGTATAGTTGTGAATCACAAAATGTAGCAAACTCTCCACATGGAGGGCAGAATCAAAGCCTTTATTCAAATGCCAGAAGACTCAGTCCCAGAACCAGAAGGACAAGTCCCAGAACCAGAAAGCCAAAGTCATTATAGTGATCACAAAGTTGACACGCATGGTTAATGCAGTGAACACCCACATTCCCAAGCCTTCACAATAGAATAGGCTCCCTCAAGCAGGGATCCTTCTCTCACTCACGATAGCTCTTCAGCCTGGTTCTTGGAAGTTCTTGGTAAAAGTTGCAGAAGGAGGATCATAGCAAAAAGGTGCAGTCTCCAGGTGGTGACTGAGAGAAAAATCTGACTGTCCTGCTGGTTTTCTTCCTTATATACAGTATAGCTCCTCCCTGTTCTGCCCCTCCCCGTTAAGGTGTTAACTACTCCCACTGTTAACTTGAAGTAAGGCGCTAAGTGCCTTTACTAGGTGCCAATGGAAAGGGGCATGGAAGATCTTCTAACTCCATTAACATTACAACTTCTCAGCCCTTTGCAATCTGGCTACTGACCTCATCATTCAACTAAAATTGCTCCTCCCAGTTACCAATGATCTCAGCCGCCATATTTGATTTTTTACCTTCTCACTCACTACCGTTTTTGGCTGTTGCATTTGACATTATTGATCACCATGTGTCCCACGGATGATCTCTCATCTCTGGGTTCCCAAGATGTTATTTTATCCTGGTTTTCCTCCTAAACTACCTGCTCCTTCTTAGTCTTCATTTCTGGCTCAATAGCCGTATCACACTTCCATATTTATGTGGGTCTTCTCAAGGCTCTAGCCCAGGCCTTCTCTTTTTCTTCTCTACTTTCTTGGTAACCTTATCAGTTTCCATGGGTTTAACTATCATCTCCAAGCAGTTCACTCTTGGATCTACATATTCAGTCACCATCTTTCCCTTTTGTTTTAGACACGTCCACCTGGATGTTCCCCAGACATGTCCAAAGTAGAGCTTGCTTCCCCCCTCAAGCCCTCCCATCTTCCAAATTTCCCTATTTCTAAGGCAACATCATCTTTTCATTCTCCCAGCTTTGTAATATCAGCTTTATTCTCAACTCTTTGTTCTCCTTCTCCTCACATATCTAGTCATTTGCTAAAGCTTGCCATTCATTTTTACCTCTAAAACATCTCTTGCATGTGACCCCTTTTCTCCACTCACACAGCTACTACCTTAGTTCAGGACCTCCTAGAGTAGACTATCAAAGAGATTACTGTGACAGCCTCCAGATCAGTCTCCCTGCCTCGAATCTCCCCCCACTCTCCTCCATCTTCCACACCCTGCTGCCAGGAGAGTTTTCTTAAATGCAGATCTGAACTTCTGACTCGCTTCATCCACTTCAGTGGCCGCCTGTCATAAAACAGACCTTTGTGGTAAAATATAAACTCCTCTCTTGAGCCTTCAAACTCTTTACAAACTGGCCCCAACTAATCTCTTCTACTTCATTGGACATTACTTCCCGTCCCACAATTTTCAATCCAGCGAAACTGACTTTCACACATGACATTCCATCTTCTGTCTCCATCCCAATATATTGGCTGGTCCATATACCTAGAACACATTCCCTCCACCTCATATCATCCCTCTCTCTCTTTAAGACACAGCTTCAGCACCTTCTTCTGTATTGAGATTGCTCAAGCTGCTAACTCCCTCCCTTCCAAACTATCTTATATTTAACTATTCTGTGTTTGTACATGTATATGTATCTCTTTATGTTCTATTTATGAAATATATAGGAAACAAGCATATGGAATATGCGTGTGCATATGTGTATATGTATATATACATACTATATAACTATACATTTATAATACATGCATACATGCATACACACATATGTATAACTACACACATATATACATATATGTGTGTATATATAATATATAATTATATAATATACAATAAATATATAATATATAATTTATATAAAATTATATATATAGTTTCTCCCATAAGTTCCTTCTGAGCAGAGACAGCTTTGTGCTTGCATTCCCATTGCCCAGCCCTTAGTAGGCACAGAACAAATATATATGATTGATTGGCTGGCCTTCTATAAAGGTTCTAGTTAGTGACAGTAAGATGGCTAGAATCTAAGTCATGTGATTTCTACTAGACCATTGCTTTTACTGAAACATGTTGTAAACAAGAAGAATTCGGTGCTTTTTCTAATCAATTTGCCATTCATATTGTTATGGCTTCTTAAAAGTTAGCCCCACAGGTGCGAATCTGCCCTGCTAAGCACTTGATAGACATCCTTCATGTAACATGAATATTTTAACCTTTTCTTTGGCTCCATTACACTTTACTTATCATTTGATAAGCATTCGACATGAAATTATCCTGATTCTACTTATGGTTGTTTTTCTAACCATACTATGTTAGGAAAAGAGTAAATGAAAATATATTTTTCTCTTTTAGAAAACATTAAAATTGTCTTCTTTTATTATTAAACCAAAGATTCTTTAATCAACAACATATGTTCGCTAATAATTTTTGCCTAGCAGAAATATGCATGTTTTTAATGAGAGGTATTTAAAAATGCCTCAGTGAAGACTGATTTAAAGAAAAACCCTGTTTTGGATTCATCTCGGCATCTATCAGGTGGCATTATTTTTCTACTAGCCTTTTACTCTATGCCTTACATTTGAAATAGCTTATGTCCAACCTATAATTATTTTCTTCTAATTAGGGTAATTCATGGTTAATTGTTCAAAATGATTCCTCTTAAAAATCAAACCCATTTCTTGCCATGACATTTTTTAAACATAGGATACAAATACAATATTCCCAGAATGCAAATGTCTGTCATAAGGAAATGCATGTATTATTTTTCTTTAAATAGCATTTAAAAATCTTTCTATAGAGTAAAGGCCCCATTAATTTCTATTTTAATTTTTGTTGACCAGAAAAGGGTAAGTTCAGTTATGAATAAGTGACTATAAATGTTTTTGAAAATTGGTGAGATCTAGTTACATAAATGGTGATAATAAGTAATTTAGTACCCACTAAAAGAAAATAGTAAAAAAATAAAATAAATTAATGAATGAGATCAAATATTTTAGGAAAGAAGTTAGTTTTAGATTAGCATTACCCAAGGATTTTTTTTCCTCTTTGTGAAATATATCTCTCTGGTCATGTCTCACCCTGGATCTCCTATCTGGGTCCCAATCTCACTACTCTTTGCCCTAGAATTCGGGGTGTGCTGGAGTCAACTTTTACCATCTCAGGACTGATTTTTAAAACTTTTCAGTGTGAACATTTACACCATGGAAATTGGAAAACTGTATAAATCAGGGAAAATTTCTAGTCACTTGAGGGAGACTACAGATAGAAGGGCAAAAGGAATCTCTGTTCCTTAAATAGACGGAAGCAGACTTGAAGACCAGGGAAACGGAGTTCTTCAGAGACTTATTCTAGAAGGCAAGAAATAGTGACCCTTCTCTCATTAGAATAGCCCACTTCTCCTGTACAAGGAATTTTAAATAGAGTCTTTGCTTGTGGTTAGTTCTGAAGGCAGCAGATTTTAAGGGATATCTTGTGATCTTTGGCCAAGAACAGAATATTAATTTAAGAAGGTAATGTAAGTTGGTAAACTACAGAAACAAAGAAAACAGAAGAAAGAAGGAGATAAACAGTGTAGAGGAGCCTAGGAACCTCCAAACATTTAGATTTTTGTCTTAAAATAAATATAACTGAAATTCCTACTAATTACCTATCTTTTCTATGGCGCTTTGATATTTGTCCATAGTTCTATCTTTCCAATAAATAACATATATCATATATACATATATGTGTTGTGTGTAAATATGTATAGATGTGTATGTGTTAAATGTACATGCATCTATACATCTATACATATGCACAGATACATCTATATATTTCTCCATATGTCTATCTATCCCTTTCCCAGAGTTGTACCCACTTGTCAATGCTATTTAGTAAAAAACAACATCACCATCTAGTGGTAATTATAACAAATTGCAGGCACTGTCCCCAGAGGGAGCAATTAAGTTCTAGAAGGGTGGTTTAAATAATTCAGCCTTTTACTGCCCCTGAAATGCCACAAATTGTTAATGGAAATTTAATATGACTCCTTAGACCTCAAGTCATAGGTAATTTGAATTCATGCTTAGAATCTACAGGTAACTAGGCAGAGATGTCTAGCTACTTAGGTTTACCTAGAGCTTTTTGTATTGATTTCCCAATGTATTTTTTTCCCCTTCTAAATGCCATTCCAGCTGTTTCCTATAAGACCTGAAACTCTTTCTCTTCACAATGAAGACTGCCTTTCTCCCTGTGTTATTTTCATAGGGAATTAAGGTCAGTGGGGGTGTTCTTGATCCCATATTTGAACCTCAGAGGCAGAGTAGCTTGAATGAAGGGGGTCCTTGTGGAACTTCATTTCAGTTAGGTTTTAATAAACTCTTATTTGTAGTGACCTCTGGGGCATGATGGCATTCCTTAACTGATAGAATCCATGGGTTTTACTGTTTGTGGAGGAGTTTTCATTTAATCATTAAATCAACTGTTGTTTTTGTGGGGGTTTTTAATGCATGCCTGGAAGCCTTTTAATAAACTAGAAATAATAAACAAAATGAATGTGACTTTTAGTATAGACACTTTTGTAACTGATATTTTTAACAATTCGGAATGAGTTTATTGCTATTTTTCCAAAGATAAAATGCATTCCTCTCCTTCCCTTACCCCCACACTCACCCCCTAGGAATAAAGTACTAACGTGAAGACTTGGGCAGAAGAGAATTATAATTTACTATTACACTGTGAGAGGTTTCATAGTTGAAATGAAAAGCATTGCATGAATAATTTTTTTAGATCACCAAGTACCAGATCCTTGCACAGTTCATGAAAATTAAAGAAATATATTTCCAACTTATCAAATATTTAATAACAATTTTATTGGGGGGGAAGAGGTAGAGCAAGAACTGGGATTCTGTAAGTTCAAGGAATTCTCAGCATGTACTAACCTGATATAGAAACTCCCTTGAACTACAGAGATTTTCAAATTGTCTGCAAATGACATGTTGGAAATGTCCAGAATACTGAGAAGTTAAGGGACTTGTCCCGGGTCACACAGCAGGAATCAGGGGCAGAACTTAAACCCAGGCATTCCCTACACCATGATCAACATCTCTGTTTTATAACTTTTAAATAGATGACAAGGATTATCAATAAGTGAAAAAGATTTTTTTACAATTTTTAAATAGAAAGGATAGATTGTAAACAGCATGTTAACAAGGAATGGCAATCATGACTGGCATTTATATAATGACTAGCAACATGAATCCCACTGCAAACATTTCATTTAGTCACTGCAATAACTCTGTGAGGCAGGGACTACAAGTTATTATCCCCATTTTACAGAGAAGGAAATGGAATTTTAAGTTCATCTGGAATATGCTGCCTAGGAAAGATTTCAGTTTTCCAACTTTCCAAACATTTTTCTCAATACTTAGAGCGTGTGGTATTTTTGGTCACCTAAAAAAATGTTGTTTTTATTGCTGAGTTGTTTTTCACTCATGTCAGACTTTTTGTGACCCCATTTGGTGTTTTCTTGGCTAAGATACTAGAGTGATTTGTCATTTTCTCCTCCAGCTCATTTGATACATGAGGAAATTAGGATGAATGGAGTTAGGTGACTTGCCCAGGGTCACATAGCTAATAAGTGTGTGAGGGCAGATCTGAACTCAGGAAGATGAGTCTTCCTGACTGCAGGCCCAGTACTCTAGTTACACAAAGAATGAGGAATATAAGAATAGAAACTGCACAAGCTTATTAAAAACACAATATTTGATGTCAGTTTTCAAAACACTAGATGTATAAACATTCTGAGCCTCGGGTGGAGGTCCTACAGCTTAGGTAACAAAAGGAGATGGCCCAGCCCCATGTCTGCCCAAGGGCTGCTTTTGGAGGGCTCCAGGAAAACTCACAGTCCTAGAGGCTGGCTGCCACTCTGCTCTAACTCCCTACAACACTACAACCTACTGAGCCAGCAGCCAGGGTGGAACTACTGCCATTATTCCAAGGTGAGGGATAGGTGTTCCAGCCCAAGTCCCACTTGGATTGGATTTGGAGGCTCCTTCCTCTTACCGTAGGAAACCACTGCCCTCTTACATGCCTCCCATCTGCTTCCTTGGCCACCTTCTCTAGTGCTGGGTGTACCTTCTCTCATGGCCCTCTCCACATTAGACCAGCAATGCTCCTCATTCACTCTTCTTGCACCCTCTCTTGGCACCAATCACTCAGCAACACCTCTTCCTTTTTTTTTTTCTTTTTTTTTTTTGGACTTGCCCAAGGTCACACGGCTAGTTTTTGTGTTAAGTGTCTGAGGCCGGATTTGAACTCAGGTACTCCTGACTCCAGAGCCGGTGCTCTATTCACTGTGCCACCTAGCCGCCCCAACACCTCTTCCTTTAAGGCTCACTCCACCCATCTTTAAAAAAACAAAACATTTCCTAGTCACTCCCTCCTCTCCCCCTTCCAAGCCATCTTTCCTCCCTTTCACTGTCAAGCTCTTGGTTAGCTACATTCATCTCTTCTTTTTCACCATGCATTCACCTCTGAACTCATCTGCAATCTAGCTTCTTACTCTGCCACATGACTCTTTAAAGCTCCCAGTGACCTCTAGAATGGCTAAATCCAAGGGCCTCTTGTCAGCACTCATCTTTCTTGGTCCCTCTACCTGACTTTCTGGACATCCCCTTTTCTTTTCAGGTGTTAATGGAATACTGGGACCTAATCTTTCTCCTGCCTGTCTGATCACTCCTCAATCTCTTTTTCTAGATTATAATGTATATCGCATTCCTTAAGAATGATTCTCTCTCTAGCTATGAGCTCTTCCACCCAGTGCACTTGCCTCCCCCCTGCTTCCAGGTGCGGCACCACCTCCTCTCTCTCTTAAGGGTTTAAACTTGCCTCTTCAAAGTTCACCATGGATGATGATACTGCTGCTCTTGTTGTTGACAATGGCTCTGGAATGTGCAAAGCTGGCTTTCCTGGAGATGATGCCCCCTAGGCTGTCTTCCCTTCCATTGTTGGGCACCCCAGACATCAGGGTGTGATGGTGGGTATGGGCCAGAAAGACAGCTATGTGGGGGATGAGGCCCAGAGCAAGAGAGGTATTTTCACCCTGAACTACCCCACTGAACATGGTATTGTCACCAACTGGGATGACATGGAGAATATCTGGCATCATACTTTTTACAATGAGCTCTGTATGGCCCCTGAAGAGCACCCTGTGCTGCTCACAGAAGCCCCCCTGAACCCCAAAACCAACAGAGAAAAGATGACTCAGATTATGTTTGAGACCTTCAATACTCCAGCCATGTACATTGTCATCCAGGCTGTGCTTTCCCTGTATGCCTCTGGTTGTACCACTGATATTGTGATGGACTCTGGTGATGGTGTGACCCATACCGTGCCAATTTATGAAGGTTATGCCCTTCCCCACGCCATCCTCTGTCTGGATCTGGCTGGCCATGATCTGACGGACTACCTCATGAAGATCGTGACCAAGAGAGGGTACAGTTTCACCACCACAGCTGAGAGGGAAATCGTGTGTGACATCAAGGAGAAGCTGTGTTATGTTGCCCTACACTTTGAGCAGGAGACGGCCACTGCTGCATCCAGCTCCTCTCTGGAAAAGAGCAATGAGCTCCCTGATGGTCAGGTTATCACCATTGGCAACAAGAGGTTCCGATGCCCAGAAGCTCTCTTCCAGCCGTCTTTCTTACGTACGGAATCCTGTGGAATCCACAAAACTACCTTCAACTCAATCACGAAGTATGATGTTGACATCTTCAAGGATTTGTATGCCAACACCATATTATCAGGTGGTACCACCATGTACCCTGGCATTGCTGACAGAATTTAGAAGGAGATTACAGCCCTAGTTCCCAGCACAATGAAAATCAAGATCATTGCCCCACCCGAGTGCAAATACTCTGTCTGGATTGGAGGCTCCATCCAGCAGATGTGAATCAGCAAGCAGGAGTACGATGAATCTGGACCCTCCACTGTCCACCGCAAATGCTTATAAATAGACTGTTTTTTTAAATTTTTAATTAATTTATTTTTTTGTCAAAGGGTATGACGAGATGACATGATAATTGTCCAAAAAAAGAGATAAGACTGGCATGGCTTTATTTGTTTTTGGGTTTTTTTGGTGCTTATCTGAGGATTTAAAAACTGGACCGGTGAAGGTGATGAGCAGTCTAAACATGTTGGAGGCAAACCATCCCCAAAATTCTACAGCTTCAGGACTCTGATTGTACATGTTTTTCTTTTTTAATAGTCATTCCAAATATCATATAATTCATTGTTACAGAGTTACAAGCCTCTGTGAAGGCTGTTCTCTGCTAGAGCAAAGGAGCATGTAACAAAGATCCAGATGGGGAGGGGGCTGGGGGTGAAGGTACTAGTATTGCTTTAAATGTAAATTAGTAATTTTAAAAAAAAAAAAACCTTTTTGTATCTTCCACCTTAACACTTGTTCCTTTTTTAAAAAATTGTCAGCCATATTGAATGGCCCCCTAAATTTCCTCCCTGTCCCCAACATAGATGAGAATGAGGCCTTTCATAGTCTCCCTGCAAGTTTTGAGATTGGTGTCAGTACTTGGGGCAGGGGAGGAGCTTTACCTGTGCACTGACTTAAGACCAGTTCAAATAAAAGTGCACACGTTGAAGAAAAAAAAAAAGAATGGATCTCTCTCAAAGCTCTGTCTGGAGCCCCTTTCTCTCAATGACCTCAGCTTTTGTGGGTTCAGCCATCATCTTTATAAGGATAAATCCCAGACCTCATCTCTCTTTCTGGGTTCCAGCCCCACCTCTCCAACTGCCCGCTGGAAAGCTGTCCCTAGATGACCCACCGGCATCACAAAATCAACATTTCCAAGATGGAACACATTATAATCTCCTTTTGTTGTTTGGTTGTTTCAGTCTTGTCTTTCTCCTCTTCCTCTTCCTCTTCTTCTTCTTCTTTTTTTTTTTTTTTTTGCTTTTTGGAGTGGGGAAGGCAGGGCAATTAGGGTTAAGTGACTTGCCCAAGGTCACACGGCTAGTTAAAGTGTCTAAGGCTGGATTTGAACTTGGGTCCTCCTGATTCCAGGGCTGGTTCTCTATTCACTGCGCCACCTAGCCACCCCCACATGTCCTATTCTTCATGACTCCATTTATGTTTTTGTTTTTTGTTTGTTTGTTCTTGGCAAAGACCCTGGAGTGATTTGCCATTTCCTTATGCAGCTCATTTTACAGATGAGGAAATGGAGGCAAACAGGGTTAAGTGTCTTGTTCAGGGTCACACGGAGTTGGATTTGAACTCAGATCTTCCATTCTAGGTCCAGTGCCCTAGTCACTATGCCCCCTAGCTGTCTCCTCCCCTGAACTTCTTCTCATCTTCTCTGTATCTGTTGAAGACAGCATCAGTCTTCCATTCATCCGTGTTTCACAATCCGGATGTCATTCCCAGCTTTTTACTCTCCCTCACTCCACAATATCCAATCGATTGCCAAATCCTGTCCATTCTGGTCTCCAAATCTTGTCTCTAATACTTCCCATATGTCCATCTTACATTCATGGAGCCATCTTCACAGTCCAGGTTCTCATCGAGTTTCACTGGAACTGCTGTGGTGTTTTCCTAAATCGGTCATCTTGCTTCTAGTCTCTCTTCTCCTCCAATCCATCTCCCCACAAGGTGGGCCTCGAGGCCGCATGTGGCCCTCTAGGTCCTTGGGTGCAGCCTTTTGCCTGAGTCCAAGTTTTATAGAACAAATCCTTTTATTAAGAGGATTTTTTTCTGTGAAGTTTGGATTCAATCAAAGGGCTGCATATGAGGACCTAGAGGGCCACAGGTTGCCCACCCCTGGTCATCATCAACAAGAAATATTTGTTAAGGGTTAAACATTTTTGAAGTGTATTTCCTTTATGTTAGGTCATTTTTAAGTTAATACTCAGCAAGCCAATGAACAAAGTCAACTCTGTGGTCACACCAATCCCAGAATCTTCTATGATTTTTAATATATACGCATGACACATCCTGTTTGAAGATGGTCTTTAAGACCGCAGATGTTTTTAGAAAATAAAAATAAAAAGCAATAGATATAGAATAGAATCTTGTATTCTCTTTACTACTTAGGTGTGTGTGTGTGTGTGTGTGTGTGTGTGTGTGTGTGTGTGTGTGTGTGAGACTAGGAAGATGTGGTCTGCTCTAGAAAATCATCTACAAAAGCCTGCCTGTTCTCTTCTCATGGTTTTATGGAAGGGAGTCTTGCTAGATCCTTTTTAGAAAAACAATTATTAATGTGAGAAAGCAGCCAGGTGGGCTGTAGTTCCTTCCATCTCCTCAGTTGCTGTTTTTCCTTTTCAGACTTTTGGAAGCTTTCACATTTTGAAATAGCTCTAAGGAAACTGTGTTGCCTCCAGCATGAATCTCTTCTGTAGTTAGGACATGGTCAAGTCCAGATATTCTTCCCAATTTCATCTTCTTAAGTGCTATCGCCACTTCCCCACATTTGTATAATGGACATCGAGGTGACAAAGTCCAAATGAGGTTATTTCATATCATTACTAATGAAAACAGATTGCTATAGAAATGCCAGAAGATCTAATCCATTTTAAGCTAATTTGTTGTCTTCAGTCCAAATTCATCTGCAAATGGTTTTAGGATGATCTGGTTTTGCTGGGTCTCATGCCAAGCTCCTTGCAGGCTTGTTTCCACTTCAACTGCTTTTCATAATCTTCTGTCATTCTTTTCCATAATGTTTTGCAAATGAGATTGCACTCTAAACTTGCATTGCCCTTGGCTGCCATGGCTCTGCTTGACAAAGAGATCAACTTTTTGCCAGCAAAGCTCATTTCTAGGCTCTTTTATCTTCACTGTTGGGTCAAAAGTTTTGCATCAGCTACATTTCTCTAGGAAGTGGTGATAACTAGGATGAGCATCTTTATTTTTGTCCATTTTCCATTTTTCAGAGTTAACTTACAGATTATTTAAATAGGTTGTACTACTATAAATACACATGTTATTGCCTTCTCATCTCTACTTTTTCTTCTCAGTTGGCATGGATTTTGATTTTTGCTCTAATCAGTTGATGAATGGATTGCATACATACAGTTGATTCTGAAATGACTCCCCCATCAGTAACCAGTCATTTCTTATCCAGGATACAGTACTGTGTCAGTACTTTCAGACTTCTCTTCTTTAGAAAATATTAGCGAAAAAAAGGCATGAAATCCCTGTTTAACATGTAAATCTTTGGCCGTTTAATTTCTTTGTCCTGAGCCACCTTTTCCAATAGCTTTTACCAACCTGCCCTGTGCTTGCCTTTGTAATAAGTCACTGGGTGTAGACATTGACTTACACTAGAGGATCTTTCCAAATCATTTAAAGATTTTCTCTACTTATTTATCTGCAAAAAACATTGATGCACAAACTGCAATGATCTTCATTGTGTAAGTCTGTTTGCTTGCCTTGATTATCAGTGTTGTAAGGCTAGACAATTAAGTATACCGTGATATATTTCCTGTTGTCTTTTAATATATAATGAAATCAACTCCTCCAGTTTCTTGATTCTCCATTCCAAGGTGAATCTGTGATTCTGGTAACCCTACTTTTAGCCTCTTTACTTCTGTTTTAAATTAAAGTATGGATAAAAATAGAGATACAGCACAATTTCCCGAGTAGCACATTGGTTGTCAAAAAAAAAGATTGTACCTCAAGTGTACCAGAGATTTAATTAATGCCTGTTGATGCATGAGAACTGTGTGAATATTAGCACACCTTGTCCTCCCCCTTCTGGTATTCCACCACTGTTATTACAGAAACAGAAATTGATTATCTTGGGACCAACCCTCTATTGATAAGCCTCTGTGCTTATGATCATTCTCAGATAATTGACAGCATCTATTACGGGGACTATACTTGAAGCTCTGCCATCTTGGCAGAACCTGGCACCACCTGGCACAGACTTTAGTTCCCAGGGTTACCAGATTCAAGTCATGATGAGGCATCAGAGAAGGAAGGGACATAAAGTAGAAATTGGAGAAAACAACAACGCTGCATTATATAAACAAAACAAAGTGAAAAAGAAATATTATCTACCACGTGAGAATCCAGGAGAACTCCATAAATTATGAGTCTCAGGAAATAATAACAAGATTCTTTCAATAGTCTTTGCCATAATTACCATTTCTTACCATCTTTATTGAAATTTGCTAATGGAAGACCTCCTTTTCACCCATGCTACAAGCTTAGCCAAATGACTACATATGTCTTCAAATGACCACTTCTCCATTTACTCAGGGCAAATAACATTTTTCTTCCCAGAACAACTGTAACAATGCCATTTTAAAGATTCACATAATTTTAGAAACTGCAAGGGAGCTTAGCAGACATCTAGTCCAACACAAAATTGAAAAAGAATCCCCAATATGATTGTCCCAGCAACTGTTTATTTAGCCCTCACTTGAAGATCTCCAATGAAGAAGAACTCATTACTTCCTTAGGCAAACCATTCCAGTTTTGGATAGTTCTGCTAGGAACTCTCTCTCTTTTTATTTTTATTTTTTTTAGGAACTCTGTCTTTACATTAAGCCTAAACTCTCCTCATTACATTTTCCACCCATTGTTCCTAGTGTCTCACCTCTTGCATAGCCCTTCAAATGCTTTTCTAAGCCACTCTCCAGTCTAAACACCTTGAATTCCTCCAGCTAAATCTCATTTTAGAGCAATTCAAGACCCTTTAACATTCTCCTTTGGATGCTTTCCAGATTATTATTTTTCCTAAAATATGCCACCTAGAATGGAATATAATATTTGGCATATGGACTGACCATGGAACTCTCATCTCCTTATTCATGAAAGATTTTACTCCCTGTGTAGTGAAGGCAGGTTGGCTAAAATTTAGGTGGGCTTATAACATTTTGGCCCTTATTTACAACTACATTATACCACTTGTATTATAAGTTTCTCCCCTATTTATCTCCTGCAAAGTGATAAGCATTTATCTTCTCTTAGTTTTTCTGTTTCTATCCAGTCTTCCTCTTGTCATGTAGACTCAAAATCTTAGAACAATTTTTAATATTACTTTTCATATTCTTCATTCTTCTTTTGATTCCTTATTCTTCTTTCAGTTCCTCATTCTTTCCTTTTTTCTTTTTTTTCCTTCATAACACCTCTCACATTTATTCCTTTCTATGCTTACTGCTATCAACTTTGTTCCATCTAGATCACAATAACCCTAAAATTGTTTCCCTTGCATCATTCTCTCTTCTCCAATTACATAAGTGGTATGCTTTCTCCAAAAATACCACTCTCATCATGTCACTACCCTCTTCAAAAGCCTTGTCTCCATTGCCAATAGTTAATAAAGTACAACTTCTTTAACTTGGTATTCAAAGATTTCCGCAATCTGTCTCCAGCCTATCTTTAGAACCTTGCCTTCTACTACAGGGCAACACAAATCCTCTATTTCAGCCCAGCTGGCCCACTCATTATCCCCTGAGTACACCATGTATATTCCTTTACCCATACAGAAGTCACTAGGCTTCCATCTTTCATCTCTACTAACCTCAGTCATGCCACATGAGGACTTTCCTGATGTCCCTCAAAGCTAATGCCTTCTCTTCCTTTATCTTGTATGTATTTCATGTACAGTTGATATATACTTGTATAGTACAAGTTGTCTCCCTTGACAGAATTTAAGTTACCTGAAATCAAGGACTATTTCACTATTTTTCTGCCTAACACAGTGACTGGCACACAACAAGACCCTAATAAATGCTTGCTGACTGATGCTGAAGTAGCCAGAGGGCAGCCAGGATGACAACTCCCAGGACCACAATTCATATTCTGGAGCCATCTGAAGGTAGTAGATAAGCCAAGGAAAAGCACGTCGGTGATTGTAAGACTGGTTCATTTTGCAGAGGCAAAGGCAAAGCTAATTCTCTTGACTGGAGAGATGGTGAGTGACCCAGGTACAACATTTTCATGATGCGGCAGGGGTGTCTCTTGTTCTCCAGTGCTTTCTCTGTTAGTTAATAAGCATTTGTTAAATTTTTACCATGTGCTAAGCCCTATGCTAAATGCTAGAAATAAAAAGACAAAAACTTGGGCTCATTGAGCTCATATTATAAATTGGGGGGAGGGAACATGCAAATAGATACACACACACACAGCAGGTGGAAGGTAATCAAAGGGAGGGCACCAGAAGTTGGGGCATGTGGGGTTATTATTTTATCAAGTTCTATAGAGTATGTCCTTGGTCATTTGATTGGTATAGCATTAAAAATAGAAATTAATTTTTTTAGCATTGCTATTTGAATTATGGGGAAGCAGTAAAGGCCTCTTACAGAAAGTAGGATTTAAGCTGAGTCTTGAAAGAGGCCGAAAGACAGAGAAGAAAAGGTAGAGCATTCCAGGTATGGAATAATACTCTAGGTTTGAGGTGAGAGTGATATGGTTGTATGAGCAGAGAAGGGGATATATATATATATATACATATATATATATATATGAAAGAAACAAAGACAGAAATGATAAGACTTGTTAGCGTACTACATATATATGGAGTGAGTATGAAAGAGAACTGAGGGATGATGCTGAGACAGAGAGCCTGAGTGAGCAGGAGGACGGTGATGCCCTTAGTAGTAATAAGCTGGGAAGAGGGGAGAGTTTAGGAGGAAAGACAGGAAAGAGAAAATTAGTTTTGGACATGATGAGTTTTAGTTGAATATGGGGCATCCAATCGGAGATACGCAAGAGATAGTGATGAGAGTGTGGAGCTCAGGAGAGAAGCTAGGGTTCAATATATAGTTCTGAGAATCTTCTACATACACATAATACCTGAAACCAAGGAGCTGATGAAATTGCCAAGTGAGAAAATTTTGAAGAGGGCTGGCACAGTACAATTTAGAAGAAGAGAAATGGCTCAGGATAATTTGGAGGGAGAAGGGCAATGGCCCAAGACAAAGGGTAGACAGCCAGGGTTAGTAGGCATGGTCTGGATGAAAAGCCAGAACAAGGATCTTGAGTATAGAAAATGCTGAAGCGTTGAACACTGTTGGCTATGTTCTACAAGGTCAGTGACAGCTGTATCCTGGACAATACCTTGAGTTTTTCCTTATTATCTCCACTGCGCCTCTGTGTCTTGGGTCAAAACATGAGAGCATGAGCCAGATATGGCTTATATTTCTTTGATGGAAAAGTTTATACAGTAAAACAATAAACTCAAGACCTGGATAAGTGGGCATGACGATGAAACTAACCTATTGATAATAAACAATTTGAAAACAGGAAATTTATGTTCTCTGTATATTGAATCAGCTGAACATTTCTAACACCTATTATAGTCGATGCATTCACAATGTAGGAAGTGGCTGATAAAAGTTATTTTTTTTATTAATTCCTGAATGTTATAGGACATTCAAAATTTTTATAAATGTAATCATTTCTAGTTTTATTTATCAAGGATGTTTTTTTTTAATTAGCTATCCCTACATGGGATACAAACATCAGTTCAGGAATTTGTGGATATCAAAAGCATTACCATAGGTAACAATCAATTTAACTTTCTAATGGATTCATTTGTCTGTAATAGTATTAGTGACATTATGGCCTACATTTTCTGAATAACAAATATCTCTAACAAAATTTTCTCTTCTATAAAATGAGAACAGAAATATAAACTTTAAAATAACTTTAAAACACATAGTCCTCTAAGATGCTTCTTAATGATAATAATAATGAAATATTACAATAATGAAATATTATTAGGCAAATTACTGTGAAATGAAATATTATTTCTGTGAAATTGATTATTACTGTGAAATGAAATTATTGATTATTTATAAATGAAATATTATTAGACAAATTACTGTCTCAGATTATGAGAACACCAAAAGACTAGATGCTTTGAGCTCAGTGATGTTCTCCTTTTTTTAACAATATCATGAAGCTGTATAATCTAGTTAAATATTTTGTGAAAATGGAAGGAAAAATGGTTACTTTTCATTTAAGATGAAAATTATATCTTGAGATAAATAGAATTGCTACTTCTAAGAGGAAATTTTAAACTCAAAGTATCATGAGTAGTTTTTAATACACAGAAATAGAGAGAATGTTATTATTCTAACTGGTACCTCTTGACATACCCTATATTTGTTATGTGGGTTCTAGACAATGCATTTTAATCAAATGCTTGGTTAAGTGGAAAAGAATGAAGTAAACAGTGATTCCTTTAAAAAGCCCCAAACGTATTCCCTCACATTAGTACTACTCTTTAAGAAAATGAAAGCATATCTACACTAGAAATCATCTGAATAGACAGTTTACATTATTGGTAGTCAGTAGCACATAAGGGACTCTGAGTTGGCCAACTGAAAGATCCATACCTCTACGTGACCAAACTGGGAGTCACAGCTCAAACCGGTGAAAGATCTGAGCAAATCCAGCTTTCTGTATGTATGAGAAATGGGTCTAACACAGTTTTTTTTTTTCATGGCTAGGCTGCACATTTTTTGAGACTTAGAATGAGGCTACTAAGGTAGGGCATTCTTAAAATTAAACATGTCATCTCTTTCCTGCTGCCTTCCCCTAACCCTTTGTTTTGCTGTTTATGTGCCTGAACCCATCCCACACAATGGCACCTCATTAAAATGAAGAAAGTAAAGGTAGCCATGAAATGGTTCTAAGCTACACCTGATATCAATTGGCTACCACGTCTGTCTCTCCGCCTCCACTCCACCTATCTCTTTGCCTGTATATGCTGATGGAAACTTCTGCTTTAGAAATTACTTGGGAGCCCAGAAAAAGGAAACACACAAGGTTGAGTTCTATTTATCTAAAACATATCAATATGAAGTATGCCATCCTGCATTCCCCAAGACTGCTAAATCAATCAAATGCATGCACCTATGCCTTAAGGAAAAAGCTAATTGTTTAAACTGCCCTTTATGTTTACAATTCCTTAATTACTTTGCATTGCCAAAAATAAAGGTCATTAAAATCATGTGAAGCTTGACTTAAATTTCAGAACTAACCTACAAGTTGTACCATCTTTAACTATGTTCCATTTAACACATTTAATAGATGTAAAAGCTCATAAGTGATGATATAAAGGATAATTTATGCTTGCAATGCATTTTTGTCCAATTAATAGATTGCCTGCATGTTGCATATTTTGCATGACAAAAGAGCAGAATATTAAACTGCCATTCATAATGAAAATGCACTTTGCAAATTAAAAGTGCCGAAACAGAAATTTTTCACCCTGTTTAAGGAAATAAACAGTCCTTAACCAATTAAACTGCATTGTAATAATTCTATGATTTATTGCAAGTTGTTTAACTTTCAAAACTCGGCTAACCCATATTAAGGTCACAATCCATCATGTCTTGCTTGGAAAGCCAGCAAATAATGGCTGTTGTATTAGCTGCTTTTGATGATAGTATGAAAGAAGTATTAGCACTTGTCAACAAAACTGCTTACAACCTAACATTAGCATGCATGGGCTGGTGCACCTATTTATTATTCTGGCAGCTTCACACATATTGTTACAAGCTTATAAAACATTTTGTCGGGTGGAAACCAAATGTACACTGTTTGGTTTTCTGATAGACTGGCAGCGTAAATGTCTGGGCTGACTTAGTTTAGTTTAAGTGTAAATAGAGACACAAATTCTTCAACCTGTTCTCTTATTGATACTGAAAAGTGCTGAATTATTCAGCATCCAACTCTTCTGTTTGTGTCTATCACAGTTATCAATTACCCATCAGTCTTCTTGTCAAAACAGAATGGATTAATCTGGCTGAAAACAAGACAAAGAAATGGATACTTTAACAGGGGTACAGGGTTGCCAGACTGTCAAAGGGAAATCCAGGCAATGACATTTGCCGTCAAAAATGGGATATCTGGCTTAAGTGAGCAAATGATTCCCCTTTACGAGCCAAGAATGCACTTAGCTTACCGTAAGTAAATTAATCTGCCTCCTTTGACTACTAATGCGCTATCATCGTGGTAATAGTCAACCCAAGTTCTTTTTGTTGCACTGCCGAAAATCCTTCGTGCCTTAATACTTTGGTATATAGTTTCGTTGTGTTTTTTTTAAAGGCAATACAGATACATACAGATATTTTATCTTGGTAAACAGAGAGAGAATTGCATGGCAAAGAAATGAAGCCATTTAAAATGAAGTCATTGCTAAGAGTTTTGTGCCACTTCATAGACTTCAGCTGATGTGATACCAAGTAACTCTTTGCACAGATGGCTAGTGGAATCCATCCAGCATCTGCAAGGTCCATCCCTGTTTTCTTTCCCAAACATTTTATTTGGAAATCTTGTTTGGCAGCCTTCCTGAGACTATGCATGCCTGTTCAAAGTACATGTTTCCAAGCTATCTCATTTGGCCCTTCAATATAAAAAGCCAGTGAAGTGCCTCCTAATTTGGCACGAAAATCGCAGCCACAGACTGGAGTGAGTTTTGGGTTCCCGGCCAAAAAATGTACAAGAATTTTATCATTGTTGCCTCTATGCCGGACTGTTTTACATAATCATCACTCACATCTGGAGCCATCAGAGCATGACAGAAGCAGAGACCAAATGCCTTTATAAATTGACAGATTAACCTTTGCCAAAACTCCTTTTTGCATATCTCTTATTCTATAAATCGAGTGTTTTAACTTTGGTAGACACTGCACATATTTAAATCAAAGAGGGTGAGCTCTGTAAGGACAGGTACATTCTGGAGAACTGTACCATTCTCTGGCTGGCAGATGAACCTCTCATTCCATCAAACATTTATAGTCCCTTTCATTCCATCAAACTTAACAGTTAATTCAAGGTTCTATGAACAGCCATCTTCAAAATAAATCATCACTGTTGCAGTTCACTGTATATAGAAACTCTTTAAGCACTAAAAAAAAAACCCCAAACCTCTACAACTTTTTATATCTGAGGACACCTAGAAAAGGTCACACCGATTACTAAATCCTAGGCTCAACTTCCACGTTTCTCTTAAAGATTTTGTTAGACTGAAATTTTCCACTCTCATATTCACGTAACATTACCGAGAATCTTTCTATAGTGTACGTGCATCTGACCCACAGTGTGTCAAGAATAATCAGAAACACACTTATTTGCCAAGGCAAAGCTCACTTTACCTACAGTATTGTCACTCAGAATATATCTAAAGACTACTACAGCAGAGATAGATTTTCAAAATGTTTCCAGGGCACCTAGGTGGAGAACCAGCTCTGGTGTCAGGAGGACCTGAGTTCAAATCCAACTTGACCCTTACTAGCTGTGTGACCTTGGGCAAATCACTTAACCCCAATTGCCCTGCCTTTCCCCCTCCAAAAAAATGTTTCCAATACTAAAGCCTAATTTGAAGGAAGGGAGCATCTGTATGGTTTTAGTCTTCTGATTATTTTTCAACCTGTTCTCTCCTTGTTTTCAAATACACAAAAGTAATTTGATACCACCAGTACTTTAGTTATTTTAGTGCACTTTCATTTTTATTAGAAATTACTTACATAGTAAGTCAATGCAACTTTCCATTCTACAAATAGGTCTTTTTTTCTTATTACAAAGGATACAATTTGAGTTTGATTAATTCTCTTAATTTAGAAACCAGCTTAGCTGACAGGTGTTTTATAATGGTAATGCTCTCAGCAATTTTCATTCTTCCTAAAGACCTTACTAAAGCAACCCTACTAATAGTCTTCTGGTAGGTCAACTAGCATGGTAATTATGTCAGCCAGTGATTGAAAGGGCTACTTGATAAGCCAAGATAATGAAGGTGCCAAGGTACTATTTTCACCTATTGATTTTGTGGTTTTAGAACTGTGCATATATGCTTTGTTTATGAGATATATGTATATATGAATACACATACAAAGAGATATATAAATATGTACATAAATACACAGGGATATGTATATATGTGCGTGTGTGTATATATATATATATATTATATGTATGCATATAATCAGACATAGTCAATACATATTTTTGCCGAACTTAAAAAAACATCTTTATTACAAGGAAAGTTTCAATGGATGAGGTAAAGGTGGGGAAGGATATTCTTAGAAAAAATGTGATACAAAAAGGCATCAATGAAAATATTTTTTTTAAATCAAAACTAATCTGCCCAGCATTCAAGGCCCTCCATAACTCATCTTTGCTTTTTGCCTATCTAAGTTTGTTTCACACTATGCTATAACATGAACCTTCCTCTCTAGTAAGGGCGGTCTCATTTATACCACACAAATGGTTACTCCTGCCTCGGTGCTTTCAATTATATGGTCTCTCCAATCTGGACTGCTCTCCCTTCCAACCTTTACCTCTCCAAATTCTCCCCAAAGGCTAAAAGTTTCTTCAAGGAGCAATGTAAAAGTTCCACCTCTTCAAGAAAGCCTTTCTTGACCACTCTGGCTGGTTCTGACATGCACAAACTCCCAGAGCAGTGGCTCTCAAACTTTTTGTTCTTAGGACCACTTTAAATTCTTAAAAACTATAGAGGATGCCACTGTTTGAAGATCTTTCATTTCTGTGTCTCATAATTATTGGTATTCATTTGTTGATAATTAGAAAAGAGAACATCTTAATATTATTATGAAAATCTTTTTGATCCTGTGAATCTCTTGAAAGGGTCTTGGGGACCCCAAGGGTCCTTCGACCATACTTTGAGAACTGTTGTCCTAGAGTGGCAGATCTCAATCTGTGGGTTATGTTCCATTTGTAACAATGAAAATACATCCTGCATATCAGATACTTACATTACAATTCATAACAGTAGCAAAATTACAGTTATGAAGTAGCAACGAAAATAATTCTATGGTTGGGGGGGGTCACCACAACATGAGGAACTGTATTAAAGGGTCGCGGCATTAGGAAGGTTGAGAACCACTGTCCTAGAGAATTCTGACTATATGGAGGACTGACTACTATCTTGTCTGCTTTACCATCTGTTCCAGGTATGTGTGCTAACTTCCCTTAAATACGGTAATGTTTACTTTCAACTTCAATTTATTTAGCAAACACATGCTTGGTGCTAGTGAAGAAAACACAGTTTAGATAAGATTTTGTCCATACCCTCAATGAGCCAACATTCTAGTAAGGAGATAGGTGCATACACACATACACACACACACACACACACACACACACATTGACTATATATGATCATCCTTCATTAAATTATGAACTCCTTGACAATGAGGACTATGCCTAGCTTATTATTTATAAACCTTCCACAGTACAATGTTTGACATTGTGTAACTACCAAAATATATTATTTGCTATTTCTGATGAATATTTAAAATTATAATTCAAATGAAAAATGGTTCTCCACCCCCCCACACACCTCATTTGAGGAAGATGAAGGCCAAAGGTTATGAAGTAATATATCCAAGGAAAGAAAGCAATAAAGTAGAACTGCAGAAATAATTTCTTAACTTCCATTTTCTTTATTTTAAAAACCAATTCCAAGTTACTAAAGCAAGATGGCTAATGAATTTTTCCTTCAAAACTTCTACAGTTACACCAAAACCTTTTTGCCCAAATAAATCTTGTAACTTTGAGCCTCTATATACTTTTAATGAAAGCCTCCACAAATGGATATAGGTATGTAGGTAGACAAAACATTTATTAAATATTGGAGATATGCAAGATGCTTTACTAAGTGCTGGTTATATAAATACAAGCAAACAAGATAGTCCATACTCTTGAGGAGCTTACATTGTAGTAGAGGTGGATATAGCACATAAAGGGGAGCTTGGCAGGGAGGTGAGCCTGGGAGAGTACATGTGCACCATGGCATGGCTTAGAAATGTTAGTGGGAAAGAGAGGTTGATTCTGGGCAAGATAAGCTAAAATCTCACCATCTATCAGAGCCCAGGGTGGTTCCAGGAGCAGAGTTCAAGGTTCTGGGGTTGGGGGTGAGGAGGAAGATGGAGGTATTCCAATGAAATATCCCAATTCTTAAATTCTAATAGAGGCCAACATGAGCCTTCTTTTGTTGAAAACTTTCCAAGTGCCCCAGAAATAAGCCCTTCCTTTTTTGATCTGTCTGAGCTTCTCTCATGAGCAAGAACTGTGCTAAGTGCAGGTGATAGAAAAACAAAAATTTAAATAGTTCCTGCCCCTTAATAAGTTATATTCCACTTGAGGGAATAAAAGATATGCATAGAAGGAAATACAAAGTGGATACAAAGTAATGTGGAGTAGAGGAACATTAATAATTGTAGGTCTCTTAATAAGAGGGAACATAAAACTGCAGTTTGAAGGAAGCTAGGGATTCCAAGAGGCGGAGGTGAGAAAGGAGGATGACTCTGATGTGAGGCACAGTTTATATAACAGCAAAGAGGCAGGATATCTTATAGGAAGAACAAGTACTTCATGAGTGGGACGGATGAGATAGGTAGAGTCAAACTGTAAAGCACTTTACTGCCAAATAGAGGAGTTTGTATTCTATCCTAGAGGCAATGAGAGTTACTGAACGTTTTTGAACAGAAGAATGAAATAGAAAATCAGCTTAGCAGACGGGTGGATGATGGACTAGAGACGGGAGAGACTGGGGACTGGGAGGATGGTTTGTAGGCTACTGCAATAGTCTAGGCAAACAGGTGATGAGAACTGAAGTGGGGCGATGACTCTGTGAGTGGAGAGAACAGATGTGAGAGGTTTGTAGAGGCAGAATCAGAAAATCAATGAGACTCGGCAACTCGTTGGATATAGTTGGAGAGGTAAGAGGGAAGACTGCCGTGGATGACTGCAATGTTGCAAACCAAAGTGACTAGAAGGACAATGGTCTCTTCAATAAAAACAAGGAAGTTAGGACAGAAGAAAAGAAAGTTATTTTGATTTTGGAAATGTTAAGTTTTTAGATGCCTGTGGGACATCCAGGTGGTGATATCTAGTTAGTGATTTAGGACTAGAGATCAGGACAGAGATGAAGATTATATACATAAACATACATATGTTATTTATGTATAAATATCCGTTTTTGTTCGTACTTCAAAGTTCTTCACATTTTTGTCTCACTGTTTAAACCTCTTTATGAACTCTTGGTTGTGGGGCACACCTCTATTCTACCCCTAGAGAAACTGAGGCTGGGGGATCTTATATATATATGGTTGTATATAATTATATATTATTATAGAATACACAATAATAATATACAAACATATATAATATTATAATATAAAATTATTATATATTATATAATTATTATATATCATACACGTATACACGTGTACAAAACATCCAACATAGATTAACTATTAGCTATGAAGACATATCATGTGCACAGAGCTGATTGTTAAATTCATTAGTATGAGTGCAATCGTCCAGAGACAAAATGTAAATAGAGAAGAAGAGAGCTGGGGCAGAGTCCTAGAGCGTACCAATGAACACAGAGAGTAGGAGACCGAGATGATGAAACAGACTGAGAACTAATCGTCGTGTAGAAAGAGAACCAGGAGAGAACAATGTCACAAAACCTGAGGAAGGAGAGGGTATTCAGGAGGAAAGGGTGTTTAATAGTATCAAGTGCTGCAGAGGTCGAGAAAGTGACGGTGAACGGCTACTGGACTCCTTAATGGATCATTCATAACCCTGGAGAGCACAGTTCCTGTTCAATGAAGTTGGAAGCTAGATCGCAAGAGGCTGAGGAGCGGGAAGGGGAGGACATCATTTTCTAAAAAAGAGGGCAAGGGAAAGGAGTAAGCATTTATATAGCACCACTGTGTACCAGGCATTGTGTCGAATGCTTTTACAAATATTATCTGTTGATCCTCAAAACTCGGAGGTGCTACCATTATAGTCATTAAATGATGCAATCGGAGTTTAAATGACTTGCCTAGGGCCACACAGTTAGTAAGTGACTGACTCCAGGTCCAGCGCTCTCTCCACTGTGCTACCACCCCCTCCTGAAAGCGGAGAGAGGAACACAGGTATGAGGAATTCCACATCCTCCAGAATCAGTCTCTTAAGTAATTGCTTTTTTCCAGTGACTAAATTATCTCAATGGTAAACATAGAACATATCATATCAGAAATAACTAGAGTGGTAATTTAGGGCCTAATATGTCAAATCTATAAGAGAACTGATAGTCAAGACCACTGTAGAAGCAGTTCCTACCCCTTAGTTGACTAAAGCACCAAATCTTCCTTGAGCTTGATTGATAGGTCTCAAGAAGGTATCATGATGTCCTAAATAAAAACTAAATATTTTACTGTTTTTTATTAAAATACTTATTAACCTCCAGGCCCAGCTCTCTATCTACTACACTACCTGAACAGAAACAAAAATGTTTAAATATACCATAAGTCCAAAATTTGACCCGGCAAATTATTGGACTTATGATATATTTAAACATTTTTGTTTCTGTTCAGGTAGTGTAGTAGATAGAGAACTGGGCCTGGAGTTAGAAAGACCTGGGCTCAAACATGACTTCAGACAGTTACTAACTGTGTGACCCTGGGCAACTCACTTAACCCTGTTTGCCTCAGTTTCCTCATTTGTAAAATGAGCTGGAGAAGGAAATGGTCAATTATTCCTGTATCTGCTAAGAAAACCCCAAATGGGATCACAAAGAGTCAGAGATGATTGAAATGATGGAACCACAATATTGATGCTGGAAGTGCTGTGGCCACTTGGGAGTCTGACCCCGTGCTGACTGGCACAGCAGCTTCATTTTTTAAGCTTAGGGGCTAGTCTGCCCCTTCTTATTAGGTAGCCTGATGAGTCCCTAATCCAGTGGCTCACCATAAAAGTACCCAAATGGCTTTATCCTTACTACAACTCAGGCCTTCCGAGTTCAAAAGATTCCCCCAGCCTCAGTTTCTCCAGGAGTAGAGCAGAGGTATACCCCACAACCCAGAGTCCATTAAGAGGTTTAAACAGTGAGACAAAAATATGAAGAACTTTGAAGTATGAACAAAAACTGATATTTACAATTATTTGTGATTTGCCACTTTATAATCAAATATCAAAATCACTATTCTGTGATTCTTCAGAAGAACTGAGGGAATCATTTAAAGATAATGGTGTTTCATATCATCAGCAAATGCTTTATTGCTATGATGTCTCCAGGTATATAAATGGACAAGCAAACGAGACAGTCCATACTCTTAAGGAGCTTCATAATGCTTTCTGGGAATAGTTTTCATTGTTTTGATGGGAAGATAAAATTTAAACCTATCATAAGGCCAGTGGGCTGGATTTTCTCCTTCTGGTTTAGAAAGGATTGGTAAGAAATATTTCTGGTTCCAAAGGAAAGAGGAGAGTTTCTCTAAACTCTGTTATTCAAGATTTTAAAACACTATTCCCTGCGGATCAATGCATACTATTTACTCTCTCTTTTTTTTTTGTTTCTTCTTTCTTGTGGTTTCTCCTATTCGTTCTAATTCTTCTTTACAACATGATTAATGTTTGTTTAATATGAATGTATATGTACAGCCTATATCAGATTGCAAGCCATCTTAGGGTGGGGGAAGAGGAAGGAGGGGGAGAAAATTTGGAACTCAAAGTCTTATGAAAGTGAATGTTGAAAACTAAAAATAAATTAATAAATATAATAACAAAAAATAATAATAATATATTATATAAGATTATATATAATATTATAATATAAAATATAATAATAAAAAACAAATAAAACCACTATTCATTGAAGTTTTTTCTGTGGGCCAAGAAAACTGACTTTGGGAATTAGAGAGGAGGTTCAGTCAGGTGGCACAGTGGAGAGAGTGCTAGGTCTGGCTTCAGGAAAACTCATCTTCCTCAGTTCAAATCTGGTCTCAGACACTTACTAGCTGTGTGGCCTTGGGCAAGTCACATAACCTGTTTGCCTCAATTCACTGGAGAAGGAAATGGAAAACCACTCCAGTATCTTTGCCAAGAAAACCCTTAGACATTATGATCCATGGTGTCACAAAGAGTCAGACATGACTGAAAGCTGAAGAAGTGAATCTTGAGGCAGGGTAAGAGGGGGAGAGGGAGAGGGAGAGGGAGAGGGAGAGAGAGAGAGAGAAAGAGAGAGAGAGAGAGAGAGAGAGAGAGAGAGAGAGAGAGAGAAGGAGAGGGAGAGAGAGAGTGAGAAGGAGAGGGAGAGGGAGAGGGAGAGGGAGAGGGAGAAGGAGAAGGAAGGAGAAGTATTTTGACAATTATTATAGCCCCAAACAAACCTCAGTCCTCTGCTTCTATGGATAGGGACCTCTTCCCATTCCCCAGGGAAAAGATTATGCATAATGGCCAAGCACCTAATGACTCTGAACATGTCCACTGGAGGAAAGTATAAGGAGAACTGCAGTCGAGGAGACTGTCCCATGATTGTTGTTCTGATGAAGAAGGCCCCCTCTCACATAAAGGGGAACAAGAGAAGACCACAAGAGCTTTTCCCCTAAAATAAGTACCCAGAAAACTATGAGGTCTCTCTCATCATAAGTTAAAACCCAGAAGCTTTTGAACAGCAAATGGAGTCTACTTCCTTTGGAGTGGATCCTCCCAGATTTCATGTAGTTACTAGAAAGAGAGAAGGTAGGAGACATATTAAAAGGTGTATCTTCCAGGTAACCACTCCCAAGTAAGAGATATCCTAAAAATGACATTAAAACTGGGTAGACCTCACTCGACGTGAGGGATCACGGCTCGTAAGCATGTGAGGCACAATTCAAACTTGTCTCTGCCTTGTCTGAGTGGATACAGTCCAGCCTTCTCTCCAGTAAGCGACCCTGTGGTATCTACTATGCTACAAACAATACTTAGACTGCTCAGGTCCTTCTAATGAGACAAGGGCTGTGAGAGTGAAGTAAGCTGCAAAGTACTATATGAACGTAAATAAAGTTCAAGGCCAGCTAGTACTCATACAGCATTTTAAAGTTTGCAAAGCACTTCACACACATTATCCCTGTATATCCTCAAAACAATCCAGTGAGGCGGGTGCTGTAAGTATCCCCATTTTACAGAAGAGGGTACAGACAGTAGAGGGTTAAGTGACTTGCCCAGGGTCAAAGAGCTAGGATGTGTCTTAGTTTGGATTTAGATCCAGGTCTTCCTGAATCCAAGTAGAGCTTTCAATCCACTTGTGAAGGTGACCATATCAGTGAATCTAGGGTTAGTAGACAAGGGGTGGATAACTTTCTAGAAATGAGAAGGTCGTCATGTTTATAAAGGGAGATTCTAAAAAAATGAGGCATGGTGCAAGGGTTCCTGGACTTCTGGCATGTCATTAAGAGAATGCTTTATCAAAAATATAAATATAACCAATATTTATTAAGTTCCTATTGTGTGCAGAACATTATGCTAGCTACTGGGAGGCAGAGAGAAATCGTTTAGATAAGAGGTTCTCTGTTTTCAGGGAGCAGAAGACTTAATACACAGATTGAGAATATGTATCTTACAGTAACAGTAGAAGACTGCAGAAAGGAAGAGGAAAAGTCAACTTCTGAGAGAAAAGGAGACTGAAAAGAAAAGACAGGAGTGACAAGAAATGTTATTTTTGTAAGTCGAATACAAAAATGAACTAGGAAAGAAGGGAAAGTGAACTGAAACAGAGAGAAATACAAATGTATTGGTGACATAGAATGAATGACAACGTATTAGCAACGGAAAAATAATTCTTTGGAATTAGTAACAACAAAAAGAGAAATAGGATGGAAAAGAACAAAAACCATAGCTGTATTATGAATTTGAAATTCAAAGTCATTCACTCTTTTTTGGAATTAAAATAATTACCTAATGAATGCTAATACTTATTTATAATAATACTAATTTTTATAGGATGTGACTTGGAAAAACATTGAAAAATCATCATATGCCACAGTTTGTCTCTTAATATCATTTTGATGAGTAAATATCTACATTATCATGGTTATCAAAACAGGAAAACAGTAAAAGAAGTAATGTAAGTAAAACTGAAATACTGCAACCTTGTAATAAAACAGACTTTGGCTTTCAAAAGAAACACTATTTGCTCTCCAAAGGAATTCAGTATTGACTTCCAGAACACCTTCCCTACCCCAAATTAAGGGTAGCATAGTTAATAAAGTACTCAATACCTCACTAGAAAGTAGTAGTGGTCTTACCCATATGTCAGTTCCATAGCATAATGACAAGATAGCATTCTGGTGAGGCTCAGTATACCACAGAATAAGTCCTTTGCAATCCTACAGGGGACCCAGAAGATTCTAGGCCACTGATAACAGTTTGCAGTGTCAGGTGGGATCCTTGTGGGATTATCAGATATTGTAGGTTGAGCATACCCATTTTGTTTTTTAAAAGAAAGCAGGAAACAAGACATGCACGCAAGCCACTATAGTTGTTACTACTGATTTTTAAATAGCCCTGCCAATTAAGAAGGGAAGGGAATTTTGTTTTCTCCTCCTCCTCAGCTCATATTTACTGAGAAGCTCTCAAACATACAACACTGCAGAGGAGTTTACATGATGCATAGAAGAAACAGACCAAACCCTTGTTTAAATATAAACACAGCACAGAATTATTTTATCTATTTTCTACTACCTAGCTCAAAATAAAATCAGCCACATTGTGGAGCAGCAGAACTAATCCTCTGTGTGTATTGATCATGCTAATGGTGACCATATCCAGAAATGTTACTCTACAAGAATATCTGTAATAGATCCATAATTATGTAGTGCTCTAAAGGAGGTTCTTTAGTCTTTATGTTTCCATCAGACCTCCTACTTTTATACTTCCCCCCCAACAGACCCACTCCCCCCATTTGTTAAATGAATTCCACCCAAAACAGTACTTGCAAAATTGAAGCATTATTCAGTTGAGATTGTGATCTGTTCTTAGAAATATAAATGTATTCTCAAAAGCAACAGGTTTTAATATTTGGGTAATGTTTTAAATTAGTACACTGTAGGTCTCAAGTCCTTAAAAATTATTTAAAAATTATGATCAAACATACTATAATGTTAGACTCAAATTCCCCACAAATGATAGTTGCGAGTTATGCCATAATAGGGCTTCTCTCTGAGTTTGAAGGAAAGGTCCTGGCTTACCTCAATAGTTCTACTGAAAAAAAATGCAAAGTTGTTCATAAAATTATTAAAAATTTTGTTGAAGAATAAAATTAAGTTGGGATGTACATTTGCTCATAGGACATGCTCCCTTTACAGTAACTGAATAATACAAACTGGGAATAAGACTGATGGGCCCACCAAATCCAAGAAATACGTCACCTCCCCATAATGACATTACCAATATGATCCCATTTAAGGATGCTACCCTGCAGCTCTTTGTTAAATACAAAACTTCTGTCGATCGACATGTTTAAAGGGTAAGGGTTGCTTTTGGGGCAGAAAGATGATGGCTATTTAAGACTATAATCCTTTTCTAGGTACCTGTCCTAGTTTTAGCTGGACATTCAGATCCAATGAGTAAACAAAGCCTTTCTGGCTATCTATCTCTGTTGCTCAGGATGCCACAGTTTTGTATTCCAACTAAAAATTAACGAAACGAGTTATTAGCACTGGCCATGGAAGCAAATTCTATATATCAAATGAGATACTGAGTACAAGCTAAATGGGAGAGCATTTGCAATTTAAAATATAATTCATCATAATGAAAATGTAAAGCAGTAGTTCTGTTTTATTCGGTATGGCAGGTTAGGAATCCCCGTGAAGCTACATTGAAGCAAAGATGAGATTAATAATTTAATTTGGTTCAGAACTGTGCATGTGGGGCACCACAAGCTTTTATTCTGTAACCAGCTGCTGACCCTAATATGGATCAACCAATTAGACATCTCTATTTAATTGTTGGGTGACCCATCTAAAACTCACTAGGAATTTTCATTATAAACAATACTCAACAGCCTAAAAGAATCCTAGTTATCCCCCTGGTGGAGGTGGTTGGTTTGATAGAAGCACACAAAGGAGTTCAGCCAACGGGAAAAAAAAATGCAAGATCATTTTAGGCTGTGTTCTGTAAAAGAACATCTTAATATAATGAGCCTTTTTCAATCTCCCTTGGTGGAGCATCAGCCCTCTCCGATAACCCCACACAAAGCAAATACCATTCCTCTGAAGTTACATTTGCTCCTTCTTATCACAACTTATGCCACTTAATTCATTATTCAACGAATTCACTTTCTTGTTTATTAGATGCAAGGTAGCCGCTCATCCCTAAAGGCCTGTATGCAAAAGACTGCTTGTAATCCTGTCACTTCAAACCTCTCTAGGCTTTTACATTGCTGCAGGAATTAGGAGGAAAGAAGCAAACAATTTAGATTTATTCCTGGTGATATTAAATCTACAGATGATAAAGGAAATAAGAGAGAAATGTTACCTGGCTAACTTGAAATTTGTGAACACAGATCAGGGAAATAAGTTACTGTTTTTAGACACCAAAGTTCATATTCATTCCTTCCCCTCCCTACCCCTGCCCACAATACGAAGCACTTGTATTATCCATCATGGTTGAAAAAGGAATTAATGAAATGTACTTGTTTTTCATACAGGTTGCTTCCAGGGAAATTAGTACATCTTATTAAGCGCACTGGAAATATGTGCTTCATTCCAACAGTTCAAAGTACTCAAAACCGGCATGGGACCTACCTGAAAATGTTTAATCTGGTGTTGGAATGCCTATTCTAGGATAGTCCTAAAAGCTTTGGTCATTGGAGTTTTAAAAGAATATTGCTAATAACTTTAATGCTTTTGTCATAGGTATGTAGTTTGCGATAATTTTTCTGACTTTTACTAGGGAAAAGTATTAACCATGTTTTGAATAATATAAAAACAATGTGATATTTCAACTCTTCGTGAAACATACTATAATAGTCAGATATTTCAATTTGATTCTGTAATCTTATGCTGTTAAAATCATTAAAATGCAAATGAATTACTGAATTAAGCACACTTTCACTTCACTCTTAGCACAATTAATATTGTATAAAATTATCTGCATAATTATACACAGTATGTTTACATAAAACACTCTGGAAAAAGCTACAAATCAGAGCCTGAGTGTAAAATATTTTAAGCACTGTGTTGGAGTCTTCTAAATATGGAAATATAAGTGGTTGTTTTAGTACTGATGCTTTACTTAACTGCAAACAGTCTTCTAAATTTCCTACTTTACTTATTAACATGCTAAATAACTCTTGGCTTTAAAAAAAAAATCTAGCGCATGAAGTTAAGCTGCATGTGTTTTAAACCTGTGTGCATTTTTCACAAAAGTGAGAGGCAATTATTTTCTGCTGCTAATTTACATTGTGAACTACCAATTTGAGATTCAGCGTTAATTCATCAACAAAAGCCACAGAGAACATCTAAGAGCAGCGCAGTATATACAGCTATGCCCTGAGACAATAGAGTAAACAGGACAGGAATATAAGAACCTTTGAAAGGTAAACTCCTTCTGGGAATAGTTATGACCAGTTTGAAAAAAAAAGAAAACGTGTATGAAAAGACGTTAAACTTTTTTAAGGATGGAAACCAGGACTTTGGAAACTCATACACCTTGTAATTATATATAATATATACATATATATAATGTATATAATATATATATAATGGTATAATTTCCTAACTATTGCCATTCTCCCAAAATATGAATCATTATTAATAAACTGATGAACAAATTGATTCACCTGAATAATTAACCTCTCTTCCTACAGTATAACTACTTCAAGTAGCAGATTAATGTTTTTTTATTCAGTTTAAGACATAAAGCTACTAGGGAAATCCTGCTCATTAAATATACTGCAAAAATCAATTGTTTCCTGCCACTCAGAGGGATTCATATCAGCAATTAGGCTCTGCTGGGTTTTTAAGGAGCCTCTATATATTTTGGCCTCGCACCCCCTGAAAAATACTAGACAAAGCCCAACAGAACAAAATGGAATTAACAAAGAGTGCAAAGAAAATACAACTTTTCTGTTGATATTTGAGACATATAACTTTATTCATTATTGTACAACTCTTGGATTTTTGCATGTGGGAGATTTTAAAAGTCACCCAGTGATTTTTATAGTGCAACCGTATGCTAGATAAAGATATTTAAGCTGTCAGTATAAACTGCTTCTGTTTTCATTTTGCATTTAATTTCAATGCCAGACTCAAGGCATAAATTTTTCATCACCTGCAATGCTATGAATAAAAGATTAAAAAAAAGAACTGAGAAGAAATTCTAACACATGCAGTGCATGCAGCACATTGTGCAGACACAGTGTTCATCACTCGATGTTTAATTTCCATCCCTTCTTTACATCAGGAACATTATTATTGGGGTTAATACATCACGGAGCTAATTTCCACTATTTTAGTTCTGTAGAACTAAAAGTTTTACCTAGTTCACGCCAAATGGGCCATTTGCCTCTCTTAAAACGGGAAGCAGAAGCCCAAAGACCACCACATGACTTTGTTAACCTGACGGGTTTCTATTGCCATTTTATTTCTGAAAATGGAATGATTCGACATCACATATTTTTTTCTTTTATTTCCGGAAATGACACATAAATTAACCTCATCTTGGGAAGTTCAAAGAACCAAGAATTCCAAAATTGTTTCCAGCTAATTTCAGTTTGTTTCTCATTAAGGTTCACTTCATGTTTTAAGCCGAAGGATATGCTCCATCCCAAGAGGTAAAGTTATGAGCTTGCTGTTAAAACATTCTTTTTCGTTTAGTATTTAAGAGCATTTTCCATTTCACAATGCATCTTCATTGTCACTTTATTAGCTCTCATAAGGCCAAAGATAAGCAAAATATCGAATTCTAGGCAATAGGCTCTTTGAGATATGTATGAGTTCTTCCTCTTTTCAGCAGCACTGATGTTCAGTCTATTAGATGTCATTTCAAACTTGGTTTTCATAAGGCAGTCAATTCTAAAGAATACTGCAGTCTACTGAAGTGTCAAAGACAGCAATATTTATTCCCTTAGAGGTTCATGGTATGTAATAATGTCTAGCTTAGTGTCTTTGTTTCTAATTACTCCAATTAATTTCTTATGGTTTTTGGAATTGAATCTGGGGAAAGCTTTGAAAAAAATGCATGTTCTGATATATAATTTTCAATTTCTGTGGCCAATTAGCTTGGTTGGTTAGAGCATAGTGCTAATGAGATCAAGGTCATGGGGTTCAATTTCCAGATGGGCAAGTTAGCTTTACTCTGTTCCTTGGTCACAGACTGCCTTCAAATCCTAGTTGGCTGCCTCGAGTACCACTGGTCCCAGAGCCACTAGATGAGAGAATGTGAATGGATCAGAGCAAATCCATCATCACTATTAAAAATAAAATAAAAGGATATACCCCAATGGGCTATCAGAGCCATCTACACATACAGAGGTCAACACAATATTGCCATCATTTAAAAATTTAGCATTAGGTGGTAATAATTTCCCAAAGTCATTTTAATGCAATTAATCAAGTATTTTGAAGGCTATTATTATGTACCAAAACTGTGTAGCAGGCACTGGGGAAAGAAATAGAAAGGATGAAACAATCCCTACCCTGAAGGAGCTTACATTCTATCAGGGGTAGATAATAGGTACACAAATACGTATATATGTGTAAGGGGGGAGATGTCTACTCAGACTTCTCACTGAATCAATCATATTTAGAACTAGGTATGAACAAGGCCCATACATCCACACTGAATCAAAAAAACCATTCTACTTAAAGTAGTGAACTATGTGAAAAACACCTCTCCTGAATCAATCAATCCACTGAAGATGTTTAAATTAGGTGAGAGCAAGAGATATTTTTGGATTAACTACAGAGTTTTTATACATGCCTGTGGAGCTTGTATAAAGCCAGAAAGCTAGTTCAAATGTGGGCATTTGAGTATTTGGCAGTGTGGAGAAGAGAACAGTCCAGCCAATCTCCAGAGATGGAACTGAATGGGGAGGATCATGGGGAGGATGAATTTGTCTCTTCCCCTGCCAGGACCAGAAGATGACCTTGTGAACTTATGAGGGCTGGAGGATTTGGGTTGCTCATGAGCTTCTTAGCATCATGCCAGGAATAGCAAAGACTAGTAGCAGATTATGAATCATGAGCCCAGGATAAATTTGATATATTGAAGAAGAGTAGCTTTAGGATTTTATGAGGAGCGAGCAAAAATCTCTGCCATGGCAAAGGGGGAACTTCATTAGGGCCCCACTAAAGGGAGGAAAAAACTTCTAGGATCTGTTAGGCTACCCTTCTTCGCCACCTTATGCGCTGTAGTAAGCTTGAACTTCCTTTCCCATGAACTGGTCGTGCTTCTGGTGTGGAGGCATGTTTATACAAATTGCTCTTGCTATGTGACCTTAGCAAATACCCATTTCTAAAAGCTAATTATGTTGCATGGTGATGTGAGTACAGAGCTGGGGTAGGATGCAAGGGATGGTAGCAAAGGTATAATCTGGCAACTTGTCGGCTATGTGGGATGAAAGAATGAGGAGGCAAGGGAGTCACAAACCTGGGATGGTGAAAACAATGGTGGTGACTTTCACAGAAACAGAGAAGTCTGAAAGATGAGGTGGGTGGGGTTTTTCTGGAAAAAAGAGATAATGCATTCTGTTTTGGACATGCTTAGTTTGAGATATTTCCCAGATATTTAGTTTGCGATATCCAGTAGGAAGTTGGTGATGTGAGACTGAAGCTCTGAAAAAAGCCTAGGGTTAAATGTAGAGATCCGGGAGTCATGTGAGAAAAGATGATAATAAAAGTAGGAACTGATTATTATCATTATCATCTTCACCAACAACAACTGAGAGTTGATAAGGTCACCAGGAGAACATGCAGAGAGAGGGGAAAAAAAGGAAGACCCAAGATAGAGCTTCAGGAAACATCTGTCATGAGCCATCAGGGAAGACAGAAGACTTGTCATATGGGGAGGAGGAACATCAGAAGAGAATGGGTAGCATCCCAAAAGCCCAGAGTTAAGAGTATCCAGGAGGTGACGGTGGTCAACAATGCCAAAGTATCAGAGAGGCCAAGAAGGATGAGCACCGACGTGGCAATAAAGAGGTCATTCATTGCACTGGAGAAACCGGTTTCAGTTTAGTAAAGAGATCAGAAGCCAGATTGATGAGGGTCAGAGAAGGAGGGAGAAGAGAAGGAATGAAGGCAATGAGCACAGACAGCCTTTTGTAGGGAAACTTTTGTTTTTGTTTTGACTATAAAGCAAATGACATTCTTAAAATATTTATTTGTCATTAATCAGCCATTAGGATCACATTCTTTGTGTTTATAATATCCCTGTGGTGCAGGCAAACATAATTAAAATCACTTTAGAGATGGAAAAAAAATAAAACTTAAAAGTTAAGTCACTTGTCCAAAGTCATGTAAAAGGTCAGTGGCACTTTCAGAATTCGTATCTAAGCATTCTGAATATCATTCTAATGTGGGACCGATGAGATTTCCTGAGCTCTTTGTGGAAACAGCCTGAATGCAATAAGGTGATACTATAACATAATTCTGCATTTTACTGTAAGGCATTCGATTTGCTAATGATGTGCTTGGCCATTCTAGTAATACAGGTTTGCCTTTCTTGTTTTTGGTTTTTGGGTTTTGTTGGGTTTTTTTGGTAGGGGGAGGGCAATTGGGGTTAAGTGACTTGCCCAAGATCACACAGTTAGTAAGTGTTATGTGTCTGAGGCCAAATTTGAACTCAGGTCCTCTTGATTCCAGGGCAGGTGCTCTATTTACTTGCACTACCTAGCCACCCCTAGGTTTGCCTTTCAGCAAAATCAGCTTCTTCAAATTTACTAAACAGATAAGTTTGGAGAGGTCTGTACCAAGCATTTGTGTTACCTTGCAGCATTCATTCATCTCTTTTATACATGTGCATTCCCAAACTGTATTGTATGGTCATTACCTTCAAGTGTAAGCAGCTGTCTTAAAAACATCTTTGTACCTCTAGTTTCTAGTACTGTTCTACCATATATCATCAATGAATATTTTGGGGGTCAGAATGATGTTTATGCTCAATCTAATCAACTTATCATTTGCTATACACACACACACACACACACACACACACGGGAACCAATCAACAATCAATCAATGAGCATTAAGCACCTGATATATGCAAAGCATTGTACTAGATGTTTGGGATAAAAGTACAAAGAATGAAACATTTTCAGGGAGATTATATTCGAATGGGAAAGGCACTAAATGAATACATAAATATATCATTTAAATGTGATGCGAAAATGTATACAAAGTAGTTACTTACAAGGTAGTGTGGGGGCAAAGAGCATTTGGGAGCATCGCTAAAGGCTTCAGGCAGAATGTGGGGCTTGAACTGCATCTTAAAGGACCAGAAAGATTCTTTGATTTTGAGATAAGAAATGGTTCTAGGAATGTGGAAACAATTATTATTATTATTATTATCATTGTTAGTTTTGAAACTTTCAGACTGGTCAATGGGTTTATTTGTTTTGCTTGGTTACATTTATTCATCTTCTTTTCCACTTAAATGTATTTTATTTTTTCCAATTACGTGTAAGGGTAGTTTTCAGCATTCACTTTTAAAAGATTTAAGCACTGCATACTGGTAATGATAGCTGACTGGTGGGTGAGATGAGGCTCGTATGCAAAGCCAAATCTTCTCCTAAGGTATCAGAGAACGTTAGAATTGCAAGAAGCATCACAGATCGTCCAATACAAGCCTGTTCTATTAGAGATGAGGAAAATGAGACAACATAAGGCTGGACAGTTAGTAAGTGGGCAATGCGCCCTGGAACCGAAGTCCTCTAATTCCAGAGGTATTTTTCTATTCACAACACCAAAAGCAGATGCAACAACAACGCTGGATACCCAAGATAAGCTATAGTTAGTCCAGTCTGATGCGCCTTAAGTTTTATTAGTGCCCCAAACCTGTCCTGCATGCCAGGGGATAGAGTGACGAGGAACTGAAGGGAAAACCCAAGGAACAGAGGAATGTTTATGTAGCCTACAGGAAGAGGTGACTTGCTGCTGTTGTGGAAGTCAGAACTTAAACTGTGAAATACTATCCTGTCTTGTTGAAGGGGAAAATAATGTGTACTAGTTACGAGTAATAATTCTTTTTCTCAATATGGTGGGAGGAGAAAACATGTGATGGGGGAAATTACATAACTAGATATGTCGATTTTTAAAAAGGTTCCTCAACTTTGGAAAAAACTTCTAATAATATCTTTAAAAACAATTAGGAAAATATTTGTGTAAAACATGACAGACAAAAAATTGACAGCTAAAACATACGCATGTGTAAATTGTGGTTCAGGGTGCCAAGACACTGGGTACACATAGTCTGGACATCATAGTACTGATTTCTCTCTCTGACTCACTCCTTCCACATGGAATCCTCCAGGAAAAGCAGTCTAAATACACTGATAGTATGTCTCATGTCAACAAGATAAGGGAGGATTCCTCCAACTCTTACATAAGTACTTAAGATACTAATGCACATCAATGTACCACAGCCCTATAGAAAATATATGGCAGAAGAGACTCCCAGGAACTCATGAACGGATTCTGAAACACATAAAACACCTAAAGAGCCCACAGGAATTTTCCTAGAAGGTAAACACTCTGGAAACTAGTTAACAAGCAATCATCCTCTTTACCTTGGACCTGTAATCTGAGTAACTCCCAGCAAGAGTGGAAAGGATTTGGGTCACAGCCCAGTGGAATCAAACTCAAACAGAAATGGATCGCTGTGGGTGATATACTGACTTAAAAAACCATAAATTAACATTACCTATATTGCACTGTATTTTTTATTTATTTTGTTAAACATTTCCCAATTACATTTTAATCTGGTTCAGGGTGGCATTGACAGTTTTGTGGGTCACTTGCTCATGTGGACCACCTCTGTCCTAGTCCATTCCTCACCCCAAATTCAGCTCTGTTCCATAACATGTAACAGTCTTTAATTTTGGGAAAGTCAGATTTTCTCCTCTTTGGATGTGAATAGACACATCTACTTTGCCGTGTGCTTCTGTGGGAACTCTTATCGATGTTATACAGGCACGAGTAGGGAAAGTTTATCCTCATGAACTTGCCGAAGGTGCAAAGAACTTAGGGTCCCAGAATCTCAGGCCACCTGGAAACATACACATTATTTACCATGTGCTTCTTCTGCAAGTGGCCATGAAGTGCTCCTTGTGAGCACTTCTTAGGAGGAAGATAAATTTTTCTCTTCACTTTCTATACTCAGAAAGAAGGCACAGGAGAGAAGGCAAAGAGCTTGCTGGTTGGCCCCCCTGCTTTCAGTCTCAGTTGTCAATGTGATCAACCTAAAGTGTATAGCGGTACCCATGGTACTCAATAAACTTCAGTGGATTCCTATGACCTCCAGGATCAAATATAAAGTCCTCTATCTGGCTTTTATAGCCCTTCACATCCTTTTCCCTTCCCACTTTTCTAGTCTTACACTTTACTCCTCTCCACACTGGGGTCAAGTGACTGCTGGCCCCTGGCTGTTCTTAATGCACCATTCCATCTCCCAACTCTGTCCCCCTTTCACTGGCTGGCCCAATGCTTGGAAGGCTCTCCCTCCTCACCACACATCCTGGTTCACCCGGATTCCTTCAAGATTCAACTAGAATCACACCTTTTGCAAGAGGCCTTCGTTGGCTCCTCTCTATGCTAGGGCCTTCCCTCTGAGATTGCTTACCCTTTATACTATGTATCTAGTATAATTGCCTGCATGATGTCTCCCTCATTAAAACGTGAATGGTTTTTTTTTAGGTTAGGGACCATGCTTTTGCTTCTATTTTTACCTAATTCTTACTGTACTGACTGGTACATAGTATGTTTGTTGGCAATTGGTTGACTCACTAGTCTTGAAGAGCAAGGGGGCTTGTGAGATGGTCTCACAGCTTGCTTTATAAAGACCATAAAGGAAGGGATGGATCCTCCAACAGGAGTCTAGTCTTTCTGATGCTGTCACTAATTATCATGAAGACCCCAGGCACTGGAAACCAATCAGCTCTGTTCTCTTTGTATCAAGGCACACTCTTCACAGGAGCTGTCCTTTAGACAAAAGTCATTGTCTTGTAATCTCAAGTTGATTGGAGAACTCATCAAACTGATCCAAGGATCCACCGATCAACCCTCCTCCCCTTACACTATGTCTCTACGTAAATATTTGCTTTCTCTGCAAATCAAACAGGATACATACGTATACACTAGTGTTCGTAACAAATCCTGTAAAACTCTCTAGGGACCTGGGAAGGTTCAAACACTTTTCTTTTCTGGATTGCCCCCTGCCCACTACCTTACATTAAGAGGCCTTGTTCTTAGATAATCCCCAAATCAACAATCTTTGATGAGGGCCCAGACTTCCCCTCACAGGCAGACCTAGGGAGTGTGCTCACACATACATATACACAGCTGAAAAAGTCTCAACCAGAAAAACAAATTTAAAGTTATAAAGTTCCCATAGTTTACTATTGGCCTAAAGCTAATAAGGGCCTATCCTCATACAAGATGATTAAGATAAAAGCTGCTGTTGTTGTTCAGCTGCATCTGAATCTTTGGGACCCCATTTGGGGTTTTCCTGGGAAAGATATTTGTCATTGCCTTTTCTAGCTCATTTAACAGATGAGGGAACTGAGGCAAAAGGGGCTAAATTGACTTGTTCAGGGTCACACAGATACTAAGTGTCTGAGGCCAGATTTCAGCTCAGAAAGACAAATATTCATGACTCCAGGCCTGGCACTCTATCCAGTGTGCCACCCAGTTGCCCCAAGAAAGAAGGCAAAATTAAACAAATATCCGACATCAGCAAAAACATACGAAATAAGTGGGAAATCAAAGAATTTTGTCCCAATTCAGAGAGGAAATCTAGATCTATATGTACTTTCAAGGCATGTGTAATCTACTCAACGGGGAAGTCAACCTCCCCTCTTCATGTGAGAAACCCAGCTATCCTAGTTGCAAGATTCTCCCATGGATTCCTGTCTTAAAATCCAAAATGGAGATCTGGGGCAAAGCTGGATTTGATATGTTAAAGAATCATTGAAGCAAACTTACCCTATTAAAAGAGAAAGCACTCAGGGTTTCTAGCTTATCAGGCATCCCCTTTCCTGTGGACCTGGAGTCTCTGTGAATTCTAGATTAACTTTCTAGATCCATGCCACAAAAAGGTAAGATGTCTAGATGTGCTAAAAAAAATCATTACATGGATAAAGTCTAAAGACATATGCCTCTCAAAAAAGTGATTAAAAATGCTCAAAATTACTATTGATTAGAGAAATGCAAATCAAAATACCTCTTAGGTACCACATCACACCTGTCAGATTGACTAACATTACAAAACAGGAAAATGATAAATACTGGAGAAAATCTGGAAACATAGGAACATTAATGCATTATCAGTGGAGTTGTGAACTGATTCAACCATTCTGGAGAGCAATCTGGAACTCTGCCCAATGGGCTATAAAAATATGAATACTCTTTGACCCAGCAATACCATGTCTAGGTCTATATTCCACAGAGATCATAAAAATGGGAAAAGGACCTACATGTACAAAATATTTATAGCAAGTCTTTTTGTGATGGCAAAGAATTAGAAGTTGAGGGGATGCACATCAATGGGTAAATGGCTAAACAAGTTGTGATATATGAATGTGATGGTGTACTATTGTTCCATAAGAAATAATAAGCAGGTGAACTTCAGAAAAAGATGGAAAGACTTACATGAACTGATGCTGAATGAAGTGAGCAGAACCAGGCAGGAGAACATCGTACACAGTAATAGCCACATTATGTGATGACCAACTTTGACAGACTCAGCTCTTCTCAGCAACACAAAGATCTAAGACAACTCCAAAAGACCCATGATAGAAAATGCTATCCACATCCAGAAAAAGACCTGTGAAGTTTGAATGAAGATTGAAGCATACTATTTTCTCTCTCCCTTTTTTGTTTCTTCTTTCTTGTGGTTTCTCCCATTGGTTCTAATTCTTCTTCACAACATGAGTAATATGAAAATATGCTTAATATGAATGCATATGTATAGCTATATCTATCAGAGTGCATGTGGTCTTGGGAAGAGGGAAAAGAAGGACAGGGAGAAAATTTAGAACTCAAAATCTTATGAAAGTGAATTTTGAAAACTAAAAATCAATAAATTTGAGAAAATAAAAGGAAAAAAAAGATTAGGTACTTGGGAGTTCATTGGAAATCAATCGCTTGCATCCCAAATGTATCCCAAATATATTACTTTGGTTTCCCAAAGGATATACACTCACACTAAATGGGTATGATCTAGGGACCTGACCACCAGATGGAAAGATTACTCTACTAATTCTAGTTAAGTATTCAACCCAGAATTTCAATATGGGGAAATTTTCAAAATGAAGCTTAGGTATAGATCATGTCTTGGTTTTCCCAAATATGAATAATAGGGTCCCTATTTTTGCAAGGCATTCAATGTACAATATAGAAACTGGGTAAGGGACGGCCTTTATTTCACCCTTGTCCTTCTCCTCTCCCACAAAATGAACAGATAGAGAAGTGCATAAAGCTTTCAAAATGCCCAGTAGAACCTCTTTGGAAGAACTGCTGGACAGGTAGTGTAGCAGATAGAATGCTGGGAACTTGGAGTCAGGAAGACCTGATTTTGAATTAAATTTATGCGCCTGAGCATCACTTGAATTCTCTGTGACCTCTCTATGTCATAGTTTCCTTATTTGTAAAATGAGAACTGGATGTGATGAAATCTACGTATCTCTTGCAATTTTAATTATGTTTTATGATCCTATGAGGTACTAGTTCCCACTCATCAAATGCACAAAAGTAACTAAAAGGAATGAAATTCAATGCTGGTGAGGTTGGGTAGAAGCAGGTGCACTCATTCATTTCTAGAGGAATTTTAAGCAAAATATCTTTTTGAATACCAATCTGGCAGTATGCAACAAAAGTTATAAAAATACCTTTTGAGTTAACAATTCAATTACTGGGAATATGCCTTTGAAAGTGGCATTAATAAAAAAATGAAGAATTATTCAGATTTTCAGGATGATATTAGTTACTGAAAAGTGAAGATAGTATATAGAGGATTGACCTTGAAATCAGGTAGCATGGGCTGCAAATCCTCCCATGTAGTACTTTAAAGTCTGCAAAATGCTTTAAATATATTACCTCATTTTATCTTATAAGGTAGATGCTTCTATTATCTTCATCCTCAGATGAAAAGATGGAGGCTTGAGATCAAGTGATTTGCACATGGTCACGCAAGTACAAGTGTGTGAGGGTAGAATTTGAATTCAGCTTCTCCTGACGGCAGGTTTAACAGTCTATCCACTGATACATACTACTGTGTCACCACAACTGTCACTCTCTAAGACTAAGAACTGCAGATGATGTTGATCTACATGAATAGAAGGAGTTTCCATCTCAGGAATTCTCTGCACTGATGAAATCATGAGTCCAGAACAAAACTGTATATAATTATGAAAAAAAAACCTGTAAGTGAAATGTCTAAAAATTGTGGAATGGTGAAATATACTGTGGTTGCTAATGTAACGGTTATGATGCCATTAAGACCATTAAGTATGAAAAATACAAGGAAACCTGAAAAAATCATAAAATAATGTAAAGTGAAAAACAATCAGAACCTTAGAGTTAGTACTGGATTCTAAAAATCACAGAGTTCAATCTTCTATTTTACAGATTAGAAAAGAAGCCCAGAGGGATTAAGGGACTTGCCCAGGGTCAGACAGGTGGGATTTGTTTCCAAAGCTAGTGCCTTCCTTACTATTTCAAGTTCAGTCCACAATATGCATAGGAAATGTGAATGAGAATCGAAGGACAAAGAATCCTGACAGGGACTCTGAGTGACTGAAAAGTATTGTGATATTTTATTTACTTTAACCAACTAATTTCCATGAAAAGACTGTAGTTACTAAGCACAAATAGTTGCCTGAATCAAGATTAATTTTTTTTTCCTGAGGCAGTTTGGTAGTGTAGCAGATAGGGCACTGGGTTTGGAGCTGGGAAGAAATCAGTTTAAATTCTGCCTCAGACACTCAATATCTGTGTGATGTTTGCCTCAGTTTACTCAAATGTAAAATGGGGATAAGGACAACTCCCTCCTTGCAGGGTTGTTTTGAACACCAAATGATATAATATTTGAAAGCACTTAGTAAAGAATCAGGCCATAGAACTGCTTATTCTCTCTCTCTCTCTCTGTGCCCACTTTCAATAAGCAACACTTAATAACCTTTAAAAAAAATAATCATTGCGAGAGACTTCTAAATAGTGAGTTTCTCTTGTGAATTTATACGGTTTTGATATTGGGAAAATTTATTTACATACATGTTGTCAGGAACATATATATTATGTTCTGAGGTACACTTACAAAAAGCCTTCCATCATCATGTCATTAGCTTCAGTTTAAAGATGGACAGATAATATCATGGAAACAACTTGAACAGATTTCAAGAGAAAGTAGAGGACAGAAAGGCCTGGTGTACTATGGTCTACAGCAGCAGTTCTCAACCTGTGGGTCTTGACCTCCTTGGGGGTCGAATGACCCTTTTACAGGAGTCACAGGGGTCATCTAAGATCACTGGAAAACACATATATCCAATGGTCTTAGGAACTGAGACACTGCTCCTCTATCCATCTCCAGGCAGGTCTGCCCACATGCAGATATGCCCACATATGATTATTAAAGGGTCACAGCATTAGGAAGGTTGAAAACCAGTGGTCTACAGGGTCATGAAGAGTCAAGACACGTCTGAATGAGTGAACAACAGAAAGAACCTCAAAAGGAAGTGGATTCCTTTTTAAAAAAAGTTTATTGGGTAATAGCCCTTATTTAAACACATACCCACATTTTATTAACAGAACATGGTAGTCAGAGAAGTAAGAAAATGCAAGTATGACCAGTTTCCTGGAAATAAGTTCTATCATATGCTCATCATTTTGCCAGTACAATCATTCCCTTCCTACTCAAGTAGCTCTGCTATTTAATCAAAAAAGTTTTGCTTAATTTTCATATTATCTTCACAATGTTCATTGAAGCCTACATTTCTGTCTGCATCACTAACCCATTCCTGGTGCTGGGGGTGGCTGCTGACCTCCCAGTTCTAGTCTGAATTCTTGGAAGCTTTTAATTGAATTTCCATTTATTTCCCTTTTTAATTTCCATTATACCAATGTCAACAGCCCCTGCTTTTCATAACCCTGAACAGCTAGAGATACATCCCATGAAGAGTTCATCTCAAAGTGGGATACACTCATCTATTCCATTCCATCTGGTTTTATAAGCTCTACTTTCATCATTCAGCCCAGGTATCACATAAGACCTCCAGCAAAGTCCTTCTCTCATACTCCACAGTGGCATGAAAGTATCCCTGGGTGGCTGAGGGCTATTTCAAACTTGTTCAAGGAATCAGTATAAGAAGACTTTTTAAAAAGGTAGAAAGTGTCTGGGTTATGAAATTCCTGTCTAGTTTAACTAATTGGCATCAGAATTCATATAAAAATATACTACAACAGCATGTAGAAGATCTTCAGTTTGAATCCATTTATATGAAGTTGAGGTATAGATTCTTAGTAAAAAGATGCTTATATTTTGCACAATTTAATGTGATAAAAAGCCTGTAGGAAGCCTTAGATGTATCAAAAATATTAACTACTTTCCATTTCTAACAAGAAAAAAGAAATAAGAATTGAACTTAATCAACAAATGAAGGAATTATTTCTCATAGTGGAGCTTACTAAACATTGACTACGGAGTTTAACTAAGGAGGCTACAAAAATCTCTTTCCCTGGAAAAAAATTAAGAAAAATATAATTTTGGTATGAAATAGGTTAGGTGAAATCCTATTGTAAGAGTCTGAGCCAGAACTCCAATGACTCCTTCCAGACAGGACTATGATCTCTTATTTGCACTTTATACATTACCGTCAATGAAGCTCATAATTAGGCCCTAAATTATCCTGAGGATACTTTATGAAGTCCACTGAGACTGTTGGAGGGAGGAGGGTGGAGCCAAGATGGTGGAGAAAGGGCAGCGGCTTGCCTGAGCTCTTCCCAAACCCCTCTCATCACCTTTAAATAATGATATGAAATAATTCCCGAAGCAGCATAACCCACAGAAGAAAAGGGTGAAATAATTTTCCAGCCAAAGGTAACTTAGAAGATCAGCAGGAAATGTCTGCTGGCATCTAGGCCCTAGTAAACCAGGAGCAGGCCTTGGGGGCCACTGACTCAGCAATGATAGCCATTGCTTCTGGAGCTTTCAGCCCACAGACAGTAAGGGGATAGAATGGCTGTTTAAAAGGAGATTATAAAAGTTTCTTTGCTAGCACTGAGGTGGGACTCTGGTGGCTTTGATCATGCACTGATCTGGGTCACAGTTCTGGTTAGCAGTCCCAGGGTGAGAAGGAGCGCCAGCACACCAAACTGGTGACCATAGTGGAGGGGTCCACTGTCCTCACAGTTCCAGGACAGAAAAGAGTGCTTGTGATCACTCACAGACCAGATCACAGACCTGGAGAAGATTAAACAAGCCTATCCTTAGATTATACCACATTGGAATAACTAAAAACTTATAGGTCCCTAGAAGTATCTCTGAAAACTCCTGCAAAAATCTCTGAGTCTTGGGACAATGCGCCCTACACACTGGAGGCAGAGTCCTACTTTAACAATGAGTTAAAAGTCAGAAAATGGGTTGGGAAAATGAAGAAAAACAGAAAAATTCTAACCACAGAAAATTATTGTGGTAACAAGGAAGATCAAAACATGCACTTAGAATGTGATAACAAAGTCAAGGTTCCTGTATCCAAAGCTGGCAAGAACAATACGAATTGATCTCATTTGATGGACAAACTCCAAAAGGATTGTGAAAATCAAATAATAGAGGTAGAGGAAAAACTGGGAAGAGAAATGAAAGTGATACAAGAAAATCATGAAAAACAGTCAACAGCTTCATAAAGGAAACACAAAAAACTACTGAAAAAAATAACACCATAAAAAACAGATAAGAACAAATGGTAAAAGAGGTACAAAAAGCCAATGAAAAGAAAAATGACTTAAAAAGGAGAACTGGCCAAATGGAAAGAGAGGCACAAACATTCACTGAAGAAAAAAACTCCTTAAAAAGTAGAATTGGCCAAATGGAAAAGGAGACACAAATGTTCACCAATGAAAATAAGGCTTAAAAATTAGAATTAAGCAAATAGAAGCTAATGACTTTATGAAAAATTAAGAAGCAATAAAACAAAACCAAAATAATAAAAAATTGGAAGACAAAGTGAAATATCTCATTGGAAAAACAACTGATGTGGAAAAGAGATCCAGGAGAGATCATTTAAAAATTATTGGACTACCTGGAATCCATGATCAGAAAAAGAGTCTAGACATCATCTTTGAAGAAATTATCAAGGAAAACTGCCCTGATATTCTAGAACCAGAAGATAAAATGGAAATTGAAAATACCCACCAATCACCTCCTGAAAGAGATTCTAAAAATGAAAAACTCTCCTAGGAATATTAGTCATATTCCAGAGCTCCCAGATAAAGGAAAAAAATATTCCAAGAAGCCAGAAAGAAACAATTCAAGTATCATGAAGCCAGAGTCAGGATAACACAAGATTGACCAATTTTTACATTAAAGGGTTAGAGGATTTGGAATATGGTATTCCAGAGGAAAAAGGAGCTGGGATTACAGGCAAGAATCACCTAGCTAGCAAAATTGAGTATAATCCTTCAGGGTAAAAATGGATATTAAATAAAATGGAAGACTTTCAAGCATTCTTGATTAAAAGATCAGAGCTAAATAAAAAGTTTGACTTTCACATATAAGATTAAAGAGAAGCATAATAAGGTAAATAGGAACAAGAAATTGTAAGGGACTTAATAAAGTTAAACTGTTTACATTCCTATTTGGTAAGATGGTTCTTGTAATTCATAAGAACCTTCTCATTATTAGGGCAGTTAGAAGGAGTCTATATAGACAGGGAGCACAGGTGTAAGCTAAATATAAAAGGATGAAATCTTTAAAAAATTAAAATTAAAGAGTAAGAAAGGAATGTACTGGGACAAAGGGGAAAAGAGAGGTACAATGGAGTAAATTATCTCACATAAAATAGGCAAAAAAAAGATTTTGCAGTAGAGTGGGAGATGGAGGAGGTGAGTGGGAGTGAGTGAATATTACTCTCTTCAGAACTGGCTCACAGAGGGAATAACATACACACTCAACTGGGTACAGAAATCTACCTTACCCTATAGGAAAATAGGAGGGGAAGGGGATAAGAAAAGGAAGATGGAGCAAAACACTTTTGAGGAGGAACACAGTGAAAGGAGAGAGAAAAGTTGAATAAACGAAGTTGAAGGGAATAGAATAGAGGGAAATACATTTAGCAATAGTAACTGAAAAAATTTCTGAAGTGAGTTTCTCTAATAAAGGCCTCATTTCTCAAACATACAGGGAACTGAGTCAAATTTATAAAAACAAAAGCCATTTCCAAATTCATAAATGATCAAAAGATATGAACAGTTTTCAGACGAAGTAATTAAAGCTATCTATAGTCATATGAAAACATGCTCTAACTCACTATTGACTGGAGAAATGCAAATTAAAACAATTCTGAGGTACTACCTCATATGTATTAGATTAGCTAGTAGGACAGAAAGGGTAAATGACAAATAATGGAAGGGATGTGAGGAAAAATGAGACATTGTAGAGTTATGACCTGATTCAACCATTCTGTAGAGCGCTTTGGACCTATGCCCAAAGGACTATAAAACCAAACATACCCTATCCTAAAAAAGATAAAAAACAAAAAGGAAAAGGACCTATATGTACAAAAAAATTTATAGCAGCTCTTTTCTGGCAGCAAAGAATTAGAAATTGAGGGGATGCCCATCAATTGGGGAATGGCTGAACATTTGTATGGTATGTGATTATGATGAGCAGGTTGTTCTCAGAAAAAACCTGGAAAGACTTACATGAGCTGATGCAAAAGTGAAATGTGCTATCTCCAAACAAATACCAATATTATGCAATGATCAGCTGTGGAGGACTTAGCTATTCTCAGCAATACAATGATCCAAGACAATTGTAAAGGACTTACAAGAAAAAATGCTATCCATTCCCAGAGAAAAAAACCGGATGGTGTCTGAATACAGATTGAAGCATACTTTTTTTAAACTTTATTTTTCTTGAGGTTTGAAATTATATATATGTATGTATTATACATGTATACACATATATATTTTTAATTTTAATTTTTTTGCTTTTTGGAGGAAGGGAGGGCAATTGGGGTTAAGTGACTTGCCCAAGGTCACACGGCTAGTTTCTGTGTTAAGTGTCTAAGGTCACATTTGAACTCAGGTCCCCCTGACTCCAGGGTTGGTGCTCTATTCACTGCGCCACCTAGCTGCCCCCAAAAGCATATATTTTCTTTCACAACATGACTAATATGGAAATGTTTTGCATGACTACACATGTATATCCTATATTGAATTGCTGGACTTCTTCATGGGGGCAGTGTGGGGAGGGAGTCAGGGAGAGAATTTTGAACTTAAAAGTTTTAAAAACTTATGTTACATGTTACTGTGTAACTGTATTACATGTTACATGTGTTATGTGTTACTATGCAACTGTGTTACATGTTACATTGTTGCATGTTACTATGTAACAGTGTTACATGTAACATGTGTTACATGTGTTACATGTAACTGGAAAAATAAAATACTAAATTAAAAATATTTGTTAAAGGGAATATAACTTACTTTTTTAAAAATAGAAAAAAAAACAGTAGTCCTTGAGGTGGCAAAGTGGTATAGTGAATAGAGCATTGGACCTGGAGTCAGGAGGACCTGAGTTCAAATATGACCGCAGTCACCTAACTTTTACTAGCAATGTGACCTTGGGCAAGTCACTAAACCCCAATTGCCCTGTCTTCCCCTCCCCCCCAAAAAACAGTAGTCCTGAGTTCAGTATTCCAAGGCAAATCAATTTAACATCTTTGTACTTGGGTTTCCATAAATAATAATAATTTACTGGGGAAATCCATACTGCACCTTTCTTCTAAAGATCACAAGGAAGAAAATAAGCATTTATTAAATGCTTCCTCTGTACCAGGCACTGACTGTGCTAAGCACTTTTACAAATACCTCATTCGATCTTCTGGGAGATTGGCGCTATTTTTATTCCTATTTTATTGTTGAAGAGACTGCAGAGGACTGAGATTAAGTGACTTTCCAGGGGTCACACAGCCAGTGAGAATCTGAGGCCAGATCTTAACTCTGGTCCCACAGACTCAAGGCCCAGCACTTTAGCCAATGCACTTTCTAGCTGCCTATGCAGTCTACACTTTATGCAGCTCGCTTCACCAAAATCCAGTTCACCTGCAAGTCAAGATGTCATCCTCTTGATGTCATTGGTCCTTTTCAAGGACAAAGGACAGACATCTACAATAACAACCACTAGCACCTCCCCTGAAACCAATCTTATAGTAATTCTGGGTTTGAGATAAATCAGTCTTAATCTGTCTTTGTCACGTCTGTCTATCTGGAAAAGAAAATCTTCCTAACCATTAGAGCTATCCAAAAGTGAAACTCACTGTCTCATTAGGTAATGAGATGTTTACTTGAGGCTTTAGAACAAAGGCTACATGACCACTTGTTGGACAGGTTGTAGAGGGGATTCTTGGTCAGGTGCAGACAGACAGGTTCAGCTTGGTGGCCTCTGAGCTTATTTCAAACCTGGAGCTGTGTGATGCTGTCATTAAATCCAAGTGAAGTACTTAGAAAAAATTCAGGTTTTCACACTTTAAGATGTTAATAGATGATGAACTAAGAGTGGATTATCATCTCAGAGTAGAAATACTGCAGAGACTAATTCAAATACCTTCTATTTCCTAAAGTAACTTTATGATAGCAGATTTACAAAGATAATTTATCTGATGAAAGGTCCTTCAAGAGTTTTTACCAGCCTATTTCATTAAAAATCAAAGACTTACTAGAATTTTAGCAATAAAATTAATTCCTTGATAGAGCAAAGGATCCAAGGAGTTAATCCGCAAATTTCTAGTACTAAAAAGTTTAAAGGAATAGTAGTATATGAATATAATACAAAAATAAAACATTTCTAAGTCGACACTTTACACTTTTAAAAAATCAGTACTAATTTCAAAGGTTGGAGATAGCTACAAGGTCAGAATATTTTTTTTTTCCATTCTGTGCACTTGGGAAAACATTAATTTAATATGCTCTTCTGGACAATTGGGTCCATTCTGATCCTATAAAAAAGCATGCAATTCATGAGAGGAAGGGTGAGGTATTGGTGGAAAATTGTAGAAGGTTTATGGGTTGGGTTTTTTTTTGTTAACAAAATTGAGACCATTAGAGCCAAGACACCTTCTGTTTCTAATCATTTTTCTATTAACTTAGATTTTTTCCAACCTGAGAGAGTGTGGTGAGATTTTATTGCTACTTCTATGAATGCACTTGCCAAAGTAATAATGCAATTGCATTTGACCATTTGGAGAACGACCTATGGCCAAAAGCATTGCTAACAGTGTATGTTTCTGCCTTGAGTTCTGCTTTTTTTGATACCATCCCTGTTATATGTGTGCATATATATGTATTTATAAATATATACACACATATAATATTGGAGATAGCAAGTTAAAATGGAAGTAATGACTTATATGATTTAGAAATGTTTAATTTCTATTGGAAAACAATAGTTTCAGTAGGAACTGTAATATCACATGCATAATTTCACAAAAGGGGGAACACTGTCAAAAGCAACAAACCTTTTCAGAAGTTTTACAGTTCATATGAACTTTCTTACAACTTATATTGGACAATAATTCTTTGAGAGCAGATTCTGTTATATCTGTGTATCCACAGTGTTTAACACAGTGCTTCACATAGGGCAGATGCTTAAAGTTTGCTGAATGCCCAACACTATCAGACTTGCTTGTCTCAATCTTTAAAAGGGAATATATAAGCAGTCCAACGATATTTTTCAAATGTGTGTTTTTACAGTGACCCATGCATACCCAGAGGCAATGTGTTGTGTAGTAGAGAGAAAAAGAAATTGGGAGCTATCCTTGAAATCAGGAAGAAATGCCTTGATTCAAATCTGCTTTTTGGCACGGAGACCCTGGGCAAGTAAATTCATCTCTTTATGCCCCAGACAATTCTTTAAGACTGTAAGCTGCAAAGCAGGTGCAGATCTGGACTGGTAGAGGGAGTTTCCTTATGGAGAGTTCATTATATAAATAAAACCACAAGTCCAGTCCAAAAAAACAGAAGCAAAAATCAGCTGCATACAATTAAACCAAGACTCTGTGATTTTGTAGTTCTGGGGCCCTCTTCCACCAACACAGTTGACCATTCTTTTATGATTCAATAAATAGTTCCTCTGAGTTTCTACCGCAAAAAAAAAAAACAAATTATCAGTCTGAGGTCACACTAATGATGAGGATCAACTGCCTCAGAGGACAGAGACACAATCTGTCACCAGCCTTGACCTGAAAGAAGATATCTGGGGAGAAGGCACCTACTCCTGCCCCTTTGCAAAGGTGTGGCTTCTCCAATGTGGAGCTTTGCATATACAATCAGTCTGTTTTAATGCGTCATTTGGTTTTGCCAATTTCCTCCCCTTTTTTCCTCTTTAAAAAATTATAAAAAAAATTATTGTTATTCGATGGGTTTCTGGGAGGGTATGGTGAAAACATAGAGAGAGAAAATGTAGATTTTATAAAAACAAAAGATCTCAAGAAGAATTTTTTCAAAGAAGAAACATAATCTCTCACCAGATCTATTATTTACATATTATTGTCTGAAATGTTCCCTGATCTCTCTGCTTATGAGATACAAGTATATTACATTGCCAGTGTAATATTCTTGTCATTGTCACAGTATTGGTTTATTGATCCAATTGTGTATTATATGAGGTGCCTACTATGTGCCTGTCACTGTGCTGGATGGTGGGGATACAGAGACATGAATGGAACTGTCCTTTATCTCATGGAGCTTGCTTTCTGTTGGAGAAAACGTGTATCCCTATAAGTATATATAGAATCAATACACTGTTGTTTCAGAAGGGAGGGCACTGGAAGGTGGGGATCAGGAGAGGGATGCTAAGCCCGGGCCTTCTTGTTATATAGAAAGTCATTGTTCTATTTTAATATCACAGGATTACATGATTTGCTATTACCTGAATTCCTAAGTCTGTGGTGGTATGTGCATGATGGACTCCACTTGGTTGTGTTATTTTAAGGAAAGATGAGGAACTGCAATGCAAATTAACATACTGCTTTTACAATTAATTTGATTTCAGTATTCCCATGTCAGGTGACCTCAGGAAATGACTTTCAAATTCATTAGTACTAAATGGCTTTCATTCTTGGTTGTGAGCAAGTTTTCTAAAAATAATACTTAAATAAAGAAAAATGTCTCTGGGTATTCTCTGAAATTTCTCTTAATTCTCTATGATTATTTATTTAAATTATTCATGTTGGAGTTACATTTGATTTCAGACCATTACTGATTTAGCTAGAGGCAGACTGGCATAGTATATACAGGGCTGGATGTGGTGTCAAAAACGACTTCAAATCCTGTTTCTGGCACACAATAGCTGTGTGATTCTGAGCAAGTCACTCAACCCCTCTGAGCCTCAGGCAACTCTCTAAGACTATTTAAGTTACACAGATGGCTGCTATCTCTAATACCAATAAAATCACAGGTTCCTGATATATCATTTTAGCTATTGGATAGAAGTCTTGCTTTATCATTTAAGATAATCAATCATAAATGACCCCCCCATTCAAAATTCATATCCATACCATTCCTTGGAGTATGTTGGATGGATTATTGTAATTCATTATTTAGCAGCATCCAGACTATTGGTTTATAAGGTAAAATTGCAAATGCACTCGACAGAGAAAGCACGTACATTGCTGCCAGGCTGCTTTTCTCTGAAATTTCAAATTGACTTAAATTTTTCCTTCTGCCTTGTGAGGCTAGCCTTGGCTTTGCCCCTAGCTACAGTATATTAGAGAATTGTTGACTCACCATACCGCGTCCCTGAAGATTTTCTTGAAGTTTCTAGGGTGCAATTAATGACTTTAGAGCCCAACTACAGTTTTTATTATTATGCACCTTGCCTCTTATACTCATTGGTTAAAATGATCAGGAACTCCGAGACGCCTTGTGTGTTCAAATTGAGACTAAATCTTGAAGATCGGCTTCACTTACTCTCATGGTATTTCAGTGATTTTCGCATTTCTTCATTTAATCTATATTGGCTTAAAAAAAGCTTCCTGATATAAATGTAATGATAGATTTTTTTTATTAATTATTCTTCTCACTGACATTGTTATCACATCTAGGGCTGCTTCTTCCCCTCAACCCTTCCACATTGTTCCATAAAAGCAATTATGCATGCCGGTGTTCCAATTTGTACTTATCACTCATTATTCAGTTAAAATGAAACAAAAGTACAACACTAAGTATTTTGAAGTTTATAAAAATTATTTTTTTGCATTACACACATGCCTGTAGATCTCAAAAATTTTCTTTCTTTCATAATATACTGTAATATGGTTACAAGTGCATTGAAATTCATCTTGTTAGAATGGTAGTAATATATCCCACCAGGACTACTGTTCCTAGTAGCAATTTAAAATAATTATTGTGAGACTTGATGCTAGACATCAGGTTTGCAATAGAATTACAATGAGGGAAGTGTATTAGAGACAAAACATTGCTGCAAGAAAACTTCATAATGGCACAATTTGGAACTAAGCCTCAATTTTACAGTAATAGATTCTCTTTATGATGGCACAAAGGAGTAAATGCACTTAGCAAATTTAAATCTATTATTAGTCACACTTTGTGGATTGCAGTGCAGAAAGGAGAAAAGAAATTAGCTTTTTAAGTATGTTTCTTATATAAAACAGGTTCTACTAAGAACTGCATTATATAAAATCCCCTTGTTACACTTCAGAAATACAGTAAGTCTCCATAACTGTAGGGAGTTTCATGGGAGGGAAAAAAAAACACACACACACACACACAACCTTTTTAACATAGTTTTGGTGGTCTCTATTTCCAAATTATAAGTTTCTTAAGTCAGGATCTGTTCACCATCAATACACCCTTGATTTCAGAGATACAGTATACAAAAGAAAGAAAGAGTTAATTTGGCCTTTGGGGCTCGCTGCAATCTGTCTCTTTGAATGGAGGGATATCTGTACTTCACATTAGTGCCATGCCTGCCTTTAGCTCTATTACAATTATAGTGAAGAGAATTCAGCAGCATTAAGTCTGCATGGTCTGGCACTCATCTATTTAAAATAAATTTCAATTGGCAATTTTGCAAAGGAAACCAACAGCCAGAATTTAATGTGTATTTTTAAAAGGAATCATAGTGTAAAATGAAAAACATCCCAAACATAAACACTCATTTACAAGTTAAGTGAAGTTTTTTTTTAAATTATAGCTGACTTTTACTGTATTTCCCACTGGAAAAAAAGAATATACGATTGGAATATTGCATAATTAATTTTTAATGATATGAATATTCCATCAGTGTTGTTAGAATGGCTGCATGGATGTTGCTGCAATCCTTTAGAAACACTAAATAAAGTTCTAATCTGAAGCATTTTACAAATATTAAAAGTTTGCCAATAATCATTTTTCTAGAAAAAGAGATAGTAATAGTTCAACTGGGAAGGAATAGCCATGAATTAAAATTAATGTTGGCCAAAGGATGACAGTGAAAGAAATTAAATGCTCAGAGAGAATACTTAAAAATAACTAAGTGAAAAAGTGGGTAAATTACCTCATAGAAGCTAAGTGAAGAGGTGACTGATATTTAAGATCAAGAAATGAAGGAGGGGGAAAAAAGGGTGTTGTAGCCTACATTATTTAAACTAATCAAATTATTTATATATTTGCTCAACTTTCTATTTAACTTTGCTTGTGGAATACTTTGGTTTTAAATAGCATACTTATAAAAGAATCATGTTTTTCTACTTTCTGGGAGAATATGTGTTCTCAAAATACAGGAGAAGGCTAGAATTCTCTATGTACCTTTCAAAGACAATACTCAAGCTTATATTCAGCTCTAGGACCATATAACTATCTGATAGTGCCTACATATCAAAAAATGCTGAGATAATATAAAGGAACACACTCATTTACTCAAGGTTGGGCTGTTTTTTTTTTAGTATAGTTTGTATATGTATACACACATGTACAAATATATACATATGTAATATGTGTATGTGTATGTGTATACATATAAGCTTATACTTTATTTGGGAAGAAAAGGTATACGCACACGAGAAATGATTAAGACTAATTACATGCCATGGTAGAAACTGAATACCCAACAGCATCCCATTAGATTGTGAGTTCCTTCAAGGTAGGGGCCATGCTTTTGCCTTTCTTAGCACACAGTAAGCAGTGAATAAATTTTGCTTGTTGACTTGAGGGAATCTGCAATCCTGGAGTTACTAGAATAGAAGGGAACTTAGGAAAGGTTTCAAGTCTAAGACAAAATACAGTCTTCCCAGTTTGGTGTTTAAAGGCTTCTGCAATATGGCCCCCTCATACCTTTTCAGTCTTATTTCATATTACTACCCTCCAGTTATAGTCAATTCTTGTCATCTGTGATAACTGTGTTCCATAAAGTCTCCCTGAACACTGAATTAGGGAATACTAAACTATCATTCCAAGGGGAAATACAGGCTTAGGTTTCTGTGAGTCTATGCTTACATTTACTTCGGCAACATTTACCTTCCGGAGAAGCCTCACGTACAGATCAGTGCATTTCCTTTTTCCTTTCTCTGGACGTACAATCTTGTTGATTCAGTAACACTAAACCCGTGGCCAACAGCACTATAACTCATGCCTGAATGAAGCTAATCTAACAAACTTATTTTCCATAAGCACATCACAGCCTCCTTGGGTTTGAACACTAGACGGCACTTCAGCACTCCCCCTGGGGACCATTTTAAACAGCAAAATCACCACCAAAAAGTGCAAAAATGCAAAAACATGGCACCAAGTAGACTGAGAAAAGGGCACTTGTTTACAAGATTAGCACAGAAACAGTAAGAATGAGTGCTGCCTTGTTTGACCTCAGCTAGGAACCGTCATGACTCAAAATTTTCTCCATTCTGTGCATGTCTGCAATTTGGGGTTACAAATTTAGTGAGCAAATTCACAAATACGGAATCTGTGATCGACCATACTCTGCATTCCAGTCAGACTGAGCTACTTGTGGGTCCTTGAACACAACATTCTTTTCCTCTCCCTTTGCACAAGTGAATGAATGAATAAATGAAAAAGCATTTATGCTATTCAGCTCCTGACAGACTACTATGGTTATAGACTACTATGCATGCAGAATGAGAGAGACAAACATTTTTGGACATGGACAATATGCGAATTTGTTTTGCCATACTATATGTATCTGTTATATGGACTTTGTTCTTTTTTCCTTATGACAGGAAGGTAGGAAGGAAAAAAATAAATGGCTGTTAATTGAATAAAATTATTTTATTCAAAAATAACTCCCTAAAGCATTTATTAAGTGCTTACTATGTGTACGGCACTATGCTAAGGGCTGGGGGTACAAAGAGAAAAGCAAGACAGTCCCTGCTTTTAGGGCGCTCACATTCTAACAAGGGAGACCATACATAGAGGTTTCTGTGGTTGCCCCTATCTGGAATGCATCCCATCCTCTCTGTGCCTCAAAGAAGCCCCAGCTTCCTTCAAAACCAAGCTTTGGGGCTACCTCATCTATGAGGCCTTTGCCAGTTTTCCTAGTTGTCATAAAATTATCCCTCTCCTATATATATCTTGTTTCCCTCAATAGAATACAAGCTCCCTGAGAGCAGAAGCTATTTCATATGTATCCTGAACCTTGCACATAATAGGTGCCTTCTAAGTGTTTGTTGTATTGGACTCAAGTTAAAGAAAATGGGCATGTTTTATCTGATCTTTAAAACGAATATATATGGACTAGAGGACAAGCCAAGTGGAAGAAATGGCATCCACAAAGATAAAGGGGTGAACTTGGGAAACAGGAATGTATCCTAGTAGAAATTAGTTTCACTCCTGTCCAAAAAGGAGTATTCTCCCCAACTTCTCAGATTTATTATGATAATAAATCTGGATCCTTTATTCAGAGGTAAGAGAATCAAGTACACTGTATCTTGGTATACTTGATTGTATAACCAAATGCTTATTTTCTAGGTACTGTATGTCTGTCTCAACAGCTAGTTTTTGTTGCTAAATATTCCTGGTGAAATTTTAAAGATACCCATTTAAAAACATTTCTCCATCCAAGAGTCTCCATGAGTGGAAATATAAATTAGAAGTAGCTCAGTGCCTATGGTCATAATTCCTTGGAATGGAAATCCTAGTGATGGCTACACACAGTGCCCAAAATTCATTCATATTTAAGGGACTTTCACCGATCTAGTGGGATGTTAGTACCTCTGAGTTCTGCAAAGAAATCTAAACAGACTGAACTAGAGAACAAAAAAGAAGACATGCCAACGCATCCCACTTATCAACTGCCATGTTTTTATTCTAACTCTTCCCTAGTCACCAAACTATAACCAAGGCAATTTCAGGGAGGAATCAATCAGCTGGTTTCTCAATATCCTTTCTGACATTTCCCTACTGAAAACAGTTAAATAAATGAATCATTAGATTGAGGAAAAGCAATTCAATTAAGCTTACATTTATCAGTCACCTGCCACACTCTGTGCCCAGGGACTATTAAAGATAAACTGAAAACCTCCTATCCTCAAGGAGCTTACCTTCTATTATTTCTGTGTATGTGTAAAGGAGAATACAACATATGCACACAAATACAAAAGAAGAAAAGCAACAACAACAAAAAAACCTCTCTCCCTTATCTATCTATATCTATATCAACATATATATTCCTTCCTTTCCATTTCCACTACAAGCTCCTTAGTCCAGGCCTTCATTAATTCATTCCACTTTACCTCTTTGTCTCCTTGTCTCAGGTTCTCTCCTCTTAAGTTCAATCTATGCACAGAGGCTCGGATAAAACAATCTTCCAGAGATGTTTCTTTTAAAAATCCCATCAATTTCCTGCTTAACAGCTTAAATAAAACAGCCCCCTATGACCTATGATGCCAAATCTCTGTTCCACGCCCCTTTCCATGCATTCCCAAGATATGTAGGGAATAGAGAAAAGGTTTCTTAAGAATCCTTTTGGATGGAATTCAGTGGATCAAAAGTCAACAGTTTTGATTTTGACAAAGGTAACAATTTCCCTTGAAAATCGAAGTAAAAAGTACCTATCTTTTCTTTACAACGAACCTGTTTGGAACAATATGCAGGATTTTAACTAGCCTAAATCACTTGACTTAGCCTTAGTTTTACTTTAGAACATGTGAGTTATGAATCCTACTATTACTGTATGTTTTCTAAAAGTCTGGATCACCAACCGCATGATACTGGAATGAAGCCAGTCTACTAGCATTGAAGAAAGGCTTGTCACAACACCGCTCTGCTGGGCAGGATGTAGGCAGGGAGCGGATGACAGCAGACTACTCCAGCAGCTGCTGCACAGTGAACTGGGAGTGGGGCAACCACAAGCAGAGGGGGCAGAAGAAACGCTTCAGAGACACCCAGAATTACAACTTCCAAAAAATGTGGCAAAGTAGTTGACTGCTGTGAAGCCACAGCAGCAGACAGGCCGGCCTGCTTTGTGACAATTGGACAGACAGTGGCTGTTTTTGAGCAAAGGCTTAGGGCCAGAGAAGGCTAAGAGGCAAATTGCAGCTGTGGCCTCCAGGCCAGGTACAGTTGTGATAACAGGCTAAGCGTGGAAAGGGGGCTGCTTCTGCTCAGGCGTCTTCAGGTATACCTGTACACTCACGGCGCTCACCATCAGTAGCACAATCTTTGAGCATCAAGTTTCTATCTAAATGTCAGTAAGTCCAAAATTGGATAAATGGTTTCACTCAATATATGCACTGTAAAAGTGTTAAAAATCATTCTGTGTCACATCCTTATCAAAGTGGGAAAATTACATAATGCAAATTTTGTTATAACTGTCTTGGCTAAAGCATATCAACCAGCTAATGTCAATCAATGATCAACAAATTAGTATATTGTGCCTGCATTGCCACTTTTTTTCAATTCTGAAAGTCAACACATCCAAAATGGAACTCATCTTATCTCCTCCCTTCCCCCCATCTGTCCCCCTTTTTAAACGTCCCTCTTTCTGTTCGTAGGTACGATTACAGGGCTGAAAACGGAGAAGGATTTTAGAGCTCCAACCGCCTTATTTTAATCAGCAGGCATATATTTGCTCCCTAAATGGGTCAGGCATTAGGCCAGGCCCTGAGAACACAAGTGTAAAAGTAAGAGTCACTAATTTCATTCCTACTCATGAGACAGAAAAGATTCCATCTCAATACGATATACTCACAGTGATGGGAGATCCACAATAAAAGAGACAGTGACAGGGCAGGGATAACAACCGGGGAATCAGAGAAATTAAGTGGTCCCACAAGAAGTGTGTAGGAGAGCCGGCATTCAACTTCAGGTCCTCTGATCCCAAAGCTAGAGCTTTTAATACACTGCGCTTACTGGAGATCTCGGTGCCTCAAGTAACCTGAGATTGTACACCCTCTCACACTCCATATTCACTCATTCACCAAGTCCTTTTTTTTTTTTTCTTTTTGGAGGGGGAGGCAGAGCAATTGGGGTTAAGTGTCATGCCCAAGGTCACACAGCTAGTTTTTGTGTTAAGAGTCTGAAGTTCAAATTTGAACTCAGGTCCTCCCGACTCCAGGGCCGGTGTTCTCTATTCACTGCGCCACCTAGTCGCCCCAATTCACCAAGTCTTATCAATTCTACCTTTATAATATCACATTCTCTGTACTCCCAGAGTCACTACCTGAGCTGATGTCTGCAATCACCTCTTGAGAAGACTCCTGTTTGGTATTGTTGGTTCTAGTGTCTTCTTTGTCAAACGTTCCTCCATAGATCTGCCTTCTTACCCACCCCTGTCCCACACCACTGAGAAATCTTCCTAAGGCACAGGCCTGACCATGTCACTCTCCTGCCCCCAAACTATCAATATCTTGTGGATAAAACCCTCCTCAGTCTGGAAATTAAGATCCTCTAGACCACAGGATGGCTGTGATCCCTATTTTCTGCTTTGTTTCACAATACTCCTCTCTACAATTTGATATTTTAGCTGTACTGAGTTACTATTTGTCCCTCAAACTTCACGTTCCATTTCTTAGCTCCATGCTTTGGTACAAGCTGTCCCCTATATCTGAAATAGATCTAATTCTCATCTCCAGCTCTCTGGCTCTTTATTTTCTTCAAGGCTCGAGCCTAAGGGCAGCATTTTTTTTGTGAGGGCTTGTCAGATACCCCCAGTTAGTGTTATCCCTCTTCTTAAATGACCTCGTAGTCGCTCCCAGCTCTTGTAGTTGTAACACACCCCAGTAAGACGTAAGGTCCTTGAGGGGAGGGGCTATTTCCTTTTTGTCTGTGGCCCCAGTGTTTAGTACGGTGCCTAATACACTAGGAGGCACTTAAGGAGCATTTGTTGGATCGAACTGCTCTCTGCCCAATGGTTCATCTATCTTGATGATGATAAACCAACAATTGGCCTCCACAGCACAGTTTATAACTAACTGCACATTCAACACACATCAGGGTTTTTTTATGTCTTACTGTGATATTTTGTTCTTTAGTCCTGAATTAACAACTGCTTGCTAGAAACTAGATTTATCTGGAAATCTCAATGGCATTTCAAACTCAACATGTCCCAAACAGAAATCATTATCTTACCCCCCAAATTTGTCCCTATTTTAAAGCTTTCTATTTCTGTTGTAAACCTCATCATTCTTCCAGTAACTCAGGTTTGTAACCTTGGCATCATCTTCGACTCCTCACTCTTCCTCTTCACATCCAATCAGTTGCCAAATCTTGTTGATTCTATCACCACAATATCTTTCTTATCTGTTTCCCTTCTCCCCTACTCATGTGTCTCCATGTAATGGTAATGGTAATCTGAAGATCTTCCTTGCCCCTTAATAAGCCTAGGGGAATTGGAAGACCTTTCCTGCTTCAAAGATTTTCCATGCCCCCTAACAGGCTGAATGGAACCTGTGGTGGGAGGAATTTGCTAAAGGGTGGAGCAGAGCCCACAGGAAGCTGGGAATCAGAGCAGTTAGAAACAGAGGGAGGAGAGGACACACCCAGACAGACAGCTAGGCTTGTGAGTGTTGGTTTGTGGGAAGGCTAAAGGATGGTGTGGCTCTCTGTGCTGTTATGGTACATTAACTTCTTTGCTATTATGACGGATTTGACTTTCTGGTTTGGGGATTTGGTTTTCTGGTGTCTGAATAAATATTTTGCTTCTGTCTTCCATATGGAGAGTCTTTTATATTTTGAAATTAAGCACTATGCCAGCATAGTGCTCAAGACAACGAGTTTACAGTTGCCGTTGGTGCTGTGAATATTGTGTTGGCACTGCACTAGGCTAACATCCTGATTAAGACTCTCCCTGTCTCTCACCTGAGCTGTAACAACAGCCTTCTAACTCATCTTCATTCCTTACCAATCCATTCACTACACAATGCCAAAGAGATAGTTCTAAAGTACAGGCCTGATTATGTCACTCTAGTGCTCAAAAAGCTGTAGTGGCTCTCTATCATTTCCTTCTTTTTTTTTTGTTTTGCTTTTTTTTGGAGGGCAGTTGGGGTTAAGTGACTTGCCCAAGGTCACATGGTTAGTTTTTGTGTTAAGTGTCTGAGGCAGGATTTGAACTCAGGCCCTCCTGACTCCAGGGCTGGTGCTCTATTCACTGTGCCACCTAGTCACCCGGCTCTCTATCATTTCTACAATCAAATGAAAAAAATTTCCTCTTTTTGGCATTTAAAATCCTTCACAGTTTGGCTCCAATCTACTTTTTCTAGCCTCTCTAGAAACTCCGTATCATTCCTCTCTGTATCTTCATATAAGCTATCCTGCATTGCTTCATTTCTGCCTTTTGGAATAATTAGCTCCCGTTAAGGTTCAACTCAAGTGTTATTTCCTACATTATAACATTATCAACAAATAACCAACAAGGAGAAATTTTCCTCCCAGCTTCTTCTATTAGCTGCTGCTGGGCCACAGTCAGGTGCCACCTTGAATGCACACAATTATTAGGCAGCAGAGTTTCTGGTGCTGACTCACCAAGACTGTGAATGTTTTTGGAAAACAATTACTGTCATAATGCTAGGGCCTCACCTTTAATGGAACCAGGTAACTGGAGGCGCCACGTGGTCAGATATAGCCTCACTTTCATAGGCTCACCTGCTAGTAAGCTCCTGATTTATATAGGCAACAGGAGCTGATTTGTTACCACAGAATAATATTACCATCAATTCACATATAATATAATTTGGTCAACTTTGCTTTCGTCCCTCAAATATAAGATGCAACAATGAAAACATCGATAGAATCATCAGAAATGACAGTGAAACTTGTTTGACTTGCTTAGATTTTAGATGTGGCATGAACACCTCTTTCCTACTAGGTTTTAGTTAGATCCAATACTCGGGCAATATAAAAAAGTCATCTTTTATCCTGAAGATATTTCTTGCAGAAATAACTGATCGTTTAAAATGTCTTGTCCCTTACTTTTTGCAGAAATAAATTTTCAAGGCTGGACCCCAATGGGGTTAGTGTTAAGGGAGCAACAATGGCCATCTAATGTTGCCACTCTCCTTAAACATGGAAGCAACTAGCTTCTTGATAATGAGAGCAGATTCCCACAGCACTTAGAATCCTATTGTAAGCATTATCTACAAATGTAACAGTCTATGGAAAACTCTATAGGCTCAGGCAAGGTACCTTGCCCCCTTCAGGTGGCTTTAAGGGACATATCAGGAGCCCCATTTATGCAGCTTGAATCATATCTAATGATACTCATCTGCCATGCTTTGAGTCTTTGCGCTTAAAACAAAGTGCAGCTTCCCCCACATAGCATCCTGATTAAACAAATTATCTGTGGTGCTGACTGCAAATGTACACACCAGAGTGCAGGAAATGAACGGATACAATGGCCAAGTCTGTATTTAATTTTAATTAAATTTCATTCTGTAGCTCAATTAATCCACATCTCCAAATGTCAGCAGGACTTAGGCAAATGGAATGACATCTGCTGCACTGCACCCTGACTATAAAACCTTCACTGCATGCTAGGGCTCTGGAACTGCACCAGGAAAAATGAAATAGCTTTATTAAGTGTATAGCAACATATAGAATTCTGTCTAATGAAAGTGCATATGCTCTGAAAGAAAATTAGACTATGGATGTGGGCATGGCCAATACTGCTGAATGACCTGCTCAGCGTGATTTATGAAAAATAAATTCAAAAGTGGTTTATTTGAAAGGTCGATGCCTGCCATCTGGGTTGGGCTTTCTTTATACTTAACCTTCTGGACTTGTTCATGACTGCTACTGATGTAGCTCTTCTTCCGAGTACAGTCTTTCTCCACAGGAAGCCTGAATCTGCTGTTGGAAGAAGGGAGGAGGAAAGGTTTCACCTGAGAAAACAGGTCTTGGAAAAGTGGTTGTTTAAAATAGTGAAGTTCCTCAGAGATGGCTCCCACTGGTACCTCCCACCTGAGGTGCTGTCAATGGTCAGGATGCCTATAAAACCTCCATGTCGCTTGCACGAGGTGTTCCAAAAGTCTGAGTGCAGTCCGAAGCGCTGGTGGCTCTCTCGCTAGATTCCGTGGTACACACATGGTTTAGGGAGTGTCAACTTTGTGAAGTATCTGTGACCATTTGTAACTAATCATCCTGGTTTGTGAAGTATTTTGAGGAAAGGGCAATGTTGTCAAGACTGTTTGATCAAGAATTTTAAACATGAAATCAAAAGCTGTTTAGAATCTTGAAAAAGGCTAGAATCCTCCTTTGATGAGATTGTAGGATCTCACTCCTTAAGATCCTGGTCTCTGAGAGGTGTGAACTTCTTATTTTGTCTAGATCCAGGCTTCTTTGTGATTTCTGAGCCATGCCATGGGCCAGATACTTCTTTCTACCTCCCCTTACATGCCATCTTCCTCCTTTAGAATGTTCCTAACTTGAATTTGTATGCCTACTACCTAGCATGATGTCTGGCACACACTAAGCAAGCCATTTATTCATTTATAAAGTAGCCCAAGATCCTAATAGCACTTTTTGGGGGGATGGGGTGATTACACTACTGATCTGTGGATCCCACTACTGTTTCCTATGGAGACTATATTCCACTAAATCCTCAGATTTTTTTTTGAGAATTACTATCTATTCATAGCTCTCCTATTTTATATTCTGAAATTGATTTTTTAAAGCGCTCAATTGTAAGACTATATTCATCTGTAGTGAATTTTATCTTACAAGATTAAGTCAAATGCTCTGGACCTGTCCAGATTCTTTTGGATCCTGATTCTATCATTAAGTATATTAGTCATCTCTCCAAGCATCATGTCTTCTGCAAACTTGACAACCACACCATCTATGCCTTTATATGTCATTGAAAAAATATTAAATACCACAGGGTCAAGTACAGATCCCTCGGGCACTCTACTGGAGACCACCTGCCATACTGACTTTAAGCCATTAATGATGACTCTTTCTTTGAGTTGAGCCATCCAACCGGTTCTGAATCCATCTAATTGTATTTTTATCTAATCCATATCTCTGTCTTCTCCACCAAGATAGTATAAGATACCTCATCAAAGGCCTTTTAAACTAAAGTATAGGTAAATACGGCCAGAGCAGTTGCCTCATCTCCTAGTTTACGAATACCTTTAAAAAAGAAAATGAGGTTAGTCACAGGGATGGGGAACCTATAGCCTCCAGGCCACATGTGGAGTTGTTCCAGACTTGGATTGAGTCAAAGGGCTGCACTTGGGATCTAGAGGGCCACATGTGGCCTCTGATGCCACAGATTCCCCACTCCCATATGATCCGTCTTGGATGAAAGCAACCCAAATCTTTGTAATCATCCCTTCCTTTTCGGTGTGTTCACTAATCATTGAAACTGCTCCTCATCCATCTGACCCTTACCTAAAATACACAAACCTTGGGGAAGTCTACGCAAATGTAGGTGAATGATTACATAATTATTATATGGCATGCTTATCTAAAATTACTAACTCATATCCTAATATGGGCTTCTGATGTACATGCATGCATGCGTGTGTGTGTGTGTTTACACACCCATACATTTATAAGCAACGAATTACAATAACTTAGTTTTCTCTCACACACATAGAAAAAGGAACTGTTAAGTCAGAGAGGCTATTGATAATCGACATAGGCAGACATGGGAAAAGGAGACAAAGAAATTGAACAGGTAACTATTTCTGTGGAACACAGAAAGCGAGGTAGTAGTTAAATGGGGAAGGATGTCCCAGGAATTTGTGTCAAGACCATCTTTTTTCTTGGGAAATTCTGGGGAATAATTTGATAGAATGTAAGTTTCTTGAAGGAAAGGTCTGTTTAATTTTTCTTTTGGTAAATGCTTCTGGTTGATTGATGCACTTAGACCACTAAGGCTTGATCCAAAGTGTGTGGGGAATTAAGACGCTCTTCTGGATAGCAGAAATAAATCTGCTCCGAATAAGGAAGACGTAGCTAAACTATTGAGAGGGCATCTGGATGGGATTTTGCTTTTTGTCTTACTCTGCTTGTATTTAGGTAACTCCGGTGAAGAGTGGCAATTTGAGAGGGAGAATGAGGTAGCAAGGTTTTGTCTATGGTCATACTAGTTTGTAAAACCGTTGGTAATTCCTTAAGGCTAGACCCCTGAAAAGGGACAGAGCATTAGGTTGAACATGGATTGATGGGCAAAGGAATCTAGTTCCCAATGTGTATCTTAATATAAATATAATGTAAATGTTTCGTATGTATCAGTTTGTTATCATGATTCTTAGAAAATATTAAATGGAACCACTGCTAATTCAATTCCAACATTAGTTACTAAGATCCTAAAAATATGAAAGTACTTCGCTAGGCATTAAGAGACATATAAAGGTGTACGCACACACAGAGCACTCAAAAAATGACTCTCAATCAAGGAGAATACTACTCAAAGTAGAGAATCATGCTACAAATTGGAATCAGCAAGAGGTGACATGTTCAACCATTATGTACCATATTCATTATGAGCCTCTTTGTACAGCTCAAGCTTGAGGCAGCTAGGTGGCGCCATAGTGTATAGGGCGCCAGGTCCGAAGTCAGGAAGACTCATCTTCCTGGGTTCAAATCTGACCCCAGACACTAGTTGTGTGACCCTGGGCAAGTCCCTTAATTGTTAGCCTCAGTTTCTTCATCTGTAAAATGAGCTAGAGAATGAACTGGCAAACCAGTCCAGTATCTGTGCCAAGAAAACCCCAAACGGGGTCAGAAAGAGTTGGGCATGAGTGTAAATTAAAACAAATCTTTGTCCTATTTCATCTTTCACTTTTTTCAGTCCCTATTTGGCCCCATATTCTTGTATGATGTAACTTTTTCCTTCTATTTTATCACTAAAATTAGACTCTACTAAGGCGAATTTATTTTTGGTGATTTTCAAATTCCTGCTTATTCAGCATAGTATGACACTTTGGAATATTTCATGAGTCAATTAAATTAAATTAATTGATTTAATTAAATTATTATTTATTTAATCATTATAAATCAATATATCATAATATAATAATAAGTATGATTATTATATTACATTTATATTATATAATTGTATATAAATGTAGTTATAAATAAACTATTATTTAATTAATTCAAATATTTGTTAATTGCCTGATATGTCCTAAGGGCTAGGAATACAAGGACACAAATAAACTGTCCCTGTCCTTGTGGAACTTACATTATATTTTGTGGGGAGGAGATACAACAAATGCATAGATAAGTAGATAGGAGCTATAGACAAAATCAATGCAAAGTGATTTTGGGCAGGGCTACTACTGGGGAATAAGGAAGCAGCTCTTGATGTGAGCCTTGAATGGAACTGAGGGTTCCAAGAGGCAGGGATGAGGAAAGAGAGCATTCCAAGCATGGGGAACAGCCTGGGCAAAGGCATGGAGAGGGGAGATGGAATGTCATGTATGGGGGACACTAAGTAGGTCATTTTGATTAGAATGTCATACAAGAGACTTTTGAGAAGACTTCTGAGAGTCCTTTGGACAGCAAGGAGATAAAATGAGTCAACGCTTAAAGAAATTAATTTAGGCTTAAATTAAATTAAATTAATCAAATAAATCAAATTACATTAAATCAAAGGTCAAATACTGAAGGTGAAGTTGAAGTACTATGGCCATGTAATGATAAAATAGGACTCATTGGAAAGACCCTGATGCTGGCAAAGATTGAAGACAGAAGGAAAGGGGAATGGCAGGGGATGAGATGGTTAGACAGGATCATGGGCACAGCAAACAGGAACCTGGACAGACTTTGAGGGAGAGGTAAGGATAGAAGGGCCACGGGGTCAGGAAGAGTCAGATATGACGAAAGAGCCACAGAGCAACATGAGTAAAGGAAAAAATTGTGAAATAAGCCTTGAAGGAGAGACTACAGCTAGACTGTGAAGGGCTTTAAATACCAAAGACGGGAGTATATATTCTATTCTTGAGACAACAGAGAATAATGGGAACTTCTTGTGCAAGGGAGTGATGGAGTTAGAAATGTGCTTGACAAATATCCACATTGGGGCGGCCAGGTGGCTCAGTGAATAGAGGGGAGGACCTGAGTTCAAATCCAGCCTCAGACACTTAACATTTACTAGCCATTTGAACTTGGGCAAGTCACTTAACCCCAACTGCCCTGCCCCTCCAAAAAGCAAAAAAAAAAAAAGTGGTTGCATAAGTGAGTTAGTTGCTTTGGAGTGAGAGTGATGCACTAGAAAAAGTGCTCATCGGGAATCAGAGGACCTGGGTCCCACTCTTAGCTCTGCTACTTTCTAACTGTGTGATCTTGGGCAAGTTACTTCCATTCACAGGGCCTCTATTTCCTTATCTATAAAATAAGGGGAGTGAAATTAGATGACCTTGCAGGCGCTTTACGGCTCTACGTCTATTATCCTACGCCAATTACAAACAACAGAATTGGCAAGATTTGTTTGTTAAAAACAGAAATTTAGTATTAAGAAAATATTTTTAAAGGTCTAAATCATCTAGACAGAGTTTAGATAGTATTTCATTCTTAATCCTGCAAATAAGAAAGGAATATAAAATTGGATCTGATAACAAATGTACAGAAAAAAGAAACTGCAATGTACAGAATTGTACAACGTACAGAAAAAACAACCTCAGTATACTTAGTGAACCTATCTGGTGAAACACTGAGATGACATGCAGAACCCAGTATATTAATGAATTTGAAATAGCAATCAATAAGACCATTAATTCTACATAGATCAAAAGTAAACATGGGATTAATGTTGGTCTTACTTGACACTAGAAAGACATTAAAACGTATTGTTAATAAAATAGTTTAAATTTACAAAAATGATGAATTGAAACCAGGAGAATGCTTACAATATGAGTTCAATTACCCATAGCAACCAATAGGAAAGTGGCATTGGGGATGTATACATGAAACAGCTTTAATAACCACATAATTTGTGTGCGCTGCTCTACTTACTTCATTTAGAAAATTATGGTTCGTAATTTGGAGTTTAGACACATATACAATTATACTTTTATTATCACTTTGTTACGGATCTCTCACAGACAATATTTAGGCTATGAAATTATATAATTCCCTTCTTAAAAATATGAATCTCATTTACCTTGAGTGGTCTAGATATAGTTCTGGCAGGGGCAGGAAATATAGGCTAAGCTGTTTTTTTTATTTCTTCTAGCATTATGGTAGTATTAAGATTGTGAATATTTCCCACTTCTGTTAATTTAATAACTGAACGTTCTAAATGTTTCCATCTTTAGTCACATTCACATTGGACTGATAAATGAGATGGAAATGCAAACAACAAAATTAAACATTTAATAACTGGGGGTACTCCTAAAGAAGATGCCCATAACAATGAGATCCTCTTTTTCTGGTTGAGACAGAAGTACAGTTGAAGTGGATTAGAAAACACACACACACAGAGGATTTGGACCCTGAGAATCTGCCTTCAAATTCAACTTCTGAAATCCACCAGCTGTGTGGTCTTGGGTCTATCTCTTAACTTTCCTGGTCTTTGAGTAACAACATCAACAGAATCTACTTCACTGCTTGTTGTGAAGATCAAGTGAGCTATGTGTTTCACTGCTAGCTTTAAATCATAAAACACCACATAAATGTTACCTAGTAATATTTCATGCTAGTCTTCAATGTTCAACCTCTGCAGAATATGGGAGATACCACAGTTTCTGGAAAATGGCTTCCTCTTACTTATATGGTTCTATGCCTCAGGGTAGTATTGTGGAATGTTGGGGCTCTTGTTGGTAATGGGTTGAACTGGTCCTCAGCTAACAGGAGGCCCGTGATGTGAAGGTTGCACCTGTTTGCGATAAGCAGGATTATCTCTCTGCCTTCAGGGTGATGCACGATTGGCTCACTGTGGGGAAGGCAAGGCCAGGGGAGGGGCCCTAAGGGGCCCTGGAGAAAGGACTTAAATACAGGCTACCCGGAGGCAGAAGTTCCAGTCCCACGCCAAGCTTAGAGAATGAGAGGGAGTTTCAGCCACGCCAAGCCTAAGAGAAAGTAGCAAGAAGCAAGCCCTGTGTCTTAAGTTTTCTGTGCAGCTATTTCTCCTGGAGATAGCGGAAGCCAGGAGCCGGGTCGCCCGAAGCCTGTTGAGGAAGGGTATAGGTGAAACCTATACAGCCTGACCCCCAAAACCTGTAACAGTGGAAGTAGGGGATGATGTACATTCTTAGAGCCTATGTCTATGGAACACGTTCTGGGAGTTCTCACCAAAAAGTGGCAAGCATTCTCATTTGGGCCCAGAGCTGGGTACTCTGTCTCTTTATAGGTGCAGCCCCACTAAGAGAAACCACCAGTGTGTTGGTCACCAGGTGCTGAATTTTTCTAGCCAAAGCAACTCATGAATCTGTTTACAACGGAGGAGATGGTGGCAATGTGCACTGACAGAAGGAGTGTCTAGGGGTGGCTAGGTGGCACAGTGAATAGAGTACCGTCCCCGGAATCAGGAGGATCTGAGTCCAAATTCTACCTCAGACACTTAACACTTACTAGCTGTGTGACCATGGGCAAGTCACTTACCCCCAATTGCCCTGCCCTTCCCCCTGAAAAAAGAAAAAGAAGGAGAAGGAGGAGAAGGAGGAGGAGGAGGAAGAAGAAGGAGGAGAATCTGCCTTGAAGAAATCACAGATCCTGTGAAGTACTGATGTGCCCCAAAAGATAACAGATTATATTTACCCATTTGCAGACACTGTTGGTACTTGAGTTCTTATAAATGTAGGCTGTAATACCTTAAAAAGTTACATGGTTAGGGGCAGCTAGGTGGGGAAGTGAATAGAACACTGTCCCTGGTGTCAGGATGACCTGAGTTCAAATCTGGCTTCATACACTTGACACACTTACTAGCTGCATGACCTTGGGGTCATTTAACCACAACTGCCTTGCCTTCCCCTCTCCAAAAAAAGGTAGATGATCAAACTTGGGCTTTTAGAATCTATCCTTTGATTTAAATTCTTTTTTCTATCAGAGGAATATTCTATAATATTTAGTTACTTTAAACTCAGAAACAAATTCCTCTAAAAGAAAATGACAAATTTTTAGGGAAAATCGTGAACACTGATAAGATCTTTTCATTTTGTGAATGACTGGCAATATTTTTGTTGTGGGTTTTTTAAAAGCCAAGTATATCCAAACATAATAACTGTTGGGAGGACCTGACTAATGGAATACTGGGCAGTGATTTCAATAAGCAATAATCAAGCTCTTCGTGTATGCATTGCATATTACTCTTTTTTTGACTGCAAATATGTGAAATTTAATGAAAACAGAACACAGTGTGGTTTATCAAGCCAGAGTCATCAGGAACCAACATAAATAGGCACTTTGTGTTTTTCACAGTGACGTGTGCAAATCTTGCCCCAGTGTAATCTATTTATGCTTATGATTCCAATGCTGTTACTTCTGATGCCCAAAAAGCTGCTTCATCATATCCCCTGCCCATGGTGGCACTGTAAAATGTCAGGTAATGAGATACGGGGCACACTTGAGTTCTTCCCATGCCAAGATGAGGAAAATTAATTTTAAATGCTAAAAAGATGAACCTACTGGTGCAGACGGTCACTAAGCACTACCAGCTGCTCTATAGCATTAGAGTTTGGAAACGGGACCTTGTTTAAAAACAACGCCACATAACTATCAAAGTGTAGCAGGATTCAGAGGCACGAAGACCCTGCCTAATCACACTAAAGAGCTTAATTCTTTGGCAAAAACACTGACAGTTCAAGTTGTGTTGATGGTACTGGCCTCCATATTTCCTCAACATATGGAGAATTCTGTTATAAATGGACAATAAAGAATTCGGTTATTATTAATGGGAAGGCTTTCAAAATTCAGTCATATTGAGGTTTTAAGCAAGTTGATTTGGGGCTGTTTGTAGAGCTGAAATTCTAAGACAGTCTGGTGTCTTAAGGAGTGGAGAATGAGAGAGACAATCCTTCCTAATTAAAATAGTATGTGAAATATCATAGAAATATGTAATGATGATAAATATTTTAAAAGGATGATCTATTTTAATATAGGATCTTAGAGCTGAAGTTCCCTTGAAATTAATCTAGTACAGGGGTGGGGAACCTGTGGCTCTAAGGGTATATGTGGTCCTCTAGTGTGGCCCTTTGACTGAATCTCAACTTCACAGAACAAATTCCCTTAATAAAATTTGTCTGGTAAAAGCTGGACTCAGTCAAAATCTAAGAGAGTAGCTTAGTTGCTTCCATGATTAAAGTTACGCCACATGGAAACTGGGGTTGGGGTGGGTATTTCATGGGCAAACTTCTGCTGTGTGCGCCATGGACCCTGTAGCTCCCAACCCCCGTTCACTGGTGGCCACTATATCTTCTCTTAGGGCTCTAGGGTAGCCATAAGGACTCAGGAGGTAGCTTTCTAATTCTTTAGCTCAGAAGCCCTCACAGGTGTAATTTCTCTCATTTTTAACATCAATTAGTTTTTAGAAATTTTTGTAATTAGGCTTAATTAGCTTTTAGGAAAGGGTGTTTATTATTCTCAAAAGTCTCTGACACATTCTACCACACAGTCCAGAGGAAAAGGGCCTCAGACCTAGAAAATACATGTGGCAACTCGTTCCTGATTGCTAAAAAGACTTGCTTTCCTTTCACAGAAAGGTCCCCTTAGTCACGGTGTTGTTTTCCCCTGGGCTTCTTCTGGAGTCCTGAAGCTGCCTCAGTTTGTCCTCAGCTCCCAAATTCAGGAATCATGTCAGCTCTTCTAGCATCACTGCTAGGACTAGGATGCAAAAGGGAAGTCTAAAATCATCTGACTGTGAAGTTCTTAAGAGCCTCCTTGGCAGGGGATATAGGAAATAAAAGGAAAGGGGACTAGGGTTAAGGTTGAGCTCTTCTCCTCCCCAAGTAATGCCTTCTCAAGGACTTGGCTCTCACTTCTCTTAGCTGCTAGACATTCAAGGCCTGATTCCCAACTAGCTTGACTGTTTTGTACATGTCCTATGGCTCCTGATCAAGTCCCTTGACCAGTATGAACAGACTTCCCTTCTCACCTGGTCAAAATGCCTTTAATTGACTGGCAGATGATCTGACCTCTGATTCAACAGAGATATATTCTCACTTGATAAAGATATCAGGGCTAAGGTGGGTAAGGCAATCGATCCACTGAATCAATTACTTCAGTCTTTTCCTATGCCTTGCAGTCTTTTTGCTGCAAAAAAGCAATATTCTCAACCAAAAAGAATGAACAGGTAGAAGTCTTGACCACACAGTCTTCCTCAGTTTAAATCTTATTGATCATCAATACTATCTGAATTCTCCACAGCAGAATACATCTTGGTAGGTGCTTAGCAAACATGACTGATCTAAATTGCTAGAAAAAACAGCCAACCTTCCACTTTCTTTTGTGTCACATGGTCTTGGTTCAAGTTGGTCTTAGATGGTTGTTCAAATTGACATTTTAGGAATCGCAACATTTTTAGCCAAAAGCAACTTGTCCCTGTTTTTGAAAGGAACATCTGTATGACCAGTGGAATGCAAAAGACCATTGCTTTAAAATTGTAAAATGTGGAAAGCCATTCTCAAGGCATCCAATTGCCTATTTAGAGAAAAGAAAATCATAGGGAATATTTTCAACCGAAAATATAAAAAGTACAAAACAGAACAGAGACACAAGGTGTAGAAATTCTGGGGGCGGCGAGGGGGCGTGTAAAATGAAGAAGAAAGCACCTAAAATAGAAGCTAAGGGAAGCCGTAAAATAAAATGATTCTCAACAAAGCAGAAGAATGCAGTAATTACCTTGGGAGGATTGAAGCTTGAAGGAAATAATATAAATATTCAAGGCTTAAAAGCAGGAGGAGGAAAGCATTCTAAATTCAGAGACTTTCTCTTGGAATTCAAGCTGATTGGTTACCAAGCTTTGAAAGTCCTTTATTGCATTTTAGATGAATAATAATAATAATGCTTAGGATTTATTCAACATCTTTAAACCAATTATTCCAAAGTACTTTGGACATATCTAGTGATGGATATTTTCTTTTAACACATAGAGAAATTGAGAGATGTAGAAATTGAGTTCAGTGATTCAGTGACTTGTTCAGTGCCGCAGTTAATTGATATTGATGCTTGAACTATCCAGTGTGGGCACTTCCCTTCCCCCCCCCGCCCCGCCCATGACCCATTGTCTTCTTTGTAAAGAGAAAAGCAAATTCATTATAAAGGATGACTATGAACTCTGGAACATGGTTACAATTCATGGTTGTGGCATGTTAAAAATGTAAAAAAAAAAAATCCCTTAAAATAAAAAAAAAAAAATTAGCAGGGGCAGCTAGGTGGCATATAGAGTAGTGGCCCTGGAGTCAGGTGGACCTGAGTTCAAATGTGCTCTCAGACAATTAACATTCACTAGCTGTGTGATCTTGGACAAGTCACTTAACCCCAATTGCCTGCCCCTCCCCCCTCCAAAAAGAAAAAAAAAATAAAGAAATTTAGCTTGTTATATAAAACAGATAAATTATAAAGGAACTGTTATTTCTTTATTATAAAGAAAGCCAATTTACAATGAAATTGTTATAAATTAAAAATAAAAAACTAAAACAATTTCACAAAGTCCTTAAAGAGTAAAGCCATAGGGGTGGCTAGGTGGCGCAGTGAATAGAGCACCGGCCCTGGGGTCAGGAGTACCTGAGTTCAAATCCGGCCTCAGACACTTAACACAAAAAACTAGCCATCTGACCTTGGGCAAGTCACTTAACCCCAAATGCCCTCCAAAAAGAAAAAAAAAAAAGAGTAAAACCATAGATCAGTGGTTCTCAACCTTCCTAATGCCACGACCCTTTAATACAGTTCCTCATGTTGTGGTGACCCCCCCAATCATAAAATTATATTTGTTGCTACTTCATAACTGTCATTTTGCCACTGTTATGAATCGTAATGTAAGTATCTGATATGCCGGATGTATTTTCATTGTTACAAATCAAACATAACCCACAGGTTGAGAACCGCTGCCGTTGATAGTCCAAAGTGAGAAAAATCCTTTTATTACTACATAGTCAATCAATAAACATTTATTAAGCTCTTAACATATGTTCCAGGCACCCCGCTAAGTTGTGGGGATACAAAAAAAGGCCAGCCCTCTCACAGTCTCCTCACCAGCCTCCTTGCTTCCAGACTTTCTCCCCTCTAACCCACTCTGCACTCTGATGTATTAACACTATTAAGGTATCTCATGATTCCCTTGCTTAAAGAGCTAGAGTGGGTTAACGCTAAATATTCTAAAAATCGCTCAGCTCGCCTTTCAAGCTTCTTCATTGTCTTTCCTCCAGCCTTCCCTTTCCAACCTTATCTTCAGCTATTTCCATAATCGCTTCCTTTCAGTCATACTGGATTAGCTGCTATTCTTGGCACATCCTGTGTATCTTCTTGCCTTTATGACTTTCTTCATTCCTTCCTTCGGCTTCATGCTCATTCCCTGGACTTAGTCGCCATGCCTCGGCTGCCCTCTTGCCTCTGCCTCTGAGAACCCTCTTCTCTCTCTGTTGGCTTCTTCCTGGAACCTCTGTTTCAAGGCAGAGCCAAACCTGTCATCTCCCACCCTCTGGAGTTGGCCACTATGCTCTCTCAGGTAACTTCCAGCTCCTCCCCCCTTTAAGATCCTTTTTACGTGGTTTTTGTCCTCCATTAGCATGTAAGCTGCTCAAGAGCAAGTCCTGTCTTTCTTTTTGCTTGTTTTTTTTCTATAGTTTTCTTAGTTTGGCCATAGTAAGCACTTAATAAATGTTTGTTGCCTCCTATTTATTTCTCTAGGAAAGCTCTTCCCTGCATTCCTACCAAGTGAAATCTGAAGAGTCAGAGAATTTGCTTCTTCCATGTAACATTTCTGATGTCCCCCTCAAGAAGTGACCTGTCCCCTCCTCTAAATGCCCATCTCACTTTGTGCTGTGCTTATGACACTGATAACAGAGCATGTTTTCTGGTTATCTATGTATATCTATTACCTTTAACAGAGTAAAAGTTCTTTGAGAGAACAGATTTGAGAACAGGTAAATTTCTGTATACCCCACATTTGTTGACTGGATTAAAGAAAGACCCTCTGAGGCTATTAAGTTATATTCCAAATGATCATAAGATCTGGAACCAGGAGGGGCCTTAGCCACCATGGAGTCCAATTTCCTTAGTTTACCACTGAAGAACCTCATCTTAACCTAGGAAGGTTAAGTGACTTGCATGTACAGATGTGAAAGTAACATCTGGCCATCCAGGTGTTAAGAATGAGGACTTGCACTCATGCTCTCTGTTTCCCCTGATATGTTAGTGAGTTATAGGGAAGGAGCAAAACATGGTTTATAAAACCTCATGTTATTAAAAAAAACACATGCAAAAAGGAGAAGCAGTACAAATTGTGCCCTCAATTCAACTGAAGGCAGGGGTAGTGGTGGAGACCCTGGGACACAACCAGAAAAGCCACAAAGTAAGAGTGTGGGGAAGAATGGAGAGAAGCTATAAGCTGATAACTTTCTTTTTCAACCAATTATCCTTCCTAATTAAATGTTAACGTAAAGGATAGAGCTAAAAGACTAAAAACAGTGTGAACACCCTTCTAAGTTTCGGTACCCTGGAGCCAAAGCTCTGACTGCTCTGTCTTAGTTATGGCTTTCAACAAAAACTTGAGAAGTGTATTCTAATTTATACTTTGCCACTAGTTAGTTGTTGTATGTCCTTAGACAAGCTAGAATCTCTCTAGGTCTCAGTTTCTACATCTGTAAAATGAGAGGATTGGACTAATTGGTCTCTAAGGTTCCTTCTAGCATCCAGATAGAGAAAACTAAGGAGTCTAGACAACAGGGAATCAACACTATTCAAGGTGGAAGACATTAATTCAGAAAACAAACCATTTGGAGGGAGATGAATATTTTAAAACATTCCCTAGCCACAGCGTATTATTTAAATGTTCTACCTGACCCTCATTTGCTTGATATAGCAAGTGAAAGCGTTACCATCTTGTTCTTTCTCCTTGAATACATCTACAGAAATAACCAAACAGGATTTTAAAAATCCAACAATGGATCTGAATTTTGCATGATCTAAGCCCCTTACTATCAGCTATTTATTGTTATATTACTTTTGTACTTTAAGGATTTGTGACTTCATTGATGTAATTTCATTCTTTTGCTGATGCCCCTTTAAGCCCCAGTAGATGGTTAATGAGTTGCTGTGCCCAAAACAAATTAATCACCAACCTTCAAGTAATCAGCCTGTATGAACTTAGCCACAGTGTTCTGTTTTTGTTTGGTTTTTTTTTTGGCTTCACAGTGTTCTTTAGATGACAGATACACATATAGTTTGATGCCAAGCCAGTGCTCCAGGCCTGACTTTGAGCAGATAATGGGATATCTGATCAATCCCTTAGCTGTTAACCGAGGAAGGCAGGATTTTATAACAGGTATGGTTTTGTTAAGTGCTTTATATACAGGTATACTTAGGGAAATATAAGGAAATGCAGGAATCTAGGGAGTTCCAGTTCTCTAGTAAGTGAACTCTTCTAAATTTAAAGTTTTAAGCTTTTAAGTTCTTGATGTGCCAGTTAGCTCTCTACAAATATGAATATCAGAGCAGTTGCTGATCGGCATTGGTAGAGGAAGTTTCCATACCTGGGAGTTCTCTATGCAGACAAAATCATAAGACTGGTCAGGAAAAAGAAAAAAAAGCAAGAATTCTTTTTAGGCGAGCAGCAGACAAAGTATGAGGCTATCATGGCATCAAACTCAAACCATGCAAAATGTTTCAAATCAGTTCAATTCCACAAATATTTAATAAACCTCTACCATAATAAGTTACATCCCATGCCATATGAGGATGAGCTGAAGGAAGTAGGAACATTCAGGCTGGAGAAGAAAAGACTTGGGGTAGGGGATATAAAATCTGCGTTCAAATGTCTGGAAAGGGGAGTCAGACTTGTTCTAATTGATTCCAGATGGCAGGAGGAGGAGAAAGACGATGATGATGATGATGATGACCTGGCAAAGGAGACTGAAAAGAAGTAATCAGATGATACAGAGGAAGAGAAGCTGGAGCATCCAGGAATGTCACAGAATCCATGGGATTAGAGAATATCCAGAATGAGGGGTGGTTAACAGCATTAACAGTTACAACAAGGTTATATAGGATGGGGACTAAAAAATTATTATAGTTGTGATGACATTCAGCTTGTTGACTTTTGTTTTACTTACGGTGACTAAGTCATTTGATCAAACTAGGGGATGTTTATAATCAGTGTCAGTCTCCTTAACATTAAAGAGTATAATAAAGTAGGTCTGAGGTTCCAAACTATCGGAATGGAGGGGTGGATAGAAGACTGACCTTGGAATCACAGGAATACGAGGGTCCAGGTCCTCCCTCTTATGCATCTTGACTATGTGGCCATGGGCAAATCAACTCTCAGGACTTCCACAAACCCTTTAAGACTGTAACTTTCAGATGAGTTATTGATCTTCACCAGTGGAGGGACTCTCTATATTGAGAGTCCCCTCCTCCCCATTGATGAAATCATAGGTCTTGGGGTCTTGGGAAAAGTCCTGGAAAATGACTGACCCACAAAGAGATGATATTTATTTTAACAAAGAGCTGCTGAGAAGGGCACCTGCAGAAGATGAATGACAGCAAGATACATGAGAGGCTGATACAGGATTGCAGGATTTAGAACACGAAGGACTTTATCACCAGGTAGTTCAAGCCCACCATTTTACAGATAAGGTTTAGCTACATAATGGGACCTGTCAAAGATCATACAGATAATGTGAAACAGCACTGGTATTCCAACTCAATTTATCTGACTTTAAATTAGGGCTATTCACTGTATGCAATGAGCACTGTCTGAATTAGAAAATGAGGAGACTTGATTAGTTTCTCCTGCTCATTTAAATTCCTTCATTTAGCAAATGCTTCTCCAAAAGGGGCATTTATGTGGCATCCAGAGTGCCTACATCAGAGAAGGGAAAAGGAAACTCTTGTGCAAGGCAAAGGAGACAGTTAAAAGTGTCAAACTCAAATAGAAATGATCCCTGCTGGCTGCACGCCAACTTAGAAAACCACAAATCAACATTATCCGCGTGGTATTATATTTTTACTTATTTTATTAAATGCTTCCAAATTACATGTTAATCTGATTCAGCCTTGTCCTTACTTTGGTTTTTGTCATCTCTGTATTAAAAGAGGTGTTTTTTTTGTTTGTTTTCGAATCTTGTAAACTAAAAGTAAACAAACAAATCAATTTAAATAATTAATTAATTAAAAAATGAAATCATCTAATCTAACCTCCTTATTATACAGATGAGGAAAATGAGGTTTGAGGCTATGAATGGAGGTAGTTAAGGTCACAAAGCTAGTAAATAGCTAACCTGGGACTAGAATAAATTTGATAACCAAACAATTCCAGCTCTTCTGACACCAATCTGGCACTCCTTACACTATACCACTGGGCTGACAGCAAGTGGCCCCAATAATAAATAAAAGAATTGGTTGTTATTCTTTTAAACTAGGGCTACAGCGAGCAGATCCATTAAAAAAAATCAGACAGAAAGAGATGCAGAATAGTCAAAAACCCAATTAAAATGATGTAGTGTTCAATTATATAGTTTAATCCAATAAACATTTACTAAGCTCCTACTATGTGCAAAGCACTTTACTAAGTAACAGGGATACAAAGGAAAAACAAAAAAAACCAGTCACTTTTCTAAAGCAGCTCGCACTTTACTGATAAGGATATAATAAAAAAAATGCGAAGTCAGATTCCATTGGGAAGGCAATGAATAATAAACTTCCAATACACAAAGATCCTAACATGGGGATAAAGGCCTTACTTATGAATGCTGTCATGTATAAATGTGCATATGCAAGCAATATTAATTCACTTATATTCACCAGTAAAGGAGGACACTCGTAGCTACAAAATTCTAAGAAACAAGACTATCCCTAAGCTCCTAAAGAAATACATTGCAGCAGTTAAAGTTCTGATGGCCCCCCAACAAGCGCCGAATCCAGTCCTTTTTTTCACCTCATCAGGCTGATTCCACTTTACCTTTCTGCAGGTGATTTGAAGTGAGGTAACTGTAAATAAGGTGGGCAAAACAAAAACTTTAAGAAGCCCTGAAGTATAATTTAAGTAATAAGAAATGACCTGAATGCTTTGGGGGAAATAACAGCCAATAGTTCAATTTGCTTTGGGGGAAATAACAGCCAATAGTTCAGTTTGGTCGGAGGGGGAGAGAAGATGAGAGGACAGAGAGATTCAAATGGTGCTTAAACAGAACCTGGTGATTCACCTTGTGATGAAGAGGCAGAAGGGTAAACAGGCTAATTACTAGTACCTATAGGTACAAACCATTCATCATCCATCAATCTTTTTAGTTACTTCTGCACATGAGAAGCATAATTGCCAAGAACTGATTTTGAAAGGAAAGACTCTACCAAAATGCTCGATAGCGAGATTTTTTTTTCTCCCCTAAGCCTTGACTTTTTATTATTTCTACTTTACTCCTAATTTATTTGTAAGCTGGACACCTCTGCTTGCAGCCTTTCAGGCTCTCTTCTGATGTGGAAGCAAGTACAAACTCTAAAGAATTGATCCACATACTAAATAGCTCGTTTGGCAAATCAAGACTCAAAAGAACGCACTACATAGACACGTAACAGAGCTCTCCACATTACTCCTGCCACAATTTTCAAATAGCTGTGACATGAATGTTAAGTAAAGCTCTTAAAAAGGGAAAAGGGACAGAGTTAAATCCAAGGTAAATTGTTATTTTAAGAATAACTTCACTAGTAGAATATTTACTGAAATAACTAGTTAAATTCCTGGTTCTAGTTCATTATTTAAATTTCTAAAAATTCAATATTAGGTCAGTGCTTAGAGCTGAAAAGCTGCCTTGATTAAATGGTGACTTACTGGTGGTTCCAGTTACAGTCATGGGATCAGCAGGTAACATTCCATGACATATTGCTTTTGGTGGCTAGCTCTGAGCATCCACCAAGCAAGGCACTCAAGTCAATAAACTCCACAGAGTTCCTTGCTATTCTTCCTTTCCTTAATCTGCTTCTAGAGACTCAAAACAGAATTATTCCTCGGCAGCATCCAAGCTAAGAACCGTAGGACTTTAACAATTTATTGGTCAACACGCTATAATAGTGAATTGTTGCCCTTCAACCCCAATCTTCTGCTCCAAACCTGTTAAATCTTAAACATAGATAATTCCAAATACTTAATTTTTTTCTCCTTCTACTCCCAGGTTCTACTGGTCAAAGCCACAAAATCAAGTTGATTCCATCCATTGTAGATTTATGGTATACAATCTCAGTTGAATTCCTACCACTGCTCGGCAAACCTATTCTACTCTTACTGAATCTCTGCTATTCCAAACCCTTTCCTCTCTCCTTAAAACTTTAAATGAAACACTTTGTCCCATCCTTCCTACTTCACTGTGGGGATGAAAGTCACCCAAAGGATACTGCTTCAAATCTTCTTCTCCATCTGTAATGGGAATGGGAATTTGAAGATCTTCCCTTCCAATTAACAGACCTAGGGGGAAGTTTGAAGACCTCCCCTGCTTTGAAAGTAAATTCTGCCCCCTAATAGACTGAATGTAGTCACATAGAGCCTGTGGTGGGAGGAGCTTTGCTGAAAAAGGCAGAGCCTACAGGAAGTTGGTTTGGAGCTAGCCAGACATGGGGGGAAAGAGAGGACACTCAGGCAAGGAGTCAGATAAGCTCAGATATTGATATTGTATTGGTTTATGGGAAGGCTGAAGGATGCTGTGGCTCTCAGTGTTATTATGGCTTCTGAATATCGTTGGTACTATGATGGAATTGGCTTACTGGTTTTGGGATTCGATTTTCTAGTATCTAAATAAATGTTTCAAGTTCTTTCCTCTATCTGGAGAATCTGGTATATTTTGTGATCAAACATCATGCGATATTCATAGTCACAGTTTTTTATCATGATTGTAGGTGCTGTAAATATTGCATCAGCACACCATCACACAAAACTTCTCAACAGTAATTCATTCCCTCGGTTTTATTTTGCATTTCTCTCATTATTAGTCATTTGGAATATTCATACGATTGCTAATAGCTTGAATTCTTTTTGAAAACTATTTGTTCATGTCCTTTGGTCACATCTCTATTGAATTCTGGCTTTTGGTCTTTTATGTCTCTTATACTTGACTACATGTCTTGAATACTGAATCCTTTTCAGAGATATTTGATAAAATTTTTTTCCCAGTCATCTATTTTTTTCATATACTAGATCCATTATTTGTGCAAAAGCCTTTCATTTCCTATAATCAAAATTATCTATTTTATTTTTTTGTTATTACCTCTATTCCTTGTTAAGAATTAATTTCTTATCTGTAGCTGTGAAATGTATATGATCTGTTTCTCTTCTAATTTTTTATGGTGTGATCTTTAATATTCTGTGTCCGTTTTTAATTTATTATGGAATATGGTATAAAATATTAGTCTAAGCTTATTTTTCCAATTTTCCCAATAGTTCTTATCAAATGAGAATTCTTTCATAGGTAATTTATGCTTTAGGGTTTATGAAACAGTTATCGAGCTCCATTATTTCTAATTCTTATCTAATCTGTTCCATTGATCTCTTTATTATTTTTTAAAATCAGTAAATACCAAATAGTATTGATGATTGCTTCATTATCATATAGTTGGGAGGTAAGGGTAAGAGCTATGATTCAATCAATGTAAGAAATTCCCAGAAGTCAATTCTTTCAACCAATGTACAATAGCAACCTTCTCACAATTTATAGTTGTCTGCGGCATTGAAAAGTTATGGGAATAGGCTAGGGTCATATAACCAGTATATATGTCAGGGACTAGACTCAAAGCCAGGTCTTTTTAAATCTAATGCCAACTCTCTATCCACTACATCATTCTACCTCTTGCAGTCTGGGATACAAGGACAACAATGAAGTAGTCACTACTTTCAAGGAGCTTAGAGTCTATCATTAAGAGAGTGATAGATAGATAGATAGATAGATAGATAGATAGATAGATAGATAGATAGATAGATAGATAGATAGATGGATAGATGGATGGATGGATGGATGGATGGATGGATAGACGGATAGACAGACAGACAGACAGACAGACAGATAGATAGACAGACAGACAGATAGATAGATAGATAGATAGATAGGTAGATAGGTAGATAGATAGACATAGATATAGGTATAAGACAATTTGAACAGGGTGAGAACACAAACAATTGGGACAATCCAGAAATGCTTTATGTAGAAGTCTGTACCTGAGCTGAACCTTGAGGAATGTCAAGGATTCTTAAAGGGATAAAAAGAGGAAGCAGAACATTCCAGGCATTGGGAATGACCTGTATCCTAAGGAATGGAGGTGGAAGATGGAATATTGGATTTGGAGAAATAACAGATGGTATTTACTTAAAATGCGGGTTGCTTAAAGAGTTATAATATGATATTAAGTGTGGAAAGGCAGACTATCAGACTTTGAATGGGCTTTACATTTCAGGTTGAAGAATTTTTATTTTATTTAGAGGCAAAAGGCAGCCAGGGAAGATTTCTGAGTAGAATACTTGACGTGAAAATTATTTTGGCATCTGTGTGGAATACGAGTTGGAGAGAGGAGATCCTCAAAGCAAAAATACAGTTGGGAAGTGCTTGCAGTGGCCACCTATTGCTTATTAAGTAACAGTCAAACTCCTTTTGCCTGACAATCAAGACCTTTCACAACATGGTGCTATTCTACAGTTTCAGACGTACTACCTCCAAAAGAGATAGCCAAAGTGTAATAAGGTCTTTGGAGATGATGGGTTCTCCATTTTACATAAGGAAATAAGATTCAAAGAGGTTGAATGACGAATTATTGGGCCATGGCTGGTACACAGCGTCATGTGGAGTACAGAAACCACTGTGGGGTAATATGTCCCACTGTTGTGGGAAAAGACCTGCACTTATTTCCCATGTTCTGGGGTAAAAAGAAGAAATCTCGACTGATGTTTTGTAAATCTGATTTGTTCTACTATTGTTGTCTGGAAGAAAGGAGAGCTGGAGAGCCATGTGGCTTTTGGAGGTCCTGGGGAGCTTTCCCAGAAATATTTCTCTTTTACCCCATTTTCATGTGATTCTGGAAAAATCTTATATGCCGGGCCTTGCTGCAAGTTGCCTCTTATGTTGGACACAAAACATGAAATGGTTTGGTGATGACCACTCTGTGTCACGTGGTTAGTGATACCAAATGCCTTTAAAACACCTTAGTTTTTCTATTTTCAAAGACGGGCTGATGTCAGAGGTTATCTAATTTCTAGCTCTTTTCCCAGCATATCCCATAACTTCTTAAAAGGGCAGGGCACATTCTCACTGTGTCAGGCAAGGTCAGAGAGAGTAGCTTGCTTGTTTTTCCTCTGCAAAAATTCATGTTACCCCAGAGGACAAATTGCCAGCTCTCCCCTGGTCTGATTCAACACCATTCTACTAGCCATGCAACACAGTTCCTGGAAACCTAGAGACAAGAGGCTGTGGATACTTCGAACCAAGGGCTGGGTGTACCTAGATTCATAGAACCTCCGCTCTCACCTCTGTACATCTCTCTCTGTTTTCTCAGGGACATGAGAAGGTAACGTGAGCATCCTCCCACAGACAAAGTTTGTATTAACAATCAGGAACTCTGTTCTACTTTTGGTGATGAGAAAAGAAGGAGCAGGAGTGGAACATTTGAAGGGAAAGTTATTAAGTCTAAAAAGCTACTGAGTAAAAATTCTGGTGCTGGACATAAAAAATTACTGTCTTGCAGGAGAACAGTGATCTCAGAATGACATTGAAGAAAGATTTTCAGTTAAGAGATTGTTTAGGCTTATACATAACTTGCATGATCCAAGGAAAATTAAGCTAACACAAATCTAGGTTCTTACTTATTGAGGCTGTATTATTAGCGGCCCTTCTCAGGACTCCATTTGGGTAACAACTTTATACAAAGTTTGGAGGCTTTGCCATTTCTTTTTGTTCCATGTTGACCAGAAACAAATACACATGCTTTTGAAACCTGCAAAAGTCTAAATTTTGTGGCAGCTTTTGTAAAAACAACGGAAACTTTCGTAAAAACAGCTTTAAACATTATGCTTGCCAAGTCCAAACAATGTGCCAACTCTGTGAAAGCTGCAGGTTTTATGCTCACTGAAAGTTAAGGAACCTGGAGCATTCTGACAGTCACTACAAACCATTTAAAAATAGGAGAATGATTATAATTCTATTAATCTCTTCTGTAAATATTTTTAAATTGCAGAGTAAAATAATTTTTTCATAATTTTCCCAGTTTATATACTGAAAGGCCTAAAGCATGAGACTGAGAGTTGGATCATATACCTTAGCTGAATATATGAAATGAGTACTGTATATTGCACTCCAAAGAACACTGGCTTTGAAACCTAGAGACCCCAGTTCAAGTCCTACCTCAACTGATTCATTAGCTTAGCTGCATGACCTTGAACCAATCACATGATCTGTCTGTGCCTTAGATTCCTTTTCTGTAAAATGGGAGAATTGTTCTAGAAGACTTTGCAGATCTCTTGCATTGCTAACATTTTGTGGTCTTAGGATTCTATAGAAGTTAAATAGTATTGAGGAGCAAGAAAGGTGTTGACCAGAAACCCCTTCCCTTTTCTAATTGAGCCCTCCTGACATCTGTTAATCGTGAGAAAGGAATTACGCTAGAAATACATTGTCTAATCATGCCCTCCTTCTGAATTCCCAACCATAAAAGAACTGTTCTTTGGATCACTGTGAAGAAGTTGCTCAGACAATAAAATGCCTTATAATGATTCTTCTATATACTTTTAAAGTTCAAGACTTTATCACTATGGATGCTCCTGACATTTGAGCAGATCACAACCCTTTCATGTCTCCTAATCTTTTGAAATTCTTGGACACGAACATGAAAAGACTAATATGATGCACAGTTATCTCTTACCATAAATTCTTTCACCCACTTTCACTTTTTACTCAAAACACAATTCAGTAGGTTTTTCATTACTTACGGGACAAGCAGGTATGACCATTGCCCTTAATGGAGGAAGAAAAGCTATCCCAGAAAATTTGATAAACAAAGCTCCAGAAAAAATGGTTTTACAAGTTGTATGAGTATTATTTAGATTTTAAAATACTCTAGAGGAAAATAACTTTACATTTTTTTATTGGTACTCATCCAGTCTCTGATCTTACTGAACAATAACTTAAGCAAAAGTCACTAGATGCACTGTTTAGCTTTATCGCTGCTGTTTAAAAAAAGACTTCACTGTGACTTCTTTCTACTTCTTTATGTCATCTGTTACCACAATTTCTCCTTCCCCTCCAGTGATGGGAAAAACACCCTGTAAATGTTAAAGGGCTATCTATATAAAATTGGGCTATTACTGTTATAAGGGAATTCTAAGTATTGAGGGGAATTGCTACCTATTTCAAGTTATCATTAGCCCAGGGGAAGGCCCAATTTGGAACTCCAGGGTTTCAGGAAATATGATAAGTGTGGGTTTGTTTTTCTCCCAGAAAGTCAGCTTTTGGCTATTGCAAGAATTAGCTGCATTGCCATAGAAATTTATTGAAGTTTATTTCTGAAGTATAATACCTTGCGGTTATTTCTCTTATCTGGTTTATAAGTCTTTTCAGCTATGGAAGCTTTTGTCCAACTTGGGTTGGAAAATTTAATCTAATTGTTAAGTTAATTTGCAGAAAATTACAGCTAGTAGGCAGATAGGTAGTAGAAGGAAAAAGTGGTGGATTTGGAGTCAAGAAAACCCCAGTTAAAATCCTGCCTCAGAGATTTAACTAGATTTATAACCCTCTCAGCCTCACTTTATAATTATAAATGATTATAATGACACCTACTAGACGTCTCAGTCAATAGAAGGCCCAGGTCAAGAGTTAGGAAGACTCATCTTTTAGAGTTCAAATCTATTTTCAGACACTTACTAGCCGTGTGACCCTGGAAAAGTCACTTAATCCTGTTTGCCTCAGTTTCCTCATCTGTAAAACGAGCCGCAGAAGGAAATGGCAAACCACTCTAGTATCTTTAACAAGAAAACCCCATGTGGGGTCACAAAGAGTCGAACATGACTGAAGTGACTGAACAACAGAAAAACAGTTATTGTGAGTAGGTAACATATGTATAATGCTTTGCAAACAATAGCACCATACAAGAGTTAACTATTACTATTATTGCTATTACCCTAATTATCAATCATACTCCTTTGAATGAGCACATCTTGGCCTGGTGCTGCCAGAGCACCACTTAGCTGTGCTGGCGAACATAGCTGTGAACACTTAGTCATTGAGAAATACCGGGTTTATCTGTTCTTCATTTTCTTGTAAAAAGAGTTAAACTGACCCGAGTCCTCCTGCTTTATCAGGCGTCAGGGTGGATGGCGGTAGAAGAGAATTGAAAAAGAGTATGTATAAGTGAGCAAAAAGCAAGTGACTTGGTTATATGAGCTCAGCCCTTGCAAGGCAGCACTCTGTACTTCATCCATAAAGCCGAAGGCTTTTTTCATTCACTTTCAAAACCACTTCCAATTTTTCTGCTTAACAGATAAACCTCCATACAAACTTCACTATAAATTCTTCCAGGGCTTGGGTATAGCCTGGGTGGCTGTGGATTCAATCTTGTATTGTAACACGGACCTTTATAAATCCTTCTCATTTTCAGTTTATATCTAGCATTACTCAAATTCATGACTATGAAATTGTTAAGGCAAATTCTACAGTCCCTTCTCCATAATTTGAAATTCCAAATGTGTATTTTATTTTAACGCCGAAAAGTTTCACACTAAAGATAGAGATATAGTGTTAATAATAATTATAAAAGTTTAAATGGCTTCTGGGAACTTAAGTATAAGGAGATAATTTACTTTTGAAAGGTATTAGATCAGGCAATGGGGCATTAGCATTCTCAAGTTAGTTTTCTAGAAGCATTAACTATTTCATTGTGACAATGCAAATGAGTTAACATTTGTATTGGTTTGGCACCTGTAAAATGGGGTTAATAATACTTCTCAAACTTAGCTTACCTTGTAAGATGTCTGGAGGGCAGGGATTATATCTATGAAAACTTCTCAGTACAGTCATATGGGGAGGAGATCATAGACCAGAGGAACAACTCGAATCAGCTGAGATGTGGTCAGATGTGTGATGTGATCGTAAGAACAATATTTTGGTATAGAAGC
>CM053594.1:338993366-339025696 GCA_028646575.1 Pseudocheirus occidentalis | reverse complement strand
GGAGGGAGGGAGAGAGCTGTCCTTGGGCTCAGGAAGACCTGTGTTCAAGTCCCTTCTGAAACATACTGGCTGTGTGACTGAGGGCAACTCACTTAACCTCTTAGTCCTCTGGCTACCTTCCTAAGACTGAAAGTTGCCAAGAAGCTACCAGTCTGAATAGGTAGAAGACATTTACTCAGGAGTTCCCTATATCTTTGCATATGTGACTTATTATCCTTAAATTGTAGTAGACACATTGATTACAGGAAACGCACTGTCTGCATCCCCTAAAGTGCTTAACACAATATTTTATATGGAGTAGATGTAAAATATTTGTTGCTACGTTCACATATACATACATAGTACATGATACATGTACTACACATATATGTATACAATTCATCTAGACATACATATATACACATACATACATAAATATATTTATCCACATCAAATAAGGATTTCTAGGATTCCAAGTAAAATGATAGTAATAAGATAAAAAAATTAATATAAAGTAGGGAGGGGGCTAAATTTTACTTCACAACTGATAAAGAAAGGTTTAATTTATTTGGGTTAACATGAGAAAGATTTGATATGAGTATTTTTCCTACAATTTTATGATACTAACAATTTTAATTTTAAATTTGAAGAGTAGCATTGTAACATACAATAGAGGTCAGGTCTTAGAGTCTTTGTTCCAAGACCCGCCTCTAACATATACCAGCCAGGTGAACGTGGGCATATTACTTAACCTTTCGGTGCCCTTTCTCAGAGTGGCTCTCAGAGTCATAAAAGTGCTTCTGATTTGCATCAGTAAACAGAGGGAGTTTCCATCCTGACAGAATCATAGGGATAATGATAAGGCTTGGACCTGTAATTGCACTGGTATAAGGAACTTCCTTTATCAGCGTTGATCTGTACTGTCACTACAATTTAGGGTTTTAGGGAGTTCCCTAGAATGGAGATGTCAAACACACAGCCCATGGGCCATATGTTGTTCACAGTACTCCCCAAATGCTGCTGGAATCAAATTAAAATGTAATTAGGAAATATTTAACAAAATAAATGAAAACACAATAAAGCACTGATAATGTGGTAACGTAGTTTTCTAAGTCATTATGTGGCCCAAAGGGAATTGTACGTGTGGTCGGTCTAGTGGCCTTCATTTCTTTTTATATTTGATGGCACTAGTTGAGAGCACTTAGAAATTAAGTGACCTGCCCAGGGCCATATAGCCGTCATGTGTCAGAGGAATGATAGAAATTTGATCCTTTCTGGGTTCAGGACTAGCTCTCTATTCACTAAGCCATACTCTCTAGTAGAAGAAAATGTGAGATTCAGACTTCCAAAAAAGCACAACTTTAGTATTTATTCATGTAATAAATATCTTTTTTGTAAAAAGTAAAACTCTGATACCTTACTTAAGCATGGAGATAAGTCTATACTTGACAATGGCGCCAAAGGAGTAGAACCTCTAGCAGGCCCTAGCAAACGGGAAAAGCTTTGAATTTGGGCCCAGTAATGGACTGTACAGTTGGTGTCCAGGGGTTTAAAGATGGTCATCATCAGACTTGCCTCAATGTAATGAATTTTTTCATTTATAACCATTCAAGAAGACTAAGTTACACAGGGCCTCTATGATCTGTGCCAATGTGACTAGATATCTGAAGTATGAAGTAAGTTTAAAGAATTAAATAATTTAAGACTAATAATTTAATGAAGAATATACGGTACATGAAATACAAATATTGTTTTAAACTACCAAATGATAATTCAGGGAGGAGTAGTCATGGACTAATAACAAAAAGAATGAGAGAAAAGATAATTTTTATGCCAAGAATTATGAATAAATAGATGGGTGCTGAGAAACATAGATGTAACTTAAATCATTTAATGGGCAAAACCAAATTCTTATAGGTTTAAGGCTAGAATCAATCTTAGAGGTTGCCAAATCCAATATTTTACAAAAAAGAAAATTAAAGCACAGAACTGTTAAGGTATTTGATCAAGGTGACACATAAGTAATAAGTAGCAGTAGTATAATTTGTACATTTCTCTAACTCCAAATCTAATAGTTTCTCCATTGTACCATGCTTCTTCCTTCAATTAAATTCAATAAACATTTATTATATATTTACATAATACGTATGGCGTGTATAGCAAAAGTGTGTGTAGCATATACACATGGTATACACACGTTATACACATATGTATATGATATACATAATGTGTGTATATGTATGTGTACATATGTACTTACATGCATGCACTAGGCACTGGAGATTCAAAGATAGTTATAACACAGAATTTGACTTCAAGAAGTTTACCACCTAACTGAGGGGTAAGGTGTAACACAATTGTGATATAAAGGAAAATGTGATAAAGTTTAAATTACTCTGAGAAATTTGAGGAGGGAAAAAGGGTTTCATAGCAATTCTGGCAGCTGAATTGTCACTTGAAGGCAGAGTGGGACTTCAACAGACAGAGATGGATGGATTTGATTCTAGATGCAGAGGCTGGCATATAAAAAGGCAGAGATGAAAGAAGTTAGGGTGGGAAAAGGGGAGAGGGACGAGTGTCGTTTGCCTGAAACAACAGAACGTGGGGAAGGGAGTTAGTAGTGTGACAAAAATCTGGAAAGTTAGATTAGGGCCAGATTGTGGAGGGCTCTGACCATCAGAATTTGGAGTTTATTTTGCTAGGCTATGGGGACACATTGAACATTTCTGAGAAGAAGGGTGATAGGGTCAGAGTAGAAGGTTATCTAGGCACCATTGTGAAGCTAAGAGTAAATTACAACAAAAACTCTTGGCTGAAACCGTTAAGAAAGTTGTGCTTTGATAGAAGTCTAGCTTATTTTCTTGCTCTTATTCATTCAGCAAGCATCCATCCAACCCTAAACATTTATTTTAGTTTCACTGAAGAGATAAAACGGATTCAATTTTGGCTTTGGCTATGCCACTTCGAGTATGTCTGCTAGTATGGCAGCCTGATACATTATGAGTGTGAGCATTCTCCTCTGTCAAATGAGGTTAATAATCCTTGAACTGTGGACCTCCGTGGGCTGTGGTGAGGCTTAAGTGAGAAGAACAGATGTAAAGTCATGACCGTAATAACGAAAAGGGATTCTTACTTTATTGTGGGAATCTGTGCTTGGGGGAAGCAAAAGCATCCCTTTTTTTTCAGTCAGTTAATAAACATTTATTAAGTAACCAGCATGTGCCAGACACTGGGCTAAACCCAGAGGATACAAAGAAAGGCAAAAGCCCATCCCTGTCCTCAAGGAGCACACAGTCTAACAGGAGAGACAACATGCAGACAACTATGTATAAACAGAGACCTCTAGAGCACACTGGAGATAACCAACAGAGGGAAGGTGCCGGCATTCATGAGGATCCCACCACAGGTCTCAGCACCAACCCTTGCAGCAGGATGAGGACATGATAGCTGATGTGTTGGAGACAGAGTCAAGATCCAAAAAGATGGGATGGGATAGATAGATAGATGATAGATAGATAGATAGATAGATAGATAGATAGATAGATAGATAGATAGATAGATAGAGATAGATAGAGAGATAGAGAGATAGATAGACAGATAAATAGTCAATATGCATAAAACTCAGCTGAATACAATATGATGAAACATATTAGTGATAAAAGTAATGACCTGTACTTGGGGTAAAAAAAAATTCCACAAGAAGAAAGAGATGTGTTGAGACTGAAAAGTCTTAACCATCACTAGATAGCAGTTCATCTGAGACAAGATCTAGAGCAGGGGTGGGGGACCTGCGGCCTCGAGGCCACACAGGACCCTCTAGGTCCTCAAGTGTAGCCCTTTGACTGAATCCAAACTTCACAAGAACAAATTCCCTTAATAAAAGGTTTTCTTCAGTAAAAATTGGACTCGGTCAAAACGCTGCACCCGAGGGCCTAGAAGGCAACATGTGGCCTCAAGGCTGCAGGTTCTCCACCCCTATTCTACGGGTTTTTTTAGTGGATATAAGTGTAATATGAGTCAACAGTCTCATTTGGCAGTCAAAGAAGATAATCCAGTCCTAAGCAACATTAAAAAAAGGAATGGTTTGCAGACCTAGGAAGGTGATAGTCCCATTGTACTAAGCTTTAAGCATATCAGATCTAGAGTACTGTTTTATGTATCATTTTTAAGGCATCACTTTTTAAGGAGGACAATGAGCATCTAGAAAAGGGTGACCAGGACAGCGAGAGACTTCTAGACCACTCCAAAAAAGGCTCTGTTGAAGGAATCTTTAGCTCAGAGAAGACCTAGTGGACAAGAAGAAATCTGGCTTCAAGTGTTTTAAAGTTTGACACGTAGAAGAGGGAATAGACTTACTCTGCTTGTTCTGCTCCTCAGAACACAGGACTGAAGGAAGTGATGCTACAGACAAGCAGATCTGGGCTCAATATAAGAGAGATTTTCCTAACAATTAGAGGTAATCAAAAGTGGGATATCTTGGGAGGCATGGAGTTTCTTCCCTTTAACCACTTGTTGGGGTTACTGTCGAGGGCATTCTCTCCTCTGAGCCCCCTTTCATCTCTAGACCTGAAGAGACCAAATCAGCGTCATGATAGTATATTCAATAAAGGCAGCATTTTAGAGAAGGGAGAGACCAACTTAAGCCACCACATGGGGGAAGATGTGAGAGAGCTAATTTTTGTGCTGGGCAATGAAGGACAGATGGGCTCTGAACATGAGAAGGAGAGAAAGGCATCCCCAGGCATAGACAGCAATAGGTATGGAGGTTCAGAGAGGAGAATGGGCTTGACACGTGTGGACAATGAGGAGATCTGGCTCTGATGCTTTTGCTTTTGTCTGTTAGAGAGAAGAAGAAGATTATGAACAGAAGTTGTCATGCCTCATCAAGACTCTTCCTGAAGCCCAAGTATGCTCGTTTCTGGGAAGAAATGGCGATGGAGAGTCTCCTCAGGACAGGACTTCTGGATTGGCTGTGGCTAACCTGTGCTGTTGGTGGAAGAACAAGGATATTATCTACATACATCTCACTTGCTCTCCACTCTACCATGTAACTATAACAAGGACTCTGTTGTTTACATAAAGCTATTCTCTGAACTCTGCATCGAGTCATTGACATTTATACACCCATACCTACATGTTTATGTGCACACAGCCAAGAGGCTGCAAGTGTAGAAGTCACTCACAGGCCCTTTCCAATACTGATCAATGAGCAAAGAAGTTTAAACTTGGTCTGTTTTTCTACCGTGGGTTGTTTCAACTCTCTTTCAGCAACTTAGTGGCCCTCAGCTCTGCAGGGCTTGCTATATGGGTGCCACCCTTAGTGTAAACACCCATTTGACTTTGGCCCTACTGTAGTTCAGGACTCCTGAACTCAAACAACGCACTAGCTTTGGCCTCCTCATCAGCAGGGATTACAGACACCAGGTCCAGTGACATGTAATTTTAAAACACAGACAAAACAGGATCCAGTTAAACTTCTTTTACTCAAAGAATAAGCAGGGTAACTAGGCCAATCACGTGGCAGAACATAAGTTAAACACGCAACAGGGTATAAAAGGTGCATTTCTGTTCAATCTTCAGAAGTGAAAAACATGTATTTTGTTCTGTAATTCTTAATACTATGCTTAGCTGTTAGAAATGAGTAGCGCCTATGCTTTCAAATTATGCTTTTTTTTATAGTTTCCAGATTATATTCCTTCATATTCTCATAGTTTTCCTCTCACTGAAACAGAATTAGACCCCTCTTCTGTTCCAAGCCATACCCCCCTGCCATTGCCAACCTATCGCTGATTCTCTTTTTTTGGAATGGATTCAAAATGAGTTTTTCAATGAATTGTTTCATATGTTAAAGTTCACGACTAATTTCAGATCTTTAAAAAACAAAGACTCTCTGATAACTTTCATTATTTTCTTATAAAAGTATATTTGCTTGTCATGAAGTCCTTTTTAAACCTTTAAAGCATACGTTTTTTAAAGAACTAAGTATGCTTAGTCATATTAAAATTTCATGGAGTTTTCATTTTATTTAATTTCAAAGGAGTTAATAGCATGAACATAATATGAACGGAAAATTGTAGCACGTCAGACCAAGTATTTAACATAATACCACAGTAAACTAGGCAAAAGTAAAATGGCACCAGGAGTTACAATTGTTCCACAGCAATGTGTGTGTACTAAAATTAAGAATTCAAAGGATTCCTTCACTAGGCAAAGAAAGATACAGCAATGCAGAATAAAGCCAATTATAAAATACTGTTGGAACCAGTCAGAAGAAATTTCTAAACCCAGTACGCATAACATATAATCAAAGCTTTTGACTCTATTGGTATTGGAAAGCTTTTTTTTTCTTGCCTCCCCGTATTTCTCAACTGAAAAACCAGACTACCAAGAGATTTTTTACAAAGCTTCTGTAAGCCGTCTTCAAATGTCTAAACATGGTATACGTATCAATTTCTATGAAAATTTCTAGCAAAATATAGGAAGTTGTATAACACATATTAAAAGTGTACGGTGGCTCTATTTTGTTTTGCACAAAAACACAAGAAATATGTAAGTAGCAAGGGTGACCTCCAGTGTGCAGTAAGTTTATGTCATTGAATCTTTCCTATAAAGTAACCTGTGCACTGGCCTATTTACACTATTTTTAACATCAGGGAAAAATGAATTTTCTATAATAAATGGTCTTCTAAGTAGATACCAACTTTTCTAATTTGAAAGCAAGGCTATCTCTTGTAGGCTGAAAATCTGAAGGACACGAAAAGACAAGATAATCTGTAACCAAAGTATTTTGATAACAGTTTCTTAGAAATCTTCCATTCCTTAAAGCTCCAGGGAATTGTTTAAACTGAAATTTTGAAAGGATTGTTGACAATATTTTAAACCAAATTTCTTTTACAAAAAAAAAAACCCCAAAAACAAACCCACGATCAATATTATAGATGTCTTAGCCCTACATAAAGCATGTGGGTCCCAGACAGAATTTAACATCTTCTCCTATAATACCACACTCTACTCCTCTATACACTGGCACCTTCACACCATAAATTTATACCCTGGGATCTGAAGGTAAACTGCTCTTTAGCAAGCCTGTAAGGTCAATAGCTTTTCATTAAAGATGGAGATTTTTTTTTAAATGCATGAAAAGAACAGCTTGCCAGATTGTACAATATAATTTCTGGTTGTCTCCAAAGATAAACTCATGAGGCTTTGTTTCACAAGCTAATCTAATATCACTCAGTTCAATCTCTTCCAGGATAGATAGCAAAAAAATCATCTCAAATACCAAGAAATTTTCATTGTAAATTTCATTTTAATTTCTGGAATTAGTAAACAACTTAAACTTTTCAAAATGAGGTTTCTTTTCAAGAGATTTGGGTAGTAAAATATCCAGTTCTTTCTCAGCTAACTAGACCACACAAAAGATCTAATTATATGGGTGCCCACTCGAGCTACTGTCTGTCAGCGTCAGTGTCATTCAGGGTCTGTCACTGTTTCCATTAGACACGTCGACTTTCAAAGGTTTATAACGTGGACGTTAAAAATTTGCTCCAGGCTGACTCTTGGCATAAAAGGTAAAAGGCTGAGAATGAATTGCTTTTTATGAATATTCATAACAATCAATATGGACTTTTATAACTCCTAGACAGTGAAAAAGAGGTGTGTAATATATATAGATATATATATATATATGCATATACACACATGTAGATATATACATAGTCTGGTTTGCTAAAAAAATAATGCTTGATACAACCTAGCCCCAATCTAGCTTTCTAAACTTCATGGACATTACTTTCATATATCTATATACATATACACAATATATACATGCATGGCAAATATGGAAGCACACATGATGTGTGTATGTACACACATTATTTATGCATAGTGTATATGATAATACATATACATGTGTTTATAGGTGCATACATATATATATTTATATGTCTATAGAGAGTCTGGATTGTTTTTATTTAAATTTGTAACAGCATACATACATAGGAATATGTATTATAGAAAATTTTTAAATTCCAAAGGCTATGAATATAAATACTTATGAAAGGCTTCGAAATGACATTTCTGATGCAATTCTAATTTTCATGACTTGCAAACTAAGAAATATCTAATTGCAGGGCAAACTTTTTTGAAAACACCAACTTTAGTTATTCCTTTAGACTTGTTATGATCTATGGTGTCAAGAGTCTGTGGACTGCCTACTAAGATGTGCCTAAGCAGGCCTTGACATGACGGACCCTAACCATTATAGTCTATTGTGTCAATATTTTGCTGCTAAGGAAGATCCACAGAAGACTGCTGAACTAGGCCTTTGCATATCAGACAGCAATGATGACTCAATCTATTATGTCAATAATATGGTACAAAAAAAAGCACCCGACATGATTTGTATACAATCACTATTACGGGCATGTTTTGCCAATGATGCCCTTGAAATATTCTCTAAGCACTCAGAGAATGTAGTACTTTAAAATATTATTAATTTCATTTATTTCTTTCTCCCCCCAAACCTGATTTTGAATGATTTTACTTGGGGTTAAGAATACCCTAAATTGCAATGAGTTGCACTGACACATGGCAAAATTCAGTACTTAAAGTTTGTTTGAAAACTTAGGGTTGCATTCTGTTTAGAGGGGTGTTTTTAAAAATCTATTATAGCCAAGTTGTTGAGTAAATAACAACTTCCACCCTGATCTCCTAAAATAAGGAATCAAAATATAAACTCAATTATGAATGGATCTCACACAAGGAGGTTTCGGTATTGAACTTGTATGAATTCTCCATTACATTCTTCATCATTTGGGTACTGGAGAAAAAAGCAAAGAATTAAGCAACAAACTTTGGTTCCTCTTTGGTTTAGTGAAGCCACAATAAGTGAAGCCCCTACAGACCTCTTTGACTAACTCATATGCCTCAAAGGTTTATTGAGATTGCCTTTTGTTGCAGATATCAATCCAGAGTGTTGATAGCATCACTGAAACTAATTATTTGCTGCTATTTAAAAACCCATGGTTACATTTTAAAATAATATCTCATCAAAGGTATAGCAGGTTATTTAAATCATAGTTTCTCTTGGAATTATTTTCATTTCAAACAAAGTCAAAAACTTGGGAGTATAGAGAAATGAAAATTAAATGCAAAGGTTTTTATTAAAACAAGTTCATTTTTAAAGTTTTTTTTTTAAGAAAGCACTGGTAAAAATTAGAAGGGTGTCTGCATATTAAATTTAAGGTTACAAATTAAATCCAGCAAAAATGACTGATTATCTGTTATGGGCAAAGCACTAAGTGAAAATGGTAAACAAAAATAAATTGGAATATTTAAATCAAGGCCTTTACGAATTGTGTGTAAATGGCCTACAGATTTATTTGCGGTGGGCATAATGTTCTTTTTGTGTATTGATTCTCAAGTAAGAGTTTCTCAGAGGTGTCAGGCATGCCTATATATCTGGGTAAAAGAGTCTTTAAAAAAACAACAAGAACTTGGCTCTGCTTTCATAATGCAGGGTTTTGGCAAAGTCGGCAAGTTTCTTAAATGAAGATCTTTTTTTTTGCCCCCTCTGGGTACCAGGAGACCATTTTAATTCACTCACCAGATAAATTCTCAAAGGAACTGGTGTATATGGTAACATAGGAGCCAATATCCCAGCTATCAGTTTTCATACAGCCCGGCTGGACCTTTACATTACTGCTGCCCCAAATTTATTGTTCTTTCATTGCATCTGTCAGCATTTCCTGACAGCACATTATGGAGCACATGGCTAAAAAGTCGGTATCAATCAGTCCACGATCATGCAGATATAAGTAGCAGACTATTGATAATGGGCCTTAAATCAGATCATCATGGCTTAAGCATAAGATTCTTAAAAGGCAGCAACCCCGCAGGAACTCCTCCTTGCTTGCACCTGTTACAAACTCTACAAGGTAGTTACTACTACCTAACACCTACAACTTCTCCAATGACAAAAAAAAAAAATCCATTAAAAATACACACCCCCGCCACCCCCACCACACATTGCACCATATAATGTATCATGAAAGCAAAGGCGGCAATAATACAACTTTGCACTGTACCTTTTTTTAAACAATGTGCAGCAGAGATAGGGTACAATACCTGCCATTACATTAATGTTTTTTTTTCTCCCTCTACTGATAATGGCAGTTTTGTTGTGCTTTGAAAACGTCTTACTTCAAAAAGCACTTCAATTTGATATTAACAAGAAAAGTGAAAGAGTGTGTGGGGTTTTAGAGACGTTCTTTGCCAAACTTAAAGCATCGTGTTAAAAACAAAGGGATCTAATTTGTCCTAGACATAAATAATCAAACAAAACAGGGGTTGCATGCAAATTTAGTAACATAAAATTTAAGGTGATAAACAGAACGGAGCCTGGCTCCTTGTTTAGTATTCCTTAGTTATCAGCATAATTGCCGCATGTCTGTCATCACCAGGAAAAGAAGAAAGTGTCTTTCTCAGCTGCTCCCCTGCTTGTTTTGTTCGCTGTATTCTTGTAAAGTGGGACAAAATAAGTGTCATTTAATGAATAGTGCTATTCTTTGTCTGACAGCTTCATATCTGTTAGGTGTAGGAGGCCTCGTACTTTCCTTTTCTGATAATGTTTTTGACAGTGTGCTAAATTCCTCCCCCAAAAGGCCGGCGTGTATATTCTGCTAAAAGGGGCTTCATCTCTCCTGAATGGGTACCCTCTTTTAACCCCCTTCAGCTTCTGTTCTTACATTAATTGAGCTGATCAGATTGAGCATATGAATTTGTCTTTGATGTATTCGTATGTTTAGTTGACGTTGCTCTCTCTCTCATTGGCAGCGGACAGAGCTCTCAGACAAATAGGACTGTTGCCGTGGCAACAGGCAATAGCTAGGGATCTCTTGAAAAATATTTTTATTTCAAAATTCAAACTGGAAAATTCTCACTGGATATGGTTCTCAGTTCTAAACGTGTCATATCTAATGATGAATGCAATTAGGAATCCCACCAGTGTTTTAAATAATAAATTAGGCTAATTTTCTAGGCCTGGCATAATGACATACAAATACTAAAAAGACGTCTTCTTTTTTTAAAATCCATGACAAAGGACTTATTAATGACTTTTGTTCTTAGGATTTCAAATTACGGGAATGGTAGACTAATGATATAGCTTTCTGTCTGCTGAAAACTAGAGGCCTAGAGGTAAACTTATTTTTAAAAACATACACACATACCTCAAGCTGCTCTGATATTTGGTTACTCCATTTTTAAAAGCAGGTGTAGAAATCCCTTTACAAATGTTGAAAGCTATAGCAGTTGGTAAATCTCAGTGGGTAAAAAATGCCCATAGCCATTTTTAATTACTGAGCATGAAAAAAGGCATAGATGTCGACCATAAGTTTTATGGGCCTTATAATCTTAGAAGGCTGGATTTGCCATTTTCCCCATCTTATTCAAAATACAAAGAAACAATGAAAAGAAAAAGCCTTCATTAAGGAATTCAGAGTTCTATTTCCCACAGCTTATATATGTTCATACATAATTACACAATTCCACTTGATATCAGTCTCATTAGAAGGATCTTTCCAAGTTTGGCTTTGAGAGCACTGCAATTCAGGATACAGTAGCATGATTTCCAGGTTTTGTTATAACATATCATTATATTATAATGAAAGTCACCAAAATATATTAAATATTGCCATGTCTTATGTATTTTCATTTTAGATTATTTCAATCCTCAAAGAATCAGTTCCTCTTATCTTTACACGTAACAATGTTAATGAAGAGTATTTCACTAAATGGTTTTAACTATAAAAGGCAAAGATATCAGTGTCTTTGATAAGGAAAAACAGGTGAACGTAGACTATTTAATAAGTCTATGCATCTGTCCTTCCTAAGAGAGAGAAATAGGTCATTTCAAGTCTTTGGGTCATCAGCAGGCAGAGCACCTGACAAGTGGAAGAAATGAAGCCTGATCCAATACTAAGGGGGCTTATAATAGATGAGTCTGGCCAACTCACATATGGAATTTGTATGTAAAAAGAACCTCATCAAAAGAAAAAAGAAAGTATACATAAGAGAGTAAGTTAATTCAAATTTCTATATTTTTACTGCTTTTTTCCCTTAAGTATTATGGTGACAAATGTTTTAATCAAAAATATTTATAATGCAAGTCAAAATAACAGCATTAATATTATCTCTGTAGAAGTCATATCATATAACATACAACTATCACAAATCTTATTACCAGATGATACTCCTGAAACACAGAGCCTAGCAAGTAAGCAAGTAAGCATTGGTAAGTATTTAAGTATTACTTAAATTAAAAGAATTACTTAAATACTTTTTAAAATTTCTGCCTGACATTGCCTTCAGTAACTAAGATGGGAATTTTTCTCAGACACTAACACAGAACTCACATATCACATGGTGTTGGAATAGCAGAGGCCAAAATGAGGCAACAAACTGGATGTGAAATCAGAGGAGCTGAGTTCAAAATCCAGCTCTCTAAATTACCAATGTGACCAGGCAAGTGCTTTGTCTGTCTAAGCCCAAGTCTTCCCCACTGTACATTAAAGGGACTGGACCGGATGTTCTCAAGTCCCTTCAAATTCATGATCCTATCAATTGTGGCATTCATTTGTTGAACAAAACTTTTTTCCTTCATAATCACAATATTCAGAACTGGGTTTTTAGTCCACTTTGTCACAGAATCAGGGAGGCTTAACAGCTTTGTGACTTTGGGCAAAGAACTTCACTTGAGCCTCAGAGTTTTCTCATCTCTAAAACCAGGATCATGCTAACCCTACATCAAGGGAAGTTGTTGTGACAGTCCAGGGAAATGACAGCTGCTAAAGTACTTTGTAAACTCTAGAGTCTAATTCAAATGTATGGCTTTCCTGTTATCTGGTTAATTTACCACATTAACAACCTACAAGACAGGAACTCTAACTCTGAGTTTCTGAAACTACCACTGATTTGTATTCAAAATCAATAGTCATCTGAAAAAAATATATATAATTATACATATATATCATTGTAAAGACTTCAGACTCCACTGGTAGCTGAATCAACTTTTCAGGAGAATCCTGGCACTCACCCACAATCATCTGTCATCCAGGGTCACACTGAGAGCCAACAATACTCAGAACGGTAAAGCTCCAGTGAAACCTCAGTTATTCCAGTGAAGCAAGGTAAGAAGTAGGGAGAAGAACATGGTATTTAAGTTCCTGGGAGATTTAACTTAATTTCATGATTTCAGAGAAAAGCAAGTATTTTGAAGTGGTGTGTTTTGCTTTCCAACATTATATGCACATAAATATCTGTTTACTTTAAATCAGTGGTTCTCAACCTTCTTAATGCGGCGACCATACTCGTATGTGGGGGCATCTACACGTGGTGGACCTGCCTGGAGACAGACAGAGGAGCAGTATCTCGGCTCCTGGTTCCTAAGACCATTGGAAATATGTATTTTCTGATGGTCTTAGGCAACCCCTGTGAAAGGGTCATTTGACCCCCACAGGTTGAGAACCGCTGTTTTAAATGAAAGAAGAGGGGGGGAGGAAGATGGTGGAGAGCCATTCTTATTCCTTTTTATCAGAGTCCCTACACTCCTTTTCTAGAGGACTCAGAAGAAAAGTGATAAAGGAAGAAGAATCAGTTTGTTAAAGTTCAGTACCTTTCCACTGTCCTTTTGAGGATGAGAGGTCATACAGCAGTTACACACACTAATTCCACTTTTTCTCCGCCATTTTTAAGTCATTTTTTATCACAGCACAGGATGATAGATTTAGAGCCGATAAGGATTTTACGAAGCCATCTAGTACAATGCCTAAGGCCATATAAAAGTGGATGATGGAGCCAAAGTCCAGACTCAGGCCTTTTGACTCCACATTGAAGTGTTCTTTCTCTAAGATCACATGAAGATTATTTTTAAAATTACCATGTTTCTATTCCTGAAATCACTTTTTTGGGGGGAAGGGAGGCAGGTCAATAAAGCTGGGATTAAAGAGAAATTTACCATGTGGATAAGTATTTCATATTTTTTAAAGTATTGCAAAGATGGTATAATATATTTGTAGAGCTTTTTGCAAAACTTAAAATACAATACAAATGTTAGCTATTATACTACTTTCCTGTATAGGAAATAATATATTTATACACTTGTGGTTATACATTTCTCTGCGGTATTGCATATCTTAGTATCATAGATGCAAAGCTGGAAGGGATCTTACAAATCACCTAATCTCTCCCCCTCCTTTTATAGATGTGGAAATCAAGGTTCACTGATGTTAGGTGACTTGCCCAAGGTCATACAAGTAGTAAGCAGTGAGCAGAGATTTGAACCAAGGTCTTCATACTCCAAATCAAGTATTTTTTCCTTTGTACCTAACATGTCTCTTTTAATATTTATATTTAACTGGATCAAATGCAAAAAAAGAAATAACAATCAGTAAAGACAGAAGGTCTAAAGAGATATTTATAACAAACTCCTTTTAGCATGAAGTAGAGAGAGTCATTGTAGTTTGACCCTAATATCACAGTCCTGGTTGGGCTATATGAGGAAAGGGAAACAGCACTTATGATTTAAAAAAGATGGGGAAAGCGTAAAGTCAAGCCAGCGAAGCATAGAGAGTGTATGCTGGATGCTGCACAATTTTGAGAGCACTAAGAGATTGACTTTTGAGGTATCCCAAAGAGGACAAGATCTCATAGACTTGGGAAAAAGCCCAACTCTTATAATGACCCCAAAAGGAAACCAAGAGGATGATAATAATAACCCACTTTTACACTTATTTCCCCATACTTAGCAAAATGTCGTGAGGATAATCTATTCATAGGTCAAAAGCATCTTTAAAAAACATTGAAAAAGGAACAGATAGGCTTTAGGGCATATATGCAATAGCAGACCATACCTTTACAGTCACCCAACTGGATGAAAAGTGAAGAGAACCTACGATTCTATTTTACTTGTCGTTTATTGATTATGAGAAAATATATGATTCATTAAAGCAAAAGACAATCCTAAAGATCTTCCTCCAGTGAGGGCTCTTTAATGCATAAGTCAAAAATCATGCACGATTCTTCACCCACATACTATTATCACATCACAATCAAGGCGGATGTCCATTTCAGATTCAAGTGGAAGCGCTATTCCTCGTTGGTGGGAAGATACTACAGATCTCTGAGTTGTCTCATGACGTTATGCTCAATGCACTAGATTTGGGAATATCAGCAAGCTTCCTAAGTAACATTCATGATTATTCAAGAGTTTGGAGTACTGCTAAAAACAGGACAAAACCACAAGTGGGAGAATGCCTAAGGGTCAACCTATGATATGCAGTAGGACGGGTAATCCATAGAATTTGTCTGTCTAAATATAGGACAGCATATCTATATCTATATTGGATAGCATATAGATATATATGACTGTATGTATATTATACATATATGTAGGTATGTGTAAATATACACATTCATACACAGAGAAGACACTGAGACTAGATAACTTAGGCCCAGGATTGAAGAAGGCTGCATTTCTATGGGGAAATTGGATAGTTCTTTGAATGAACCTGAGTTTTCTGCAAAATAAAGATCAAAAGCCATCTTTTTAGCAAAAGTAATCTTCTGGTAAGGTTATTATGGACGTGAATCATGAAAATACTAGCTCTTCCAAATAATTAAAGCTGAGGATTACTTAAAAGGCAACAAGGGGGGCAGCCAGGTATCTCGATACACAGGGAGTCAGGCCTGGAGTCAGGAAAGGTCATCTTTCTGAGTTCGAATCTGGCCTCAGACACTTACTAGCCGTGTGACCCTGGGCAACTCACTGAACCCTGTTTGTCTCAGTTTCCTCATCTGTAAAAATGAACTGCAGAAGGAAATGGCCAACCACTCCAGCGTCTTGGCCAACAAAACCCAAAACAAGGTCAAGAAGAGTCTGAGGTGACTGAAACCAATGAACTACAACAATAAAAGGCAACCAAGAGAAGGGTGGCAGGTGCCTTTAAAGAGGTGCACAAGAGAAGCAGCAGTAGGGATACCTTCTTAGAGGTGCATGACTCTAAATAAAAGAATAATTAATCATGAAGTGAGGACAAGGGGTAATCAGTGGATATCCCACGTGCTCTGTCTGGGCAATCAGAAGAAATCCCCAAGCTCGACGGGTAGACCCCTTGTGGCAAGTTTATAGAAAGGCTCGGACAAGAGTCATATAGGAATAGGCAGGTGGAAATGGGCCACAATCTGCATCCATCAAAGCATCAAAGAAGCAGGGTTTTTTTTTTTCTTCTCTTTGAAAAGAACAAGGAGAAAAGAAAGTCTGTATCAGAGAATCGCTTCTGGCCTGGAGCAGCATTGTCACAATCTCCATCTTCCACAGAATAATAATTCCGCTACACTTTTAGTTCCCCAGTTGTAAACTAAAAGTGTATTTCTCATTACAAGGCATTAGAATAAGGTACTTCTGTGTTGCTCTCCCCTTGCAAAAGAAAAGCCTTGTCTTTCAGCATCTGGAATATTCTGAAGCATCGAGGCTTGTTTCTCTCATTACTACAAATCTCTTCTTAATCTAGATTGTCTATTGACTGCAAAGCTCAAATTTAAATCAGCTCCAGGAGCATCCCAGAGACTAAGACGAACGCCGCATATCCGTTACTGAAATGTATATTTTACGCCACAACGTTCAAGCAACAGAACCTCAAGAAATCTTTTTTCTTAATTGTAAACGGCCTTCAAAATGAAATAGCTCCATGTGGAATCTTACTGTAAACGTCTCACTATAGCCTTCATTAAAAAAAAAACTTAAATTCAATTTCAGATTACTTTCACTTCACACATCTTTAATATCTCTAAGATAAAATGACTAAGGTGATAGAGGTTATTAATATGTGATTTATGTTTCAAATACGTTATTGGACTTTATTATACAGTTATATGCGTTCTATATTGCTAGGCCCAAATTTAGTATCACAGGTTTAAAAGGCTAAATTTAGTACCCAAAAAAGCAGCAAAAGTTGAAAATCTCCATATCAATTCCAGGACAAATCATCAAGTTTTAAATAAAAACCTCAAAATGCTATAAGGTTATATTTTGATTTCCTTCAATCACAAAAATCAGTATTTTTTTGTTTTTGTTTTGTTTTGTTTTGTCATTTTTCAGTCATGTCTGACTCTTCATGACCCCTTTGGGGTTTTCTTGGCAAAGATACTGGAGTGGTTTGCCATTTCCTTCTCCAGCTTATTTTACAGCTGAGGAAACTGAAGTAAACAGGGTTTAGTGACTTGCCCAAGGTCACACAACCAGTAAGTGTCTGAGACTGTATTTGAACTCAAGTCCTCCTAACTCCAGGCCTGGCACTCTATGAGCCATCTGGCTAATATATGTGTGTGTGCTTGTGTGTGTATACATACATGCATACATATATGCATACAAACATACATACGTATGTATACACACACATTTAAGCTTCTAAATTATTTTAGAAATAAAATGCTAAAGCTGACATAGAACAAATGAAATTTAGAAAAATAGATGATAATTTGGCAAACTGTGATTAAATAAAAATTATTTCGGGCCTAAGTGAAATATTTGCTTCAGCAAAGAATTCCATTTTGCAGAATTTTAGTTCGTTTGATTTAGATATCTCATCCAGATCCATATAAATAACTCTCTAGGAATATGACTTTGGGAGAAGGTGCTTGGCCTGAGGTGGTAGAGGAATAAGGATGGGAACTGAAGCTGATATTTCATTGGCACATGAAACTCACGGATAAAGTAAATTTCTCTATCAATGCAGAGGCAGCACCTTCTCTGCCACTTAAAAGTCTTGGAGAGTCACTTGTGGCAAGTGCTTGACCAGTGATATACAGTATGTGTCTAAGGAGGGACTTGAACCCAGATCCTTCTGGTTCCCAGGTCACCTATCCAGCCTCTCAAATAATGACTGCTGCCCAGGCTGTGCTACATGCCACTATGTACATGGTCCAAATGTGTACTTAATTAGACAGACAGACACTGCAGCCAGACAATAAGCTGGTCTCAGAATCTAGCAGGAGAAAGATATAGGGCTGACTTGGAGGATGGTTGGGAGTCATGTACTGTCACAGGCTCCAAATAAATTTAGAGTCATCCCAAAGGCCAGAGTGAATATTGGTGCTGGGTGAGTGTGAATAGACTATAATACATCACAAACAATGAGTAGCTGGAGAAGCATATAGGTTGAAGTCAGAGAAATTTAAAACTAGCAAGGGTGGCATGGGCCACATAGCAAGAGTGGCATCAATATGATGCCAAGAAATCTACAGAGAGGTCTGTAGCACGTTTGGTGGACTCCTTTAAGTGGTTTTATTTGTCAATAGTCATGCAGGATAGGCAGGTATGAAAGAGGTGTAATATGCATTGCTAAAGGAAGTATTCACATTGGTGAAATCAAATATTTAGCTATTATAAGTCACATATACTAAAATGTATAGCACTAGTTATATCTGTGGCACAGATAGAAGGTGTAACACTATCTACGTAACCATAGGCAAGTCCCTTAAGCTCCTCAAACTCAGTTTCTACATTTGTAAAATGGGAACATTAATTCTTGAGCTGCCTACCTAGAAGGTTAGCACTCTGTAAACCTTAAAATGCTATATAAATTTAAATTATTACATGCAATAATTTAAAGAATGTAGCAGCTATGATCTTATAATCAACTATTGAATAATGTTTCAAAAGTTTATTTGTAAATTAATTATTTGGAACTCAAAACATATTCCTGTAGAAACAATGCTTTTGTCAATGAAACCTGAAGAAATTAAGTTTCATACTAAGAGTAATAAGAGATCCTAACAATTGTATATTAGTTTTTCTGTAAGAAAATGTGTTTCCAAAACTCCAACTCTACCACAAGGGAAAAGCATCAGATGGAGAATAAAAAACTCTTATGTTCTGGCTGTAACACTTACTACCAGCTGTGTGATGTTGAACAGACAACCTGACCTCTCTGAGACTCAGTTTTCTCATCTGTGAAATGGAGGAAGAGATGGAGTTTGAATAAAGAGATACCAAGATGATTTCCAGATATGAAATTCTATGATGTGAGATTCTGAATATAGCTTGCCCTAAAATATAAGTCTTATCCTATCTTCTGGCTCCCTCTGGAACAGGAGGTAACCTCATGGTTCCTTCCTGTCCTTAAGTACACATGCCTTTTGAGGTTTTCTCAAGGATTTTACTGATGGTGAAAAGAGTTAAGTATACGAGAGTATATAAAAAAGAATCCTACATGCCAACAACCTCCTCTCCCACCCTTTAATCTCTCTTAGACTGCATAGGAAAGGACAAAAGGCACATGTAGGAGTCTTGATATACAAAGTTCAGGTACACAAAGATCTGAAACGAAATTCATCAGAGCAGGGGGTCTTGACTTTTTTTGTATCCTGGTCCCCTTTGCAGTCTGGAGAAACCTATAGACCCCTTTTCAGAATAACATTTTTCATGCATAAAATCAAATTCATAAGATTTCAAAGGAAACCAATTACATTATCAAAATATCAAAACATTTTTTAAACCAAGTTCATAAACTCCAAGTGAAGAACACCAGGATTTCTAAAACCTGAAATTCCTAAAAGCTGGAAGCAGGACCCTGGGATAAGAAGTGGAGTCTGAGTCAAATAGGGTCAAGTGAGGAAAGAGAACCAGACCAGGGGTGCTTCAAAAAGTAATTCAAACTGAGGTAGGAAGACAGAGGGTTTGGAGGGGTTCTGGCTTTACTTCTCCCTTCCTTTTGTCATTACATCTTTAGAAAATCAGGATCATGCCGTGGAAAGAAAAAAAAAGCCCAAGGTACCAGGGGCTTACAGGGGACAGTTGTAGGCAGCAGTATCTATAGCCAGAAAGAGGAGTGATAGCCTAAGAAAGAGAAGGAATGGAAGGGAGAAAAGAAATTATCCTTGTTATGAAGGAATGTGTGTGCCTGTATGTGTATACATACATACATATATATTTATATATATGAATGTGTATATATATATATACACACACATACACACACACAGATACATACATATACGTGGCAGGGGCTGTCTATATTGGCATACAAAAATTTATCAATGACAAAGTTATTGGGCAGATTATTTTTCATAATGATGGTTTTTAAAACTGCACTCTGCATACCCAGCAGACTTTTTAAAATCAAGAACTGTTATAGAGGTACGACTCCTCGATATTAGGAGAAGGAATAGTGAAAAGACTGACAAATCTTTGATTGCTGTATTTTGAATGTATTTTCGGTGATTAAAGGAGTGATTATTTGACTCTTCCTTTGGGGACTTTGTAGAAGAGTTTAATGTCTGACAGTTTTTTGTCACAGTTGTTCATTCTATGTCTATAACTTTAAACCAAACCATGGAGGGCTTGCTACTATGATGAACCAGAGTTAATAACATTCTCTTGAAGAGTAGAGAGCCAATTCATATAAACTGAATTAAGTACTCCTCAGTAGTTGGGTATCATTTGATATTCTGGAAGAAGTATTTGAAACCAAAGATCATTTGCAGACCTTGATGTATTATGTAGGTAAACACTTAACTTTCAGAGAATATTTTATTGATTTTGATTTACTCAAAGCTCTGGCCACGAGCTGTCCCAAGTGTATTTTGTGCCTTTACTCTCCCACCAATCTCCACTCTTAGTGGTAACAGAGAATCTGTTAACTAGCATGAATAATAGTACTAACTCACATTTATCTAACTCTATTTCCACTTATAAACTGCCTTCCTTACAACAACCCAAGGAGAGACTGAACCGATATGAAAGCTATTGATCTCATTGTGCAGGTGAGGATAGGAAGGCTCAGGGAGATCTCATACCGTCCCGATGGCACTTGGCTAAGGAGTATAAGAAGCTGGTCAGCCTTCTGACTCCAAAGTGCGACCTTGTTTCCACTTCACCACGCTGTCTCTACAGAAATTGAAGCTTGGAAAAAAGAATTCTGATAGGCATGTAATCACCTTCTGTGATTGAAACTGTGGCATTCATCAAACTACAACCACAGTGTACATGTAAAGAAAAACGTCTCCCTTCTCCAAAGGTGGCATTTTAACAAACAGAACAAAGCATAAAATCCAATTAAGAAAATAAAATGAAAGGGCATCTTAGAATTGAGAGAAAAGATTTTACTATAGGAGACTGAGGAGAGGCAGTGTGATACAGTAGATAGGGTGCTGAATTTGGAGGTAAGACCTGGGTTCAAATCTCAGCTCTGCCACTTCTTTCCTGTGTGACTCTGGGAGAGTCACAACCTCTCTGAGCCTCAGTCGCTTCAGCTAAAGGAGGAGGGAGCTGGAATAGATGACTTCCGAAGTTCCTTTCTGGCTCTAAATGAACGATTCTACGACTCAGAAACTACTCTAATTATCTCTTGTTTGTAAGACACAGACCACCAGAAAAGAATGTAATACATTTCTTATTTTCTGGTCTTTGTCTTATAAGAAAACATAAACACAACACTAATATGCCTTTAAGCTTATTAATATTATAACAAGAAGCTAACTGATTGATTACAGGTTCTTTCTCAGTTTTGACCAGAACTTTATTCTCTCATTGATCTCATCAGCTGTGTGACAATCAAGGAACCCAGAAGAAAAACAAAGAAAATTATCAGAATATTACAAGGCATTTGTCAGCACAGGAGACACCTGAGTACTAGGTAGTACATGCACAAAATAGTATTAGATACTAATTAATTATCCTTTAATACCTTAAATTATTAGGTGATTGATGTATTTTCCAGGAAAATAATGGGGAATTGGAAACAGGTTAATAAATAATATTTTCTAACAGATCATCAAAATGCCTGCCCAGTTTAGCACAGAATGATTTAATGTATACCAGCTATATAATATGTGATTGCTCAAGAAAAAAATACTACCTTAAATTTAAGAGACAGCTTAAAACAATGGCAAACTTTCTCTATGGTGGATTGTCCAACAACCTCCATAGTCCACAGGCATACTTTGCACTCCAGCTGTAGCAGTAAAATTACTGAAACTGTAATTCTCTTAATATTTAAATAATATATTAAAATTTAATTTTCAGCACCTGGAAGAATCTGTTTGTGTGCCAGCAAATGAGGTAGTTGGGCCTGGAGCTCCTATACATATGGGACTCAAAAACAACCTATCACAAATAATTACTAAGCCAGAGCAGCTGGAGTCACCACACTAGTCATTTAAAAATCAGGTCAAAGTGGCTTGAATTCTTTTCCATTTTCAAGGGTCTCTGCACATAAATTCTATGGCATTTATCCCTTTTTATTTTTCCACGTTATTGTTAAATTATTTATTATTACTGATAATTATTGACGGCGGCAGGGGTGGGGAAGTAAGGACACCTCATGGGTTTCACACAGCATACTTTAAGAAATGAAGCTTACATGATTTTTCTAGTTCTTTGGATGGGTTGAATAAATGTGGCACTTTGCAAGCAAGAATATTATTTCTTTTTGTAGGAAGTTCCAGAGTTTCTGGATAATTAAATCTTTAAGATGCAAAAAAACTAGAATTAAAAAAAAATCCTAACATTTTGTATGTATATGGAGCATCCATTCGTCTCTTTGGAAGCCCATTGTCACCACAGCTGATTTTTATTTCCAACGAAGCATGATGACATTGGGCCTATATGTGCAAGAAAAAGACAAGAATGATGGGGTTTCCTTTACTTAACTGGAGTTGATGATTGAAGAGAAGGGATTCTATATTTTTAAAGAGTTTTACAAATTGTACATTTTTAAAAAATCTATTCTTTTTAGGAATTTCTAATCTAGAAACAATAACCACCCTCCCAAATCTTTGCAAGCACTTGACCAGGTACCATTGCCTCTCTTAGTCTTAGTAGAATTGTGTTTCAAATATATTGGCATACAGTGGTTTCAAGGGGAAGAGGATGCTTTGTGATTAACATATTTTCCATCACTTTAGTAGAATTCATGTTTCCTTTCCTAGAAGTAACAGCTAATAAAACAATTAATTTTAAAAGCAGGCTTAGTAAAATAAAGGCAATTGTTGCAAACTTTCATATTAACATTTTAATTAGTTTAAGATTCTTAGGAATTACCAGCCACATTCCTGAATATGGAAGTAAATCCCAATGTCCACATTTGGTGATTATCCATCTAGATCATAAAACTTGGAAAGAAAAAAATTAAGCTGTTTCCCTTTGTAGGGGGAAGGGGGAAGGATAAAATGAACGAAGAATTTATACAGTATTACCTTCAATCATTTTAATGCAAGTCATTCATACCACCACCATGCTAACAAGACATCCAATTTACTAAACAATGAATACTGAAAATACATTTAAAAGGTACAAATGACTGTCCAAAGAATGACACTGAAAAATATTAAGTAACAGCGCTGCTTCAAGATAAGCCTCCCTCGCCATTAAAGAGTTCTAATGAAGAGAGAGAGCCTTCAAAGGCTAAATCAGGAAGCATTGATTAGATTGCCTCTAACTTTGTGTTTTGACACCTTCGTCTTTCGTGGCATTATATTGTCTCTGTGCATCTTACAAAGGAAGCATTTTACTAAGCCCACACATGAACAGGAGACAGCAGTGCTTATAAAAGAGACTGTCAAGGGTGTGAGCCAAAATGGGTCTCATTTGGATTTCAAGTGAAGAAAACTCCTAATGCATTTCATTACAATGTATGCGAACCTCTGAAAAGAAGGATGGATTGGGATTCTCATCCCTATTAATTTATTGAAATGGATTCAGTTTTTTTCTTGTATATCAAGAGAGACCATGTGTTTCAAGCAAGGTAACAATATTATAGTCCCAATAACCAAATATGCTATGATTCAGTATGCCCTTCTGTGAGATAAAGAAGATGCAATTTTCTTGATAATTGGGATTTGAGTTTAAAAATAAATCCTACAATAGCATGGAAACAAATAAATATTCTTTGTTACTATCAGTTTTAAAGATATGATCAAGCTGCCATGCAACACAGGGATTGATTCAGTCTTTGTTACCACAGCAGGCTTTTCACCATTTGAAATCCTGGGTTTTTTCCCCTCTTACTACTGTCATTCACATATTGACTTTTTATTTCATTGAGGAATTGTGTTGTATGATGTAATTAGGATAACACCAATGAAAGTCATATTTTATTAAAAGATAGTGAAAAGGGAATGAGACAAAGTAACAGCATTTTAAACACTGTATTATAGTCTGCATTTACCTTTTTTTCCCCCACAAGGAGGTTCTAGTCACCATCCTCCCAATTATACTATTTATGGTAGAAGTAAATACTTATGTTTGGCAAATTGTCCACCTTCCCTGATAAAATGGCATTAAAAATGAGAAACCTACACCCCAGAGAATGGCGTGGCATAACTCCCTTAGCTATCCTGAATAATTCCACAAATAATTCCACAGTATTAAAAAATATAAGACATATGCTCTCGTTGCTCTTTAACACCATTAGCATTTAGGAATGATTGATCATGTTATCCCAATAACATTCAGTGAATTCAAAGCTGATCTATTTTTTATGTAAATCATACAACCTGCTAAGTGAAATTAAAGGTTAAATATACATAAAGTCTTAGAATAAAATACAGATAAGCTTTTGCATACCACAAACCAAGTCCATATACATGAGTACACACAAAGATAGTAAGGACCACAGCTACAAAATGTGCCTGTTACTAAAAACTAGAAAAGCAGAGACAATTCTTAAAGATGACTTACTATCTATCTCACCTTGAAATTGCCCTGTATTTCACACTGAAGGACATGATGAATTCCTGGAAAATTCAACTACAAGTAAATGCAGATTTATCTAATTTAACAGTGATTATGTCTGAGCAAGTTCACATTTGTTCACATATTCACAGAGGTGAATGTGTGTGGATATATTCAGACACATGTGCACATACATGTATGCACACATACATCAGTGTGTAGATATGTATTTACAGAAAATTAAATTGAGACTGTAAGTTCTCAGAGTGTTCTGTATCGGTGCATCTACATAAACAAATATCTGCTTAATTGCATGTAAAACAACACATAATTCTGATAGATCTCAATTACCCTATAAATTATGATTATTTTGATGAGAAGGTATATACATATACACCTCTCTGCACCATATACATCAATGAATCTATTTGTCAAATCCTAATTAAGTTAAAATTGCGTATGTTTCTTGTTTTAATCTTGACAGTTCCTGTATACTCAAGCAGAGCCCAATATGTGCAAACAGGTTACTTGTTGAATAATGTTTTTTAAATACTTAAAATTGTTGGGGATTTGACTAAAATCTGTGCATGAATACATATTTTGGACCTTATTTCTCTTATTGGATTCTTTCAGCAGATCTTACCTCAAAATGTACCTTGAAAACATTTCCTATTAGGCTTTTTTAAGGACATAACAAGGGTAATAACAGTACCTTTACAACATAAACTTTGTGACATTTTGAATAAAACTGACAAGTGTAAAATTTGATCCATAAAATAAGCGATATACTTATGTTAATTCACCTTTTTAGAGATATTATGTGTTGCTCAGTTTTTTTGACAGGGCTTCCATTCACAGTAGAGACATGTTGAAAAACACTATATTTTCTCTCAATAAGGAAAATCACTTTATCCACTATCATGCTCATTCTGTCTCAGTAAAAAATCAATCATCAAATGCTTGTTTCCAAGTTCTACTTGTTAAACTGCCAATTTATGCACACAGTTTGGCTCAGCAGAAATTCACTCAGCACCACTTATCTCATTATTATAATTTCTTTACATTTCATATAATGCTCCGAATTTTTGGGTAGGAAGAAATGACAAAGTTTTTTCTCTACTTTCATATAGCATTAATTCTACATATAAATGATAGCAACAGGGCCCATCATTTTATTTTTAAAGGAAAACCGCAAACTAGATCCTTACGTGGGTTTCAAAGTAATAAAGGCCTGATTGATCCCACTGACTAAGGCAATTGCATTGGTTGTCTGCCAGGTAGTAACGTCAATGTCAGATATGTGGTTATCTTTTCATCTTGGCCCATTCTCAAATGTAAAAATCAAATGTTTGAAGGACATTTCACTGACCTGTTATGGCCTCTGCAACTCTCAAACACAATACTTGTATTCCTTATATAAGTGCCACATTTTGGAAAAAAACCATTTCATCAATGATGCCTTTGCGACATCTGGCGGTCCTTAGTATATATAAAAATTACTTTTTGTTTTTACAAATCTATCAGTACTTGAAATTCCAGTCCAAAAGCCTTTGATACCCCCTAGCGGGGGGACAAAAGCAATCTGGTCTGTAAAAACACAACGTGGACTACCATGAATCCATATGGTGCAAAAGGTCACAAATCTTGAGTTGTGGTGACATCATGACAATAAGACACTTTCTAGACAGAAGCTGACCCATTTTGAATATAAAAAGGACCCTGATCGCATGCTCCCACACATTTAAAACTATAGAGAAAAAGAAACACGCAAAGTTCTCAATGCAGATGCTGAATACTAGCATTGGAGTGTACCTATAGTTTTCACTTTTAAGGGCTACTATCCTTAGACGTTCACCAAGTCTGCTTCAGATGATCTAAGAGCTCTGTTTTTGTGTTACAAGTTGATGCTCAGCAAATGTTAATAAGGAGGGAGAAGTAGTAGCAGAATCACAGGATGCACGCTTCTATGCATTCTCCAGTTCCTTTTAAAATTATTAATTCAGCTCTACCAAGGCTTGTTCTACATGCTGCCATCATTTTATTTATACTGCAACCAACCATGCAACTTGCCTATTTTACGCAGAAGGAAAACGGTCCTTGCATTTTTAATCTTTTTTTTTTTTTTGTCACGGACAATTCAGGATGTAGAAAGGAAAAAAGAACAACTCATTTCAACCTTTTTCATCATACTATCTACAGGTATATTTGTTGTCCGTGTTGAGATGTCATGACTTTGCTAATTCTTTACCCCACAGGAGAAAATGTCATTCACTGTACATTTGATTTTTCATTTACTTTAGGTTCTGGCAAAGTAGTAGACATGATAGTAATAAGATCAAATTCAAATGTGCTATGCTGATTCATAGGTTTTCTGACAGTTTTTCTGATATGTCCTCTGAATAATTTACATTACTTTGTATATAAACTAAGTTTTGAAATGTTTCTAAGGAAGCAGAACTAATATTTTCCACATTTGGTTCTTGTACTCAATATTCAGGAAGTATTTCATTACTTCATTTTTCAGACACTGAATTTTTTTTTTCAGGCAGACCCATTCCAGTGATATGCTTCTCTTCACAAGATTCTCAAACATGATTTGCATGTATGTTACTGATGAATATATCAAGTGATTTAAAAAATTTTATAATTAGATCAATACATTCTTTTACACATAACATGCAAACTGTCCAGCTAAAATCAAGATCTAATTGATGTGTGATTTTGAAAAAAAAATCATATGAATATGAAAAACTTTTTACAATATTTCTATTAATTACACACTGCTGATAAAATGGTCGTAGTATATATTAAACTTTGAGAATTTCTGAAAACTCTTCTAAACAATTAGTTCAAGCACTCTCTGTTTTATATTTTATATAGAAATATTAGACTATGCAGCAAGATGGAAAATGCTAACACGGAGTAGCTTAGTCTTACAAAATTACTGTTCTAAGGCTGACAACATAATTCCTAGGACTGATTATGAATGAGGAAATTTTGTGGTATCAGAAGATATCATCAAAGTCATTCTAAGAAAAAGCATTTTTTTAAAAAAAGAAGTTAGTCAAATGGCCCCATGATAACTGTAGTAGCATGCTAATAATTTTTTCCCCCTGCAACCACAAGTGGTAAGGCAGGTGACAGAAAAATCCAAAATAAATTTAAAAGGGGATACTAAATAATCTAATGAAAAATAAATAATTCCTTTGAGTCTTTCTCCTTTCTTCTCTCCTTAATAAATATACTAGAACTAACAGTACCAAAAAATAAAATAAAATCCACGTTGTGCCTTTGCAATTTCCCACTTATCCACACTTTAGGCTCACTTCTTTAGAAAAAAATTTAAACCATAATTCGACTATGTGCATTAATAAAATAAAAAACATGTTAAGTTATGGGAATTTATTGGAAAGGGGACTTCCCAAGTTGGGATTTACTCAACAGGAATGAAATCACAGGTTCAGGCAATAACTAAAAATATAATTTTTTTTTTGCAAATGTGGTTTGTTGCTAAATGTAATCAAACATCCTTTTAATATTTTTAAATACTTAGAAGTAAACAGATGATGATTTATCTCTAAATCCAATTGACTTTCCTTTCTTGCTGCTGAAAACTGTATACAGGTTACTATATTGTTTAGGTAACTTGCTGTGTAGGTCCCTTTAACCTTCATATAAACTTCATAAAATAATGAACTATCATTTTTCTCTCATTGGGAAGGTTTTCAGTTAGAAGGGCATAATGGAAGATGAAGACTAAAAGGCTTGTCACTTACCATACTACTTCTAGTTCAATGAAAAGAAGATTTATTTTAGATTCTTTGTTCTCAGCTTTTAACACAAAGCTGACAGGAAGTTATCTACCTAAAGTGTTAATCCATTAATTAGCCCCCAGCAAAAATAGTGTAGCCCAATCTTCATCAACTTTCCTGAATGAGATAACTAGAGAGATAAACAAAGGAAGTTTTTTTTTTTTTTAAATCCCAAATGCAGGCGGGGGAGTTGATCTGTAATGTAACACACCTTTAGAGAACAAAGAATTACAGTTAAATAACTTTCACTTCTCCAAAGGTGCCATACTTTTAATTGACTCTTCCCTCTTGGGAACCAAGAAACTCCAGAGATCTTTACCCACAGTAAAACTCAAATGACAGTTCTCAGGAAAATGACAAGTAGCAACAGGTGATAACATTAGCCAAATGGGGAATAAAACAGTATGATTAGACTAATAATGAAGAGGATTTTAAATAAAGTATCCCACACATACAATGCTTTATAAGTCAATAAGTAAATAGCGGGAAAGTCATTCTGGAAACTAACATGTTGAACCATATAGATCATTACAAAACCTTTTATTTGGAAACAGTTTCCAAAATTCTTAATGGCCAAATCTATATTCTTGCTGTGAGACTAGTGTAAGAAAGAATATTTTTTAAGAAGTAAATATTGAAGTAGATCAGGAAGGCCATGCTCTGATTTGTGAAAGTCACTGGAGATACTACTCATCGATACATACCTTTTTTGGTGAGAGGTGGTTTTAATTAAAGAATAGGTTTTTTGGTTTGTTTTTAATCCATATGTGAGCAATCTATAGTAAATTCTACTCTAATGTGATGAAGGAAATTATTGGTTAAAATGCCAGAAATGGAGAGCTGTTCACACAGACTAAAACATCACTGTTTTCCCTTCAGAAGTTTTACAAATATGCTTCATTTTGGGAATACAGCCATAGATCAAGGGATTCTGAACATCATTCAAGTTTCACTACGGAGATACAAGAAGACTTTAAGGGGTTTCTGGTTAAGTAAAATCAATTTGGAAGGAATCAAAAGTGCTGTCACATTATCATCTATTTTCTTCTGAAAGTTGTAGAGGGCTAAGGAAATTCACTGGCAGTATTTGATTAAAAACATACTACAAGTAGAATGGAAGCTGTTTGAGGGCAGGAACTGTTTCACTTGTGTATTTATATCCCTAGTGTGTACCCTTTGCTGGCACATATTAGGCAATAGATAAATGTCCACTGATTTATGGGCAGTAGTACTCACGACTGATGAATGCAGAAAAATATATTTCTTGTTACATAAGGGACACAGTACAAAAAAAGGAGCTTGAAATATTTGTTCCTATATCAAACAGACTCCATTTTATTTTAAGTGGAATGCAAAAATATGAACTTTAATCCAATTTAACCACCATTTAGAAAAGAAAGGTAGCAATTTAAATGATAAAATAGAAAATTCCTTAACATCTGCCATTATTTCACATTTTTAGGATTATTTCACATTTTTAAGATTATTTTAAAGATTATTTCACATTTTTAAGGAGATTGAAGAAATAAGCCTACCTAGACTGATGCACAGACTTTAGCCAAATGTATGAACTACTGAAGAACTTGGTCTTGACCCTACTGTCCCCCATGAGTCATATTACTCAAAATAACATTCTTTACACATTCCTTCTCTTTTTCCCTTCTTGACCTCTAGGAATCTGTTTTCCACACCATTCATTATTCACTAATGACTTCTTTGTAGCCAAATTCAATGGTCTTTTTTTTTTTTCAGAATTTCTACTGTACTTGTTGATAATATTGATTTTCCCTACTTTCTTGAAACTCTATTCTTTTGGGGCTTCTGGGATGTGTGTATACTCCAAGTTCTCCCCTTTTTGATCTGTCTTTCCTTGAAAAATCTGATGACTTTTCTGTTCATCCCATGTTTTGTGTGAATACAAATACTGACTCCTCCTTAACAGTCATCCAGGAGACTCAATTCTTTAATAAAGGCATATACTTGAATGGTATAGGAAGAACAGTGGTTGTGAAATCTGAAGGGTCTTGTTCCACAAACATATAGAGTACATGGAGGGGAAAGAGTGGGAATGAACTTAAAAGTACCATAGTAGGTTGGAAATACATGTGCCAAGGCAAAGCATAACTCTGGAACATAGAACCTTGATATTCTTTCGGTCTTCTGAAGGTTCTCACCAAGTTCACTGCTGGGCACGGTGTCAGTGATGGCACAATTCCTCTGCCACTCAGATAGATGGTTTGCCTCATTACAGAGCATGGTGGATCTTACGACTAGCATGCTCTGCTGGGTTTACTCGTCCCAGGGCATGGTATGGATGTGTCATTCTACTCTTGGGTTGTATCTAGCCAGTCATGGTGACCACACTGCTGAAGTACTGGGCCAGGCAAGTTGCTCTGCTGCTGGGCTATTCTTAGGGCACTTCATCTCTACTGGATGGGTTGACTTGCTGGATTTATTGGGGACTACTATAGCTTTTAGCACCTCCCTACGCTGACTTAGTTGTGGGGTATTACGGTCTCTTCTGCTGGACAGAGCTCTTTTCATCTGGGGGACTCACGTGAGCACTTTAGCTAGGCCTACATTTGTCCTGGGATGGGAAGAAGCCTCTCTTCTCTGATTCCTTCTCTGACTCCGACTCCTCTGACTTCCTGACACCAGGAAGGAGATGGAAGAGGTCCATCTAGGTGTTCCGGTTTGACAACTGCTCTTGGAGGAGAGCCAAATTCCTCAGTAGGGTACTCTAGCTTGGCTTATAAATATCAGCCCCAATGTGGTCAGTGATGCTTCCCAGACTCCTTTAGAAATATCATGCAATCGCATTGTTAAAAGACAACTATACAAGTCTCAGGATGGAAGGAGAAGTCTACATTCAGAGAAAGATCCAGAAAGATCAGAGTTTAAAAGGAGATGGAAGCAATGCATGCTATCATTCTTTTCAATGTTTGGCTTTTGTTTCTCTTTTCTCATTGTTCACTCCATTGGCTATAACACCTATACAACCAGACTATTATACAATGCGAAGGAGTTTGCAGAGCCTATACATGATCATATGCCACTGTGGCGGGGGTGGAGGGGTGGGGAGGAAGGGGAGAAAAATCTGAAACTCAAGTGACTCTGGAACTGAATCTTGTAACCTAAAAGTAAACAAACAAGTCAATAAATTAAAAAAAAAAGAAATATCATGCAAATGAATGGCTAGGAACAAGTGTTAGATTTCAATCTATACCTTAAAGGCAAATTCATTTTGTTTGCTGGCTTCTTCATATGCGACTGAGCAATCCAAGCCTCAGTCTCTTCCTAAATTATAGACTGCTTATTTTGTAACTGAAGCCTTGCCTTTTACATGTCATTATCTTTATATTTCCCTCCCTAAGACCTTCCCCACTTGAGTAAATCTCACCTACTCTCTTCTTTTGATTAACTGGTGATTTTATCAATACAGTTAACTCCCCTTTTGAGAAGGATCCCAATCCATCTATGCTTGATCCATCCTAAGAGACCATTGCCCTTGTCTCCTCATACATCCACCTTAATGTTCTGGAGATTTTCACCAGTTCTCTGGACATTACAATAATACCAGCAGAGCACATGTGCCATCACTTGCTTTCATTAGGTGACCAGTCATCTCTTTGACATCATCCTTCATGCCATTTCCCCAATGTAATTCTTTATGAGATGTTGAAGCTTGGTTATGTCTACTGTGCTCCCCTCCATTGCCCTTTGGGGGACTCTCAGCTTTAGTTCTTCAGAAACTACATTTAATGACTCATAGTTATACAGCAACCAGAACTTCAATTTGATATATG
>CM053594.1:338983082-338993266 GCA_028646575.1 Pseudocheirus occidentalis | reverse complement strand
GCCAGGAAAGACCTTAAGAGTGAAATTCTAAACACACACACACACACACACACACACACACACACACACTAATTCTGACACTAAGGGAAATGAGGAGTTGACTATGATATCTATGGAAAGGTAACTTGTCAATCAACTTAATTTATTAAAATATAGAAGACAGAACCAAGACAAGGAGAAGCTAGGTGGTACCATAGATGAGAGTGCTGGACCTGGAGTCTGGAAGACCTGAGTTTAAATTTGACCTTGGACTATTATTTAGCTGAGTAACCCTGGACAAGTCACTTAATCTTTTTCTGCCTCAGTTTCTTCTTCTGTTAGATGGAGGTAATAACAGTATCTATCTCCTAAGGTCATTGGGAGGATAAAATAAGGTAATATTTTAAAAGCACAATTTACAAACATTTAAATCCCAGACAAATAAAAGTTATTATTATTATTAGCATGGCTCTATTAGAACAGTGTCAGGAATGCTAAAGTTAAGATGAGTGCAACTGGCAGGAAACCTGCTGAAAAAAAAATTGAGCTTTTAAAATTTTGTTTGTGTGTGTGTGTGTGTCTATGTGTGTCTATGTTAGCAAATTGGGGGAAAGAGATAGGTGCAGTTCTTGGGGGCACACAGGATAGTAAAATCCCCATTCTCTTTTTTGCTTCTCTCTTTTCTGTCAAGGAGGGTGAGCTCTAGATTGCGTCTATACAATGTTGGAAAGACGATAGTAAACGCTTATTTGCCCTTGGTGAATTCAAGCTGTCTGTCCAGAGGAATGTGTTAAAAGAATTTATGAATGTAATTGTTAAACTACTATCAATGATAACTTGAAAGACTATTGAAAAAAGGAACTGGGAAAAGAGCAAGTCTCCAATTTTCAAAAAATATAAAAAGAAAGAAAATGGAATTTGTAAACTTATAGGCCAGAGAGTATGACTTAATTCTTGGCAAAATTCTAGAATACATTAATGGGATGTTAGTGAATATCTCTTTCCCCATTAGACCGTAAGCTACTTGTGAGTGGGAACTGTTTCATTCTTTGTACTTATAGTATTTTTCAGCATCTAGCACAGTGCCTGGTATATAGTAGGTGATTATTAAATATTTGTTACTTGAGCGATTGATCAAGAAAACCAAGCAATGCTCACAAGGGACTGTTTACTCAAGATCAGGTCAGGACAAATTAAACTTCCTTTTTGACATGGTTACTAAACTGGCATAACAGTGGACTATTATAGACACAGATTTTCATGACTTTAGCAAAGTTTTTGATTAAAATCTGCCATGCTATTCTTGTTGGAAAGATGGAGAGATATGGGTTGGAACACAGTATAATCAAATGGATTTGAAACTGGTTAAGTGATTGGACACATCGACTTAAAGTATCCAAAAGATCTGTGTTATTTAACATTTTTATTAGTGATTTAAACCATAAGGGCATAAATGACATACTTGTCCAATTTGAGCATACCACTAATGTAGAAGGGATAAATAATACACAGTCAGTAACCAAAAACATCTTGTCAGGCTAGGAATTATTTTTGAATCTAATAAGGTAAAATTAATTAGGAATAACTATGTAGCCTTACTTAGGTTTATAAAACAACCTCATAAGTACCAGATGGGGAAGGTAGGGCTAGACAGCATGAAAAAATAGGAAAAGATCTGGTAGCTCCAGTGGAATACAAATTCTAGTCAATAGTGTGATATACTTAAACTTATTACGTTTAATAATAAACTTACTATTAGTAGAATTAGTAGATTCTTAAACTGCATTTCCTAAGGAGCATAACTTCCAAAAAGAAGAGGCGATAGTTCCATTGTCCTCTACTCTGGTTAGATCAGCTAGAGAATCATGCTCAAAGAGCATCTAGGAGAGGACAATCAGGATGGTGAAGGGCCTTGAGATTATTAGAGGCATCCTAAAGTGGAATGGGTTGCCATGGGAGGGAAGTGGGATTCTCCTTTTTAGAGGTCTTCCTAAAGATCTGGATGACCACTTGTCAAGTAAGTTATAGAGGAAATACTTTTTTCAAATATGAATTAGTCTAAATGATCACTAAAATTCCTTCCTAATTTGTAATTCTGTGATTTTGTGAAGATAACACCTAAAGTTTTTTTAGTACACAAAATAGTAAGCCATATGTGGATAATCAAAATATGGATTTTGTTCCACTGTTCACAAGAAGTATGGTGTTTGTTGAGTGGCAGGTGGAAAAAAAATACAGAAACCAACGCTGTAATCTCCATCCACCATAAATTTTACAAAAGCCGCTGAATGTTGCCTTATTGGTCACTTAACCTCACTAAAATTCAGCTCTCTTACATGTGAATTGGAAAGGTGGACTGATAATTTCTAAGATTCCTCCTGACTCTACTGGGCTTAGAAATCGATCAATTGCCATTGTATTACTAATCACTTATCATATTATTAGAAATCAATCAATAAACACTTATTAAGTTCTAGACACTGAGGCTAAAATGACCAAAAATGAAATGACTAGCTTTCAAGCAGTTTCCATTCTTGTTTTTTGATTTTTGCTTTTTGGAGGGGGGAAGGCAAGGCAGTTGAGGTTACATGACTTGCCCAAGGTCACACAGCTAGTAAGTGTTAAGTATCTGAGGCTGGATTTGAATTCAGGTTCTCCTGACTCCAGGGCCAGTGCTCTATTCACTGCTCCACCTAGCCACCCCAAGCAGTTTACATTCTAATGTAATGTTTACATTCTATGTGCAAGCATATAAAGCAGTGGTTTTCAACCTTCCTAATACTGCGACCCTTTAATACTTGCATGCGTTCTCTGCATGTGATCAGACCCCCATGGAGATGGATAGAGGAGCAGTCTCTTGGTTCCTAAGACCATCAGAAATATGTGTTTTCCAATGGTTTTAGGCAACCCCTGTGACCCCTGTGAAAGGGCTGTTCGACCCCCAAAGGGGTCACAACCCACAGGTTGAGAACCACTGACATAAAGGATAAATAGAATATAAATACATGGTAATTAGTGAGGGAAAGCACCAGTGGTTATAGGGAAAAGGCTAAATGATATGTTTATAGAAAACTTACCTTCCCAATCCAATTTTGTTGAGTCTAATCGTTAGAATATTCTGGGTGATGGGAAGGAACCAGCATGGGGTGAGGCATCTGCTATCACAAATGATTGGGTCTACCACAATGACACTATTTCCCCAATATAAAAATAAATCCACTTCCAGTGGAGAGGAGCCACTTAAAAGTTCCATTTGGGCAATATTTACATGTATGTTCAGAAAAAGTACACACCTCAGATAAACCACATATGGAAAGTTGAATATTCAGCCAAAAGAAGAACTTGACATGCAAGTTTGATGGAGTTTTTAATGATACACACATTTTAAAATGCTCAGCTTGACCAGCAAGAATTGGTCTAAGGTTTTGTGTCATAAATTTGAACTCTATGAAATTGGAGTACAATATTGAAGGCCTTGCAGGAGAACGGTCCAGCTAGATGGAAACAAAGAAAGAAAGAAAAAAGGCCCTTCCTACTTCTAAGAACAAATATAGGCCAAATATTTTATTCCAAATTGCTAACCCAGTCCTATAAAGCTTAAGTTAGAACTTTCCAAAGGATCCCTTTTTTATTATTTCATTTTTGGAGAAAACACCTTTCACTCCATTTTAATGCTTCTGAAAAAGCATTTCTGAGATTGTTTTTGAGAATGACTCAAAGCTTGCCTGAACTCACCTAGCAATGTTATGCAAGCCAACCACAAAACACGCGGTGACATTAACACATAGTACCTACATTCCTAGGTCAGACAATTCACTGGACCCTTAAGCTATATCAGTTTAAGAATGCTATTAAATTTATATAAGAATATTGTTAAAATTATTTTATCCCCCTTTAAATACGAGTATCACTTTCAGTTTTTTTTTTACTTCACACACAAATGATAATCACATCAAAAGTAAATATTCACCAACACACTCCCAAGAAGTTTAATTTTCCTGCATCACAAGTTCATGGCAATAGAAGACAATAGAAAAATTCTACTAATGCTTAAGTTACCAAGACCATTTAGCGCAGTCCTACCGAAACAAAATATAATACCTTAATAACGTGCATTATTATGTGGAAAATTATATTGGATACATGTTACCGATTCCAGTTACAAGTAAGGTTACAGTGCTTTACTCATAGTGTCAAGTGTAAATACTAATAAATGCTTTAATGGAGTCAGGTTGTCCTGGAGAGAAACAAAATGTAGCAAAGAACAACATCAAGCTGTAAGATGCCCAGCTGGGAGAATACGCTGCAGAACTCAGAGAAACCTGACCTGTACTATACGTGGAGAAAATTATCTCCAGACTGATCTAATTTAAACATTTCTATAAGCTTCCAATAGCCCCAATTTACCCTGGATATTTTCTTGTAGTGAAAAGGACAGTACAATAAAACTAAGATCTATCATGTACAACTGAAAAGGGAACTTTATTAATGGAGTAATAATTCACCCACCTCTGCCTCCTTGCTCCCCCGGCTTCCCTGAAGTTCCAGCTGAAATCTCACCTTGTACAAGAAGCCTTTCCCAATCCCTCTTAATTCTAGTGCCTTGTACATGGCTCTTGTCATGTTGTCTCCCCTATTAGACTGTGAGCTTCCTGGGAACAGGGACTACTATCCTTTGCCTTTCTTTGGATCCCTAGCACTTAGCATAGTATTGGTGGATGGTAGGTTAATGATTGCTTGAATGATTTAATATTAAATAATAATAATAATGTCCTATTGTTTTGTTATAAACTATATAGACATACATATTTATATATTGCTGTGCCAAGTACTGCGCCAAAGCAGTTTATAAATATCTCCTTTGAGCCTTACAATAATGCTATTATTGTTATAAAAATACTGCTACAGTTGAGGAAACTGAGGCAAACTGACTTTAAGTGACTTGCCGAAGGGCATATGAATAGTGTCTGAGCTGGATTTAAATTTAAGTGTTCCGGACTCCAGGCCCGGCAGCCTAAAAGAGGAAGTCACCCAGTAACTGAGTGGAATGATCTATCACAGGTCCTTCTTTCTGAACAAAATCAAACTAATGATATTGCAGGTTTCAAAAAGGGAGGCAGAACACGTGACGGGAGCAAGACAGCGAGGAAACACTACAGAATCCTGAAAATGTAACCAACAACTTTATAGGGAAAAATAGATGTAAAACGCACATATTCACATGCTATTTGAACAAAGTTCTCAGATGTATGATAGAAGGCTAGGAAGGCTTCTCTTGTCAACAAAAATACCATAATATATGGAGGGCCTGGTTTTAAAACAAACTCCTTTGTAATTCCTCTGAGTAAGTTTTTGAAGATAATCATTCAACCCTTTTTAAGGGTAGCATGAAGAGCTGAGGAGACCACTTCCTGGGAGACGGCAGAATGGCTACAGATTTAGTCAAAGAAATAACAGAATGACCGCATGAATACCGTGATGATGCAGACAAGCTGAATAGGTTATGGTGACTCTGAGACACCCAGCTGCAGGCACTGCTTGTCACAGGCATACCTCAAGGTATGAAGAAATGTGGCAGACTGGACATGTTAGCTAAAGCAACTCTGTCATAAAAAGGACTGCTACCCAAAGGGAAAGGAAGAGAAACCCTCCGCTTTATTGCCTTCTTCTTTTTCTTCTTTAACCCTTCTCCAGATCTTATTTTGAGATAGTAGAAATTTGGTCCGCAATCATAGCATATCGTATGTAGTAAATAATATACTGGTCCAGAGCCAAAGGTGAGGCCACACGACGGCACAAGGGACTGAGTCCTAGACTTGGGAGTCAAGACAATGCAAGCCCAAATGCTGCATCAAACTAATTGTGTGACCACGACAAGTCACGTGATCGCCCTCTGCCTCAGTTTCCCCATCTGTAAAATGCTGATAATGGTACCTACTTTTTTAGAGTTGTTTTGAGGTCTAATGGTAAACTACTTTGTAAACTTTAAAGTGTTATATATGATGATGATGGGAAGGAGGAAAAGTTGCAAAATCACATGGTCAGAGCAAGACATAATGGACAGACAACACATAGATCCACTGTTAGCAATGCAATGTCAAGAGCACTAGAAAACAGCACCATAAATCATCGAATGATTTATGGGAAGCAACTGGCAAGAATTTCTAGGCTGAGAAAGCACATGAAAGTTACAATTGGCATTATTAACCAATACGGAGGAGACGACAGTTTTATTAAAGCAACAAAATGAGACAAACAGAATTTTGCATCCACCCAGCATGCAAAGGAAGGAATATTGTGTAAAACTGGCCTCTAGGGTCAAGTGACAAACGTGGAGTTCCACAGAAGGTCAGAGATAATAGAATAGAGGCAGGATCTTATGAAAAAACCTGGGGTCAATGATGCAAAAAGGATAACAGAGAAAGCATAGATCCTCCCCTCCTCCCCACCTCATGCTCACCTCAGCTTACAGACTATGAAGGCAGCTGATTCAGCCAAGGCCTTGACAATGCAAGCCCACAGTGTGGCCATTTAAATAAGAACAGCAATGCTAAGTATGGGACTGATGACTCCAGTGTTCAGAGGACCTTCATTCGGGGGTGGGGAGGTGTGCTTTGAAATAGATTCTTACCCAAAATATGATGGGGTTATATTCTAGGTAAACTCTTGTCTGTGTGTGTTTGTGCATGCATGTGTTCACATGTGTAGGTATGATGGATAAAGGTTGAAGTTATTATTGTTTTTTAATCCAATAAATGGATTTTTAAAATCATTTTACTTCTAAGCAATAAAAATGACTGCATTCATTGCTTATTCTTAAATTTAAACATGGGGGGAAAGGATATCTGATCAGACAAAAAATACAGATTTTATTTAAGGAGATAGTTGAGTAATCCTCCAGTTCCTAGTCAAAGGTCATCTTTAGAGATTTCAAGTTAAGGGAGAAAATAGCTTGAACAACAAGCAGAAGTAGAAGGATTTTAGCTAAAAATAATAACAGCCAGCATTCCTATAGTGCTTTAAGGTTTGCAAAGGGTTTTACATACACTATGTCATTTTATTGTCACAATGACCCTGGGAGGCAGGCAGGTGACATTAGTATTCCTACTTTACAGATGGGGAAACTGAGGCACGGAGTGTTTAGGTATCCTGCCATGGATCACATAGTTAAGGTGTGTTTGAGGCTGGATTTGAACTCAGGTCTTCCTAACTTCACATCCATTGTTCTACCCAGTGTCACTCAGCTATATTCAATCAATAATCTATTTACTATATGCCAGTCTTAGAATTTTACTCAGATAAATCTTATGAGGTTCACCATAAAGAAATTTGGATTTTCATAATTTAATATTGAGTTCTTAGTAGGTAGCTCTATGTGTATATAGCAAGCAAGGCCCTATATTCTTATACTGTGATAAGATGAAAATAAATACTCAGAGAATTAAGAGCAAAAGCTATATAGTTACAGACTAGTGAGTCAGTGTCAGGAGATGAGGTTAGGAGAGTCAAGGTCTAATACAGGTTCCCAAAATGGGCAATACCAGCCCCCTGGGGGGATGGGGAAGTGGTAATAGCCTTGGGTGCAATTGGGGAGTGTTGAATAAAAATAAGGGGCTGCCCTGGAGTCAGGAAGACCCGAGTTCAAATCTGAACTCAGACACCTGACACACTTACTAGCTGTGTGACCGTGGGCAAGTCACTTAACCCCAATTGCTTTGCCTTCTCCCCACCTCCAAAAATAAAAAATAATGGGGCAGTGGAAGCATAAGGAGAGAAGAGAAAAAAATTGAATACCCATTCATATATGTCTCATCTGTTGTTGTTAACAGAGTTAAAGTTGTAGTGATTACATTATTTTCCAAATAAACACAAAATGCAAATTATGACCATCAGTGGTCAAGTCTGCCAACAGGGCGTAACAAGCAAACGTTGGCAGGTAACAGTGTAAGTGCATTGTTGGGAATTCCAGCATGAATCGGCGGGTGTTACAAGTTGTTTACAATGTGATACTACATGGTTGTGTGACTCAATATATTGCATCCTCAAAATTTTAGTGCAGGAAAACCCCAAATAAATAATTACATTTAAGAATGAAAATATTTTATATATTTTTTTGAAATGATACAAATTTTTTAAAAAACATTAAACAGTTAAAGAAAGTAGATTTCTTGGTGAGGACTGAGTAATTTTTTTTAAAAGGGTGGTAGCTCAAATAAGTTTGAGAACCTCTGGTCTAGGTCTAAGAAAGTCCAGAAGATGGTCAGCAGAGCAAGGGGAGAAATCCAGAAAGTTCCTGGAGGAGGAGGAACTGAAACTGTTCAGGTTAAATGTTAGCTGAGCACTTACATTTGGCTAAATACAGCTATGACTGGGACAAAGTACACCAGGTAGCTTAAGATTAATTTAGATGGGAGCAGTAGAAAATTCTCAGGTGATGGAGAAGATCTGGAGATCTCATAAAATGTCTTCATCTTGAAAGAGGGCCCTTTTGGTAAATGTTGAGTCTGCAGGGTGCCCCCAGGAGCATCCATGGCAGAAATATATTAAATGGCAACTTGCTGCTTTAGAAATTGATTATGCCAAATATTTAGGGGTAAAAATGGGAAAATGAATACACTTAATTCTAAATAGTTTCCATTAGAATATAGCTATTCAAATATAGTGAATCACAAGGTTCATTTTAGGGATACAAAATCTCTATATATTTGCATGTGTGTACACAGAAAACACGTATGATTCATACATACCTTGTAGATAGGGTACACATACCCTTGCATTTTTCTCATTCCATATGAAGCCAGGATGAATTCATTCTAAAACTGATATGTCAAACCCTAATTGTCAAGATTAGATTAGAAAATATGCAGACTCTCTTTAAGTATATGACTAATTTTCATATTATCAACTATACAAAATGTTATTTTTATAGATTGGACAATAAAATAATGATACAAATAATGCAATATTTTAAAAGAGCTATTTATTAGTGTAATAAAAGAAAAAATTTCCCTTTTAGACAGTGCCACTACTTAACATTTTTAAAGGCTCCTTTTGTATTTGAGAGACAATAAGAAAGTCTTTGATTTTCTATATACTATTAACAGAGGTTTAACTGTATATCATACAAATGCTTCTAGGTTTTATCCAAATCTACTGTTAAATTACCCACGTAATTATTCCTGTAGAAATCATTATACCTTTTTATCGTTAATTTCATTAACACTTTGCTGGTAGGAGTTTGGCTATATTTAAATGCAATTATCATAGTTTTTATTACTACAATTAAAATGAACATTTCCATATTATTTTAGAAGCTGGTTTCTTGAGGGGGTGTATAATTACTAAATTAAAGCAATAACAGAAAGTTACTGCCCACCAACAATATAAACCAAAAAAAGGCCATTTAAACTTACTTCAAGACATACTTTTCATTGATCCCAATGACAACACTGTTTTATACATTTCCATTATAATGAAACTTCTTTAGTTAAATATTCTGCCTGAAAACAAGAAAGTGATGTGACAAGCCCCTTTCTTTATTCTTTTCCACACAAGAGTTGCCTAAATTTATGTGCTAACAAATAAAGATCTTGAAATTTAAAAAAAATCCACTACCTAATTTATATAAGTTTAAAACAAATGTTCAGAGGATAGGCAAATAGCATTTGGGATTATTTATACTTAACTAAAATTGCAGTCTTGATATTTCCTTTACTTCCCAGTCTTTCTTATATTCTTCATCATATTTATTGGCTCAATCAGTCTTGAAGATAAGCTAAAAAATGTAGTGACTCACTGAATTTGCAATAATCATACTCCCTTCTGGTCAAATTGCTATTCTGCTTATTACTCTACTTCAGCTCTGAAGAGTACTTTGGTACTTCTCAAACGATCGTCAAGTAATCTGGCATTCTTGAAACTCATGATGTCATTTCAATATAGTACTAAAGTTAGAACTTTCAATGCTTTATTATAGAAAGAAGGAAGGAAAGAAGGAAGAAAAAAGGAAGGGAAGGAAGGGAAAAGAGGGAAGGAAGAAAGGAGAAGAAGGGGAGGGAGGAAGAAGGAAAGAAAGGAAGGAAGGGAAGGAAAATAAAAGAAGGAAGGGAGGATACAAGGGAGGAATGAAGGAAAAGAGGAAGGAAGGGAGGGAAGGAGGGAAAGAAGGAAGGAAGGAAGGAAGGAAGGAAGGAAGGAAAGAAAAA
>CM053594.1:338970522-338982982 GCA_028646575.1 Pseudocheirus occidentalis | reverse complement strand
AGTGCTCTGCAAACATCTCATTAGATCCTCACAACAACCCTACAGGCTGGTTCTGTTAACATTTTAAGATCAAAGAATCTGAGACAGACAATGGACTACAAATTGGTGGCACCGAGCTAGAAGGGCTTTGAATAGCCCCACAAACTGTATCTATGCCTAAAGTTCATGCCTGAAGCTAAAAAGTTCAAAGGAGTCATCACCAAAAGTCTGGCCATCAGGTGCTGATTACCCTGGGCCCCAACAACTCATGAAGGCCGTCTGTTAAGGCAACAGGAATTGTGATTTGAATCTGTGGAAGAAGTCTCCACCTGAAGGAAAGATGGAGTTCTCAAAGTAAAGAGCTGAGTGAGAATGTCATGTTTCACTGAATTTGGGAATTAGATGTGGATTCAAATCTTTGCTTTGCTACTTACTATCATGTGTGACCCTAGGAAGATCTTCAGTATCTGAGACCTAGTTTCTTCATGTGTAAAAGGAAATAACAATGACAGATGAGGTAGTAGAGAGAACATTGGAGCTGGAGTCAAAAGGATCTGAGTTCAAATCATGCCTTCAACATTCACTGTATAACCGTGGGCAAATAACGCTACTTTGTGCCTCAGTTTCTTCATTTGTAAGAGGAGGATAATAACAGTACCTATCTCCAAAGACTATTGCCAAAATAAAATGAAATAATATTTTTAAAGTGCTTTGCAAACGTTAAAACACTATGTAAATGCTAGCTATCATCACCACCATCATCATCATCACCATTTTTACTTGTAATATATTAATAGAATATAAATTTCTTGATGGCAGACACGGTTTCATTTTCTCCTTTGTATCCTCAGATCTTAGCATAGTACCTGGCATATACTAGGTACTTAATAAATGCTTACTGGCATACCTGGTATTCTGGATTTCACCAGTACCTGGCATACACTAGGTACTAAATAAATGCTTACTGGCATACCTGGTATTCTGGATTTCACCAGTATCTGGCATACACTAGGTACTTAATAAATGCTTATTCATCAATTGACATCTTTGTCTTGATTGTTGTAAGGATCAAATGGGCCAATAACGCATGTTAAGTTCCATATAAATTATAAAATGCCTTCATCAATTTAAGGTATTATTTGTTGAATGCCAACTAAGTGCAAGTATCTTTATTATATTGAAGAAAATAAGTTTGCTATCTCTTCCTCATCCCTAAAATACAAATTCCCGTAAAACTTGAACAAAAGGCTAAGCAAATGATGAGTAGATTCTGTTCCGTTTATTTTAGGCCTATTGAATGATTTAATTTTAGAAGTACAGGCTAAATGTTATATGTCAAATTAATTACTATTCATTTCTAGATGTGAAGCTGGTGCCTTCCCTCTGAGATCACCTTTCATCTATTCTGTATGCATCTTGTATGTACATGGTTTTCACATGTTTCTTCCCTCATTAGACATGGACTCCTTGAGGGCACGAACAGGCATGTTTGTCTTTTTAACCTTGTCTTTCTCTGAATCCTCATGGCTTAGCACAGAACCTGGAATGTTCGTATGCAATGACTGGCTAAAAGGTGATTCTTCAGCATCAGCTTCATTCGTGAGCAATTAATTATATATTTTTGAAGGATTATTTCTATAACAAGATCATAGGAGAGTTTTACTAGATTGGGAACTTTTTAAAGGTTGGCTTCTATTCCTTCTGTGACTGCTCACCGATGCCATTTATACTGTTCTGCAAACTCTGGCACTCAATAAATGCTACTGACTTCCGGATGCTGATCACTGTTTCTTTCTGAATATTAGACATTATAAAAACCTAAAATTCAGGAAAAACTAACATAATGTAGACTTTTCTTTGAGGTTTCTGCCACCTTCAATAGAACGTGAAATCCAGAAAAAACATCTACTTGGGACAATAATGACTCTGACAGTTGAGGATTATTCAGTTCTGATATGGGACCCCTATATATTTTTGAAGCATGATATTTTGAAAGATTTTGCTCTCTTAGGCTAAAAGGACAAAATAAGAGGGGACAAAGTTACAGTATGTTATAATCACAACTGCTCCAACAGTCTAAAGTTATACAGCATTAAGGTCCTTGTGGGTAAGGATGTGCTATGTTTTTATTGGACCTTCTTCATGTCCTATACTATAGCATCTAAGTGCGCACAAACAAGTCCACAGACTGAGTAATTAATGCCATTGGGTCAATCCTATTTAGTGACATAAATGAAAAAAGTTCAAGAAGTGACCATACAAGTCAATTAATGACTGTAGTTTCAGGGGAAGTTTATTGCAAGGATAAATATAGGATCAGGAGGTAACCATGAAAACTGATAAAGTACTTTGGGGCCAAGGATTTCTAACTCTAGGGGCCACAGAAAGAACTGTCAACCAGGATACTGACACCAAAGCTCCATAACCCAGGGGCCTTCTGTAATGGTAATGGAATTTGGAGATGACCCTGTATTGGTTTGGTTTTGGGGTTGAACGTTAAAACCCAGAGCTTGTGAATCCCACTTGTAGGATGGACTTGTTGAAGAGAGAGGGCTCAACTGGGAGGAGCCGTGATTTGGGAGAGATGCCCAAACCAAGAGAAGGCCAGAAGGACTTTTGGGAGAGCAGTATCCAGTATCATAGAGCCTGAGTTGCTGAGAGAAAGACTGCTGAGAGCCCATTGGAGCTGCCCAGGACTTTTGAGAACTGCCACCTGAAGCTGCCAAGAACTGAGGAGGCATGGCTGTGATGTCGGTATTTTGTCTGTTTTGATGTTGTTTTGCCAGATTCACCTGATGACAGACAGTGCTGCTGTTGTAAAGGTCCTGGAACCTGGCTGTTGGTTCAGAAGCCCTGAAGGAGGATTTCTTTGTGGTATGTTTACAGAAATCCTGGAAGAAGGCCTTGCTGATGTTTTCAGGGGTTCTGGGACTGTTCTACAGGCAGAAAGTGACTTGGTGAGGACACTGGCTATGACTTTGTTGAACCTTGTCTCCCCAGGAACTGAGATTGCTGAGGGCTTGCCTCGAGTGAAGATGAAAGAAGGACCTTTTCTTGTTTATGTATGAGTTATACTGTATTTCCACTTTCTCTGTTCTGTGAATGTTTGCTGAATAAATGGGGTTTGTTATGCTGGTAATCCGAACCTTGGAAGCTGCCTTTGCTTGGCATTACTTAATTACTTCCACTTAAGGAAGTTTTTAGGGCACAAGGGAGGGACTGAGACTTTCTATATTGTGAAGTAAGTGTAAGAACTTCTTTCATTTGTTAAACTTCTTCAAAGAAGTGCTGTACAGGAACCTTCTAGAAAAAGAAAAGTGCTATACAAGAACTTCTAGGAAGGCATTCTAGGAAGGCAAGGAGACATCTAGCACATGCTCTACGCATTGATTGCTGCAGCCTTAGTGCAGCCACTGGTGTCTTCCACAACCACTGCAGCTTCTTTTTATTGTCAATGTTCCTAGAATTCTATTTGTACCATTCCTGGTATAAGGTAGGTGCTTAATAAACGCTTCTTGACATTACAATCACCCCTAGTTGTTGAAGATAGAATCCTTATAATGACAGAACTGGGACGACAGCAAGGCTCACAAAACACGTTAGAGATGGGACCTCCTTGTTTTCTCACCCAACTGTACTCTTCTGGACTTTTTCATAAGGTCCCCCAGGTATTTCTTCATCTTGCAAGGTCATATCAGCCCTGGAAATCACATGTTTCCCTCTGCTCTTGGGGCTCCTCCTACTGACAGAATGATAGAGAGCTGTACCCACAACCTCCATTTAGGCAGGGTCCCCGGGTCAGCCATCCAGCTGCTCTCCTCTGCATTTTTCTTCAACATGCCCCTGTACCAGGTACCAGTCCTGTCCCCACCCACACTTTTTCAGCTTCCTTCTATGCACTGTCTACTCTCATTAGCATGTAAGTTCTTTGAGGGAAGGCATCCCCTCAATTTCCAATTGTTTGTCATCACAAAAAGAACTGCTATAAATATTTTTGGGTATGTAGGTCCTTTTCCTTTTTCTTTGATCTCTTTGGGGTACTCTCCTAATGCTTAATAGAATTACCTCTCTATACAATCAGTTCTTAATTAAGAGGATCACATAGTTTGAGGATTTGAAAAACTTTTTGGTTTAAAAGTTGGGTGAGATGTTTATGCAGAATAATCCCAACTGCAGTTTGTTTCTGGAGCAGTTTTGAATCATTTAAGAAATAGAATTACAATAGCCTTTATTCCCTACCCTGCTTTAGTGGCTAACATAAACCATTCATTTGCTGCAGTGGAACTGAAGACATGAAATAGGTGGGTCATCTGGTAGGGCTTGAGAATCATTGAAGAGAAATATTTACTTTTAGTAGATTTTCAATAAGGAGCTATCCTATAGGATTAAAAAAAATCATCCATTGCAACAGAGCTACTTAACTTGTTGCTGCTGTAGGAAATAGGAGAAAACAAATGTTAGGTGGTACCTTGTCCACTAGAACCCATATTTTTCACCTCTGTTTCCCCCTTAACTTGGGGCTCCTTATTTGTTTCTCCTTCAGTTTCTCTTCCAGAAATGCCACCTCATTCTTTCTGTGCTCTCCAGGCTGATCTGGATAATGTCCCTACTTCAGAACAGACCTTGATCGCATGAGTTCCAGTAAATTTTTTTTTCATGTTTCTAGATATGGCTGCAAACTGCCTGATTTATCTCAGGAGATGTGAATAATTTTAAATTATGCCTGATTTTCTTCCTTGCTCACTGAACACTGAAACACTTTTTGGGGGACTATCCAGGTAAGTCAGCTATTTTCCAATTCTTAACTGCTCTCTGTGTGCAAAGAACAACATGAACAACATATTCCTGCCATGGGAAGCTAGCCATAGCAGGTCTGGGAACAGCTGTCTTCATGCAATGAGATTATAAGGCAATACATTTCATTAAAATATAAGTTGTAGAAGATACAGCTGTTTGATAACTGATGTTTTATTCAGTGTAGGCAACTGAAGCACAAATCAAACTAAGCATAGATTCTCTGGGTAATTACATTAGTAGAATATAAGCCACTTGAAGGCAAGGAGTGTCTCCTTTTTGTCTTTTGTTCAGCGCTGTATAGCCAAGACAATATTCACAGCACTGACAGCAACTATGAATATGCTGGCATAGTTCTGAATCGCATTTAGAAGACAGAAACAAAACGTTTACTTACACACCAGAAAACCAAATCCCAACACCAGAAAACTGAATGCATCATCACAGCCACGAAGAAGTTAGTGTACATTATCACTGCAGGGAGTAACACCATCCCAAAGCTTTCCCCCTGCTCAGGCCTTCCCAGAAATACACACTCACAATCCTAGCTGTCTGCTCATCTTGGTCCTCTCTCTCCCTCTTCTCCAACTGCTCTGACTCATTTCCTGCTCCACCCTTTCCTGCTCCATCATTCAGCAAACTCTTCCCACCACAGGTTCCATGTGATTACATTCAGCCTCTTAAGGGGCAGGGAAGGTCTTCAAATTCCCATTACCATTACAAGTGCCTAATGGTGCCAGGCACATACCTGTACACATAAGTGCTTCCTTGATTGACTCATAATAATAAATCTAGTAACATTCAATCATTTCCTTTCAAAGTTATCATGAGACAGACCAACAGGGAATGACAAATAGCTATGTTGCAATAGAGAATGAATTTCTTTTTTAGTATCAAAGAAATAAAACCTTTGGTTCTCCTAGTAGGCCCTCCAGGAGTTTATAACTTGACATTTATGTTGGTAATTAGTAAAAACCTGTCTAGAATGAAAAGAACTTCAATTCTCCTTCATGTAATTTATGAAAAATAAAATCGTAAGATATACAAAGACACTCAAAAGAGAAATCACAGATTCAGTATTTCTAAATTAATATTTTAAGGAAGAAAAGTTGGATAATATGCTAACAATGTTTGTGGCTTGTCTGGCTTGACAGTTTAGTTGCTGGATGTGACTTTCACAGTCTGTTGACAGTCTAGGAAAGCCATCACACCTGTGACTCTGTGGTTGATTAATGAGTCTTTCAACTCATTGCTACCATCTGAGGAAGGGCCATGGCCTTTTCTGAGCTTCACTGGTTTATTCCCCTTAAACTGCAGTCCCACTAAGGTATCTTCCATAAAGAAAATCACACCTGGTTAAAGCTAATGAAAACCTCAATATGTCATTTTCAAGACAAGTCAAAAAGCATGTAAAACTAGACAAAAGATGTATTCAAGCAACATGAATGCAGGTTTGTCATAACCTGTCAATCTAAAGAGTAACATAAAAAAGCCTTCCTTAGTGACATATTTCATAGTGTCAACTTTTAGAGTGACAAATCTGAGTACTCCCTCTGTTATAAATACAGTCCCTACAAATATCATTTCTTCCCCTATCCAGAACATCTTGGGAACAAGGATGATGATCCTTTGTAGGACTAAGTAGGCACAGCTGGTTCCTAGTTACTATTGAATGGATTATCTAGTATAAAGTTTTTAAGCCTACCTGGCCTCCTCACTTTCTGCTGATGTTCAAGAGCACCTTGGACATCTTTTGAGCTCTTTAGTGGCTTCCCAACTCTGTCTTAGCTTCCAAGAAACAAAAAGAAATGTTAAAACTCAATCTTTCTTGGTACCTTATTTGTCATATGGGAAGTTTAGAATGAAGGAAGACAGCAGTCCCTTTTGTGATTGAGACTTGATACTATTTTCCAGAACAAAAGAGACAACAGGGAAACTAGGTAGTTTTCTAGCTCTTCCCAAGTCAGGCTTTCCGAATGTGACATCAATAGTTGAAGTAGTAGAAATTCTCCAAACACCCTAAGTACATAGTACATCAAAGATGGTGCTAAAAGGATTACAAAAATAAATACAGCCTATTTTTGCAATATCTATTATTGTGGATTTTAACTATTATTCCTTTTCATTATGGTGTAGTTGGCATTTGGTTGACTAAATTCAGTAGAACGTAAGCTCTTTGAGGGCTTACTTTTGTAGTTTATTTTTGTTTTCATTCACCTTTGAACTCACACACATGCTGCTGAATGAAGATGGAGAAAATCATGCAACCATTCTGAGTCCACTACAAATTTTTGTTACACAACCTTACCTAGGCCCTCACTGTACTAGGCAACCTTCTATAACTCCCTTAATCAGCTCTCTATTCCATTCTCAACACTGGCTCTTTCAAGCCTTTTCATCCTGCCTCAAACCTCCCATAACACTCTCCCCCTCACCCATGAATCCTGTCTCATATTTTACAGAAAGAAAAAATGAGGCCATTTGCTGTGAACTCCCTCTTCTTTTCTTTTTCTCATCTCCTGTTATTCAGAAGCCTTCTTCCCCTCTCTCCTTCATCCTGGTCTCAGGTGATGAAGTAGCCTTACTCCTTACCAAGGCACACCCTTCTACTTGTTCAAGTGATCCTGTTTCAAACTTCTCCTCCAGCAGTTTGCTCCCTGTGTCATCTCTACTCTTTCATTTATTTTTCTTTCTTTTTTTTTTTTTTGCTTTTTGGAGGGCAGTTGGGGTTAAGTGACTTGCCCAAGGTCACACGGCTCTTTCATTTATTTTCAAACTCTTCCTATTTACTGGCACACTCTCTACTGCCCATAAACATGCCCATGTCCCTCCTCCTCCAAACCCTCACTTGACCCTTCCATCCTTACTATCATGCTATATCTCTTCTACTCTTTGTAGCTAAACTCCTCAAAAAAACTTTCTACAGTAAGTAGCTCCACTTTCTCTCCTCTCCCTCTATTCTTAACCCCCTATAATCTGACTTCAGATATCAGCATTCTATGGAAACTGCTCTCTGCAAAGTTATTAATGATCTCTTAGTTGCCAAATTCAACGACCTTCTCTAAATGTTTATTCTCTTTGACCTCTCTGAAGCCTCTGATACTAATGGTCACCCTCTCCTCCTTGATACTCTCTTTTCTCTAGGTTTTCAGGACACCACTGTCTCCTGGTTCTCCTCCTACCTATCTGACCACTCCTCTGTCTACTTTGCTGGATCCTCTCTCAGATCATGCCTCTAACTCTAGGTGTCTCTCAGTATTTCTGTCCTGGGCCCTCTTCTCTTGTCCCTCCATACCACTTCACTGGGTGATCCGAGGACTGTCTTCATGATGATGATTCTCAAATCTACCTTTCCTGCCCTAAACTCTCTGTTGATTTCCAATTTAATTGTTCCAGTTCAGATATCTTGAACTGGATGTCCAGTAGACGTTTTAAACTCCATATGTTCAGAACAGAACTCATCTTTCCCTTCAAACCCTTCCCCTTCCTATTTTCCCTATTACCATGAAGGGTAACAACATCCTCCCAGTCCCTCAGGCTCACAACCTGGGTGCCATCCTGAATTCCTTATTATCTCTTATTCCCCACCCCCAGCATCCAATCTATTGCCAAGGCCTGTCCATTTCTTCTTTACAACATCTCACATACACACCCCTCTTTTTTCCTCTGACCCTGCCCCCACTCTAGTACAGGATCTCCTCATCTTACACTTGTGGGTCTTATACACTTGTATTACTGCTACTGGGTCTGCCTGCCTCAAATCTGTTCAGCCACCAACGTCATTTTCTTAGAGTGCAGATTTAATCATGTCAAACCCCAACCCACTCATTCAATAAACTCCAATGGCTTCCAGGATCAAATACAAAATGCTCTGGTTGGCATTCAAAGCCCTTCATGACCTAGCCCCCTCCTACCTTCCTATTACACCTTACTCTCCAATATGTACTCTTTAATCCAGTGACACTAGCTAGCTTCCTGGCTATTCCGTGAACAAGATACTTCATCCCTTGGCTCGGGGCACTTTCTCTGGCTTTCCTCTTTCCTAGCCCACTCACCCTCCTCTACTCTTACTATTGACCTCTCTGGCTCCACGTTCTACAGGAAGCCCTCACCAACCCTTCTTAATTCTAGTGCCTTCCTTCCATTAATCATCTCTTATTTATCCTGTATACAGCTTACTTTGTTCATATCTGTTTTTATGTTATCTTTTTTTTAAATTTTTTGGTTTTTGGAGGGCAGTTGGGGTTAAGTGACTTGCCCAAAGTCACACGGCTAGTTTTCTGTGTTAAGTGTCTGAGGCCGGATTTGAACTCAGGTACTCCTAACTCCAGGGCCGGTGCTCTATTCACTGTGCCACCTAGCCGCCCCTGTTTTTTTGTTGTCTTGTCCATTAGGCTGCAAGCCCCTTGAGAGAAAGGATTGTCTTTTGCTTCTTTTTATGGTCCTAACACAGTGTCTGGCATATAAAAGGTGCTTAAAATGAATTTATCGATGGATTTCTGTATCTCTATTGTCTGAAATAGTGCTTGGGACTTAATTGAAGTTTAATAGAGCTTCCACTGGATTGAATGGAATAGAGAGAAGCCATAAACATGTTCGGTATCAGAGAGAGAGAGAGTTAGAAAGTAGATAGATATCTTTCTGCTGTTTCCAGACTAACAGTAACATAATGAACCTTGCCAACTTACATATCACCAGCAGAACTTTGGTCTCATCATGCCACATTGAGTAAAGAGCATCCTAATCTGGAAGGACCTGCTTCTCCATGTGGGTTTTCAAAACTTTTAAAAACTACCCCTTATATTTTTCCTACCAGAGTGTTATCAATACATTTCCTTCCATATCCAGTTAAAATTGATTCACTGAACTTATTTTAAAGCATGTAAATGCTAAATGTCATTCCTAAGTGTTTTAACCAGAAACTTCAAAGAGAAGTTCAGGGCCATTCTCCATAGTATAACCTAAGAATTATTTATAAATTCTTTCTCATAAGTAATCCATAATTTTTTCAGCTCATTTTTGGTGACTGGCATTGTACTAGGAATTACGGATTGATAAATGGTCAGCATTGATCACAATTCTACCCTCTTGAATGCTTGACTTAACAGCTACAGGGTGATAGATTTATTAAATTTTCTAAAGTAAGCAAGTGAACATGACAATAACAATGGCTACTGTCATTAAGTTTTGCAAAGTGGTTTGTCATTTCAATAAGATTGCAAATTATTAAGGACTTAAGTGATGAGGTGTAGGCTCTGGGACTCCCCCCCCCTTTTGAGCTCTCCTTGAATCTTTGAGGTTCATACTCTGGGAAACTTCTTGAAGTCTGATTGAATCTTCAGGAGGCATTTGCAAAGGTTATAAGTATTTCATTGTGGCTAGGCCCAAACCTGTTACCTGTTACTAGCTTGGTCCTCCATTGTCCATCTGCTTCCCACCCTTGAGCCTATCAAAATATCAATCCACTCTTGCACTGACTTCATTAACTCCACCTGAAGACCCTCCCCAAACTCATTACTGGAGTCTGAACTCATTGGCTCCTCCTGAAGACCCTCCCCAGGCTCCTCCTCTGAACCACCCCTAGATTTCTCTGTATATAAGACCCCATCTTCCCTCCATCTGTGTGAAAGCGCCATGAGATAGCTTAGCACAGACTTACTCTGTGTGAGAGACCCCAGGGGGTGAACTTGAACTTTCAATAAACTTTACTTTTTCCTTGGCTGAGAACACTTGAGTGGAATTCTTTCCGCAGGATCCGGCATGTTGGTATTTTGGGGTCTCAGGCAGCCCTAACCCTCTTTGGGCACCCTCTTCATTAAGTACTGTTCTTCACCACCGCTAAGCTCATTATTTCCTTCTCTACTCTAAAGATCTGGTTTCTTAAGAATGGAGACTCTCTTCACTATTGCAGATAACAAGTTGTATATGAGTTAGTAAATGGTTTGCATGCGCAGCTACTACCAAACACACACACACACACACACACACACACACACAAACAAAAAAAGGTAGAAAACTTTCTGGAAATGAACTAATTATGTCTCAGTCAGGTTGGTCTTTGGACAAGAAACATGGCTTTTATTGTTGAACCCACGCTTAAAGCCCTTCCTCACTGGCAGAGATTACTGCGGCTTGTGTTCCAGTGGTACTGATGAGGTGTAGGCTCTGGGACTCCACCTCCCCGCTTTTGAGCTCTCCTTTAATCTTTGAGGTACATACTCTGGGAAATCTCCTTGAAGTCTGATTGAATCTTCAGGAGGCATTTGCAGAGGCCATAAGTATTTCATTGTGGCTGGGCCTAAACCTGTTACTAGCCTGGCCCTCCACTGTCCATCTGCTTCCCACCCTGGAGCCTATCAAAATATCAATCCACTCTTGCACTGACCTCATTAACTCCACCTGAAGTCCCTCCCCAAACTCATAACTGGAGTCTGACCTCATTGGCTCCTCCTGAAGACCCTCCCCAAACTCATTACTGGAGTCTGACCTCATTGGCTCCTCCTCTGAACCACCCCTAGATTCCTCTGTATATAAGACCCCATCTTCCCTCCAGCTCCATAGAATAGCTTAGCACAGACTTGCTCTGTGTGAGAGCGCCACAGAATGCCCTAGCATAGACTGGTTCCTTAAGCGTCTACCCTATATGGCAAACTTGAACTTTCAATAAACGTTACTTTTTCTTTGGCTGAGAAGACTTGAGTGGAATTCTTCCCGCAGGACCCGGCATATTGGTATTTTGGGGTCTCGGGCAGCCCTAACCCTCTGTAGGTACCTGTTCAGTACTGTATTCAAGAACATAGGATTCCTTTCATAGTCCAGTGACACATCAGAGTAAGACTTTACTGGAAAGTTAGGTACATTATAAAGATAAAGCTATGACCTTTAAAATAAAGAAGGAAATATAATTGAGAAGTGGCTTTCATGAGCTTGGCATCCACAAATAATGCGTGGATTATATTATTTGTATAAAGTATAGTTTATATATATCTGAGTATAAAGAATGTGAATAAGTATATAAAATATTTAAGAATTTATAGAAATATAATTAAATATATGAATAAATATATGAATAAAGCACAAATAATATAAAAGTATAAATAATCTTCAGAGTTTCTCACATCTGTCATAGAGGAAAACTGGAAGCAATAACATTGCTGAGTACATGTGTCTCGTTTATAAGCACTGTTATCTTTCCTGGGATGCTGAAGTCCATCTTTTGTACCATATGTAATGGTAATTAATTTGTTTGATCAGATGTTAAGTAGATCCTAGTAACCTAGTGTTAAGTATAGAACTCTGTCCATTCCATGCAATGGAATCTGGTGATAAGGTGTGAATTCCCAGAGCTCTGTCCATTGGTGAGAAGGTGTGAATTCCCCTGTGACTTGGAAGAATGCTATTGGCTGAGACAGTCCCCTGAACCATGTTGACTTGGGAGAAGGCCAGTGTTTATAAGCAGGAGAATTTCAGAGACAAGACAGATCTCGGATTTGGTTCCTGAGTGGCTGACTGCAGATATGAACAGGATGGGACTTTGTTTGCTGGTGGCCTGGCTGATCCTTGAGTTCCAGGCAAGAGAAGTCCTGAAGGGTTTGAGGTGTGCTGAACCTTGTGAACTTCAGTGTGTGCTGAGGATTGCCCTGAGGACTGGACAAGGACCTGGGAACTGTTCATCTCTGAGGACTGG
>CM053594.1:338934900-338970022 GCA_028646575.1 Pseudocheirus occidentalis | reverse complement strand
AAGATATACAGGGGCTGGGATAGGGAGACCCTTCCTGTCCTACCAGAAAATAGGAGAGCTGAGCAGGGGAGGGGCTTTACAGTGGGATTGCTGTTTTAGGGTTCGGGCAGGGGCAAGACAGGGAGAAAATTTGTAATTCAAAAATGTAATGAAAATGAATAATGTAAACAAGAAAACAGTTAAAAAATAAATTAAAAAAATTAATTCAAAGTCCATTTTTCTGTTTCTTTGCATTTCATAGTAATGAAGTGTAATTCGGTTCCTCAATAGGTTTGGGTTGTCAAATAGTTTTACTTTTTAAAAAGCAGGCAATGTAGCGCGCTGAGGCTTGGTAGTTTCTTCTGCTTAAGGAAAGGCTAGATGAGCATTTGTTAAAGATGCTCCTGAAGGAGATGTTGCATTGGAAAAGAGGTTGAGTTAGAAGATCTCTAATTCATTTCATTACATCCTTATGTGTAAAGGTACTGAGGATACAAAGACAAGAATGAAACGGTCCCTGATCTTGAGAAATATTTGACCTCATAGTTAATTATAAGATGTGCAAAGTAATGTAAAAGAATATCAAGAGGTAGAAAGTCCTGGGGGTAGGAGTGGGTGAGACCAGGGAAGGGGAGATCAGAAAAGGTATCAAGGAGAAGAGGAGGAGGCACCTAAACTGTGCTTTGAAGGAAGATGGGGTTCTCAGGGAGAGGTAAGGAAGGAGTGCATTCCAGGCATGAGGGACAACTACACAAAGACAGAGGTGAAAAGTAAAATGTCATTTTAGGGGAACCAGAAGGCTGGTTTAATTAGAATGGAGAGTTTATGAAGTGGAATAATTTGAAGTAAGGCTGGAAAGGTAGGTGAGAGTCAAATCATAAAGGACTTAAAACACCAGGTTGAGATTTTTGTCTTTTATCCTAGAGGCAATAGGGAACTACTGAAGTAGTTTTTGAGTAGAGGAGTGAGATAGTCAAGTCTATATTTCATTAACATTGATTTGGCAGCTACGTGGAGGATGGGATTAAGCAGGGCTGAGACTGGAGGCAGAGAGACCAATTAGGAGACTATTACAAGGAGAAACAAGCACCTGCCTTTGGTGGGTGCTGATGTAACTGCACAGAAGAGGGAGGATTTGGGAGAGTTTATGGACGTAGAAATGAAAAGCCTTACCAAATGATTGAATGTGAGCAGTGGGTTCAGGATCACTCAATGTTTACAAACTTGGGCAACTGGAAAAATGGTGGTACCCACAACAGAAGCAGGTATTTTAGACCGAGGTTTAATGGTGTGAGATTTAAAAAAAGTATATATATATATATAAATAAACATATATTTACATATTATACAACATACAATTATGTATTATAATATAATTATATAACATCTTATATATAAAACATACACACATACATATATGTGTGTATACGATAAATGTATATATACACACATACATGTATGTATCGGTATACATACACATACATATGTGTGTATATACATATATAAACACACACATACATATATACACAATAAATTAATGTATAATTATGAATGTAATTAATTAAGATAAATTAACGATAATACTACTATGGGGGAGTAATTTGGACATCTTGAGTTTCAGAAGTGCACAAGATACACCTGGTTGATGCCCAGCAGGCAACTACTAATATGGGGCTGAAGTTCAGAGGCTGACTACAGTTAGGAGATGTGTGGATTTAAATCCATGTGAGTACATGAGGTTACCAAAGGAGAGAAACAATACTGAGAGAGAACTGTGGGTATCTCCCACACTTACTGAATGAGAGAAAGATGATGATCCAGCAAAGGAGAATGAGAAGGAATAGTTAGGAGAGGACCAAGAGAATCTGGTGTTACAGATATGCAAAAGAAGTCTATTTCAACTCAAATCCTATAGTTTTATAAATTAAATGCTATTGCGAATACATTTTTAATTTAATACAAATCACAAAACAACATTACTATTAATGCCACTCTATGGAAAGTTTTAAGTTTTTTTTTCTCAAACCTTCTCATTTTATAATCTAATTTTTAAAAATATTTACAACAATCTGTGAGGTAGGCTGGGCAAGCCTCAAAACACAGAGGGTAAGTCATTGCTTAAGAATACACAGATGGCTAACATGCAAGTCAATACCAAGTTCACGCTTCCCAATCATTACTTTTCTGCTAGGTCAGTATTAGATAGATCAGTAGACAGACAGACAGATAAATAGACAGACAGATGGATGGTTGGATGGACAGACAGAATGAACGTTTATTAAATGCTTACTTTGCTCCAGGCACAGTGCTAGAAATACAAACCAAAAGAAAAAACAGGCAGCCCCTGCCCTCAAGAGTTTATATTCTAATGGGGGAAGTTAACACAAAAGGGGAAATGAAAAGAGCTGGGTGACATCTGCACAAGGGGGAAAGATGGGGAAGTAATCCAGAAGTCATGGGCTGGACCAGATTTGAAATAAGCATGGTTGGCATAGGTGCTTCCTCAATTTTAGGGAAAGATTTGGGGGTGGAAGCATTGCTAATTGACAAGGTCCCTGGGTCAGAGGTGAAGAAGTCATCTGGGAAATTATGGATTAGACCATTTTTGAAGACGAAGAGTTGAGTGAGCCTAATAGCATTGAAGAGGACTGGACCAAGGTAATTAGTCCCAGAAGAGTCACCTTAGAGACAATAGTGGGTTAGCTACACTGAATAAACAATACTCTACCAAGTAATATTCTTGAAGATGAGAATAGGCCCAGAAAGGAGATAGCTATTCTTGTCAATAAATCTGAGCTATTTATATAGAAACTAACTCTCATAAACTGTTTTAACAACTCAAAAGCAGAGACTTACCCATCCTTTTACTTTCTCTCTCCCTACTTACCCTTTAAAAACTTTCCTCCTTTATGTTCTACTTTCTCCTCATTCTCTTTTATGCTTCCTATTTTCTCCTTATCTTGCTCTGTTTGCCTTTTTCTTCCTTTGAATTAGTTTACTTTCATTAAATTGTAAACACTTTGGGAATAGATTCTGTCTCAAATCTAACTTAGTCTCCCCTGCACTCATGAGAGTGACTTGCAGGAAGAAGTAGGTGTTTAATAAATGTGTGCCAACCTCAACTGAATTAAGCAGCATGGCTGTGTTAGAAAGAAAACTCGCTGGATTTCTGGCCAAAGAACCAAGAGTGGATCCCACTTCTGATCTTGGACAAATCTCTTCCCCTCTCTGGGTCTTACTCTTATCTAGACTGTGGAATTAAGACTGATAGGGTTGGTGTAGATGATGACCAAGGTCCCTTTTCACTTCTGCATCATCATTAAGCATTTACTGAAAACAACCCATCTGCTAGTATATCAAAGAATAAAAAGGGTTGGAAAACACTGCACTAGAGTATACTACCTCAGTCATTTTATTTTGCATATGCACCCTTAACAAAACAAAATTGCGATATGATTCTGATAACACAGCTTAGGGAATGAGTTGCTACCCAACCCGGTGAGGAGTTCATCCAGGGATGTAGTACATCAAAGAGGAGGCTGAGATACAAGAAAGGGGAAATACTGAAAGGGAAGAAAGGTGTGGCAGTTGAGACTGAGCAACCCAACTTTTCCTGTTCCAGTTCCTTATCTGGGTTAGACTTATGTAGACAGTCTACTTTAGGGGGGTTGTAAGATCCGGCCAGACCAGGTAAGGCCTTCTGCAGGAGGCTGAGTCAAGGAAATGTTGGATTCCAGACATGGAGAACAGCCAGCGTACTTAGGAGATGGAGTGTTCTCAGTCAATAAGCACTTTCTAAGTTCCTACTACGTACCAGACTTTGTGTGATGCTCAGCATACCAAGAAAGGTAAAATATGGTCCCTGCTCTGAAGGGGTCAAGGTAATGGAGGAAGCAATATGTAAATAACTGTATACACAAGATACACACAAGATAAACTAAAAACAAACAGAGGATAGACACTAGCATTATGGGAGATTGGGAAAGGCTTCTTGTAGTAGGTAGGATTTTAACTGAGACTTGAAGGAAGCCAGCAAAATAACAAGCAGGCCAGTGGAGAAGCATCATAGGGTGCAAGGAGGGGGAGGTAAATGGGAAGACCAGAATGAAAGACTACAAAAATTGTAGCAAGAAACTAGGTTTTGTAAAAGACTTTAAATGCCAAAGAGAGAATTTTGTATTTAACCCTGAAATTAAGAGAAGCTGGTCATCATTACTCCCTACATTAGGACAGGTTCTGATGTCAATGAAAATATGTATGTGTCCAACAGTCGGGTCTTTCCAATAGCACCCTCCATTTACTAGCTCTTTCGCTTCCTTCCAACTCCTTGCACACACCTTTTCAAATCACTTCTATCGTGTTCGTTATTTTAGAAAGTACTGGAGTAGTAAAGAAAACTTAAACATACTAATATCTGAACATGAATCATTTAGTTCATTGGGGTGGGTGGGTGGACAGAAACAATCAGATCTGCACTTGAGGAGAATCACTTCGTAAGTTGAGCGGAGCATGGACTGTGGTGGAGATCAATTTGAAGACTACTGCAATAGTCCTGGCAAGAGGTAGAGAGAGCCTGGACCAACATGGCGGTCCTGTGAGTGGAGAGAAATGGATGTGTACCAATGACCCTGTGAAGGCAGGAAAGACGAGGCTCAACCACAGTGCGGATAGCAGGGATGTGTGTGAGCCAGGACTTGAGAATGATACCCTAAGATGCGAGCCTCGGTGACTGGGAAAAAGGTGGTGCCTTGGAAATAACGGGACCGTTGGGAAAAGGGGTTTGGAGGCAAAGGTATAAATAAATACTGGAACCTGATGACATGTTGGGGAGATGAGCCAAAAAGTGAAGCAAGATAATACTGAGGTTGGCCACTTGTCCTTCACACCCGCTAGCACGGCAGCATGTAAGAGACCCCCTGAGGCACTCCCAGGCTCAGCTAACAAGGCCACTGAGGGCTGCTTCTGGTCATGAGCAAACAGCTCTTTGCAAAGCTCTGGATGCAAGAGACTAAAAACTGCATCTTCAGCTTCTCTGTCTTCCACGATGCACAGTGGGGGGTGGAATGGGCTCAATCAAGTCACAGGCTGGACCAGTCATGATTAATGTCCCGGTAGCAGTATCTTTATGCTTCCTTTACCATTCTAACTCAATTCTTTCTAGAATAATGAACTTGACAGAAGGGATTTGAATAAAAGCAAGTGCAAGGGATGGGCAGGGGAGTGGCCAGTAAGAATGGGGGGGGAGGAGGGAGGGACCACTGAAGAGACTTGATTGGTGGACACATACACCTAATGGATATCAGAATCTGTCCAAAGGTAGGAAGGAGTCCATGACAACCAGGGGTCCTCAGGGTCCTGACCAAGAGGAACAGGCAGCTCGGCAAACACCCACAGCGCCCCCTGGTGACAAAAAAAGCAATCCTCGTCTACTCCAAATTATCCTGATTTAACAGCAAACTCATCAGCACTGTTCTGCTTTTCAAAGTGAATTAAAGTAGAGCAAAAGATGATCTGAAAGTTCCCATTATGTTGCCATTATGAATATGTCTTTGAAAGAAAAAATGACTAAATAAAATAAATTTAAAATGAAAAAATTAAAATAAATTTATGGTAGACCAACTAAAAACAAATTCAGTATTCCAAAGAATGGTCCTTCTATAGCAATTTACAATTTTCAAAGTATTTTCCACGAAGGAGTTTGTACAAGTAATATATGCCCATTCTGTATCATACTGTTTATTGTTTCAGTGGGTGGGGAGGAGGGGCTGGAGGGAAAGAATTTGGAGCTCAAAAATGTTTTTCAACGAACATTTAAAATAAATAAATACTTTTAAAAATATTAAACCCATTTTATACATGAAGAAGTAGATGGTTATAAAGCTGATAAGTAGCAGAACCATATCTTAGAGTCACATCTTGTATTCAGTTCAGTACTCTGCCTAATACACCATGCTGCCTCTCATAACCAGCAGCAGGAAACCAGACAGGCAAGGATCAACAGTCTGTGAAATATATCCAAATACTAAGATCTTCTAGAAGGTATTATATTTCACTTACACATCTTAATCCTATTTCAAGGACCTTTCTGCGTACATTTTTCTTTTACTAAAGGTGAGCATTTTAAAATATTGACGTTCTTCATGAAATCATATAAAACATAAAAAATAATGTAAATATATTTGTTTTCCACACTAGACTATATATCTTTATTTTAATAAATCTTCTATAAATTCTTTCATCTATAGGATTCTTTTGGCTTTCGTACCTTTTCCTGTGACTTGATTGTTAAGCACTGTATAGATATTCTATTTATTCCACTGGCATGCAAAGTATTGGAATTTCACTTTACAAAAATTCTTACATCATCAATGGACCTTCGCTAATACTTGATGGGTGGGGGGTTAAAACATTTCAAGTTACTTCCAAAGTAAACTTTGACTACTACAGTTTCTAAAAATTCCCACATTACTTTTTCTTATCTATCAAAAACATACTGCTAAAAACTTAAATACCAAAGAGCCAATTTTCCCAACAAGCACCTCCCCCCCCCAAATCTTTTTAAACATTACCTGTTCTTAAGCAGTGCTCTGAAGGTCATCTTATTCAGTCCCAGATAACTTGGCAGCAAGTTTGACCAATTCCAGTCCCATTTAGTTATGGCTGACTGTTGACATAGGAGAAGAAGCTATTGTTAGTTATTAATCAGAGTTAATACAATCAGTAAATTAAAGCTCCAGCTGTGATAGACTAACTAAGAAGGAGGGGGGTCTAGAACAAGGACTTAGACAGATGATATCAATCATGCCTACAGAAGAAGATTTTTATTCCAATAAGACAGCAATTAATTTATAAATCCATTTGAGGATGTAGCCATTATTTATGAAAAGATAAATCAATTTTTGAGTTGTTATTCTTCCAACTGTTAATGGCATTTTGCCCAACTACTTCCTCTGAAAGGTTGACTCTTGAAAAGCAAAATAATTGGCAACTTTTTATGTATCCTCCTAATTTACATTTTTTTGTGTCAGCAAAAGGTTTTATCAAGAAAAACTTGAAGTAGTTAGAAATCTGGCTTTATGCTATATCTTAATTAGTGTGCCATATCAGTATTGTCTATTTTGCAAACGGAAATACAGTAAACAGATGGCTACAAAAATAAGATTATAATTCCCCTTTAAAAATGTATTAGATAATCTGAAATCCAAGTATAGAGATAAATGACTATGTATAATAGCTTTGTAAAAGTATATGATAAAAACATAGCTTATTTAAATGATGAAATAATGTAATGGCTAAGATCATTTTATGCAATCTGAAATACAACAGAATGAGGTATGAAGTCAATTTAAACCGATAAAACATGTTTGATTTCCCACTATTACCCTAGCTCTCTGCTCTAAAAAACCAAATGGTTCTGATAACAATACCAGTTTAGGCCAGTTTTTAGACTCCAACAAGGACTATCCCTTGTCACCTGCTGATTAATCGAGCCCTACAATCCTGTCATACAGTAGAAGAATTCTGCCCTGACTTGTCAGCATCTGAAGGTCTTATTCTACAGTTTTGATGAATGTAGGCTAGAGCTGTAACAGGCATGATAAAAATATTATCTGCATCCCAAATTAGGACAATGTTTTAAATTTTTTTCATTAGAGCTCTAGGTCAAGCAATCCTTTTTTTCTGTCATGCCAGTTCAAATTATTTGTCAAGAGACTTTCAAAAAGAAATACCTAAATTGTGAATTAAACTAGAATCAAAATTGCCATCAGATTTCTGCCATTTTTTTTTTGCATTTTGTGTCATGACTTCAATATAATCACTGATTATATGGTTTAAATAATCTTTATGAGATGATATAATTAACTATGTATTTAAACACACATTGTTTTCAATATTGAGTTTTTTTAAGTAAATCCATTCATTTTAAATGATTACTTACATAAATAACATCTGAAAAATTCTATGATATACTTTCAAGACTATGAAGATTATTTTTAAACACATATAAAACTGTATATACAAATTCTATGATATACTTTCAAGACTATGAAGATTATTTTTAAACACATATAAAACTGTATATACAAATTCTATGATATACTTTCAAGACTATGAAGATTATTTTTAAACACATATAAAACTGTATATACTATCTACTAAAAGTGAATAATTCAATCATTGACAAATGATTTGTATTTGATTATATTTGTAAAAAATTTTTTACAAAACTGAAAAGGACTGGTTTGATTTTAGACCCTAACTGAAGTTCCCTGGGCCAGTCAAAAGTCAATTAATAAATTTACTTAAGCATGGACTTGGTGTCACTGGGATAAGCATTGGGGATACAAAAAGAGACAAAAGACTGCCTCCGCCCTCAAGGAGCTCACAATCTAATGAGAAAGATGGAACCAAACAAATGAGTACAATCAAGCTCTACACACAGACAGACACAGACACACACAGATAAAATAACGGAAGGAAGGCTTTTATGGAATAAAAATATTGGAATAGCATGGGGGAGGGGAAATGAATAAATAATTTTAATTTTCAGAGAAGGGATAGATCGTTTGCAATGTGCCTTGTTGGAGATAGCACCGCACATACATGTGGGCACAGATCCGCTAAAATATTTATTATCGTTTTAGTCTTCATTTCTGTTCACTGCCAGAACCCTGCACATAATAGGTGCATGCTAAATCTTTGCTGAATGACAATTACTCACCACATACCTGATCCAGCATTTTTGCATTAAACCACTTATACACCTGAAAAGGGTTAAAGGTAGGCGGCTGCTTTTCCAGGCTCTTCAAGGTCACTTTTAAAGGTCTGGTGGGTAATGTGTTTTCCTCTGGTACATTTATCGAAAACAGCTGTTCTTTCAAATATTCCTTCAAGGAGGAAAGAAAAAAAAAACAAATTTGCATGCTTATTACTCTATGTTCTCTTTAAAAGCAAGCTGATCAAAACCTGTATTTACTCTTTTCACACATTTCTTAGCATTCACTTGGTAGATTCCAATATGTTAATACCACAAGAGAGAATTCAGAAGATGCAATGCTGATGAGGATTTATTATACTAAACAGCACCAATCAAAAATAACTGAGCCTAAAATGCTGTGGTGACGGTCAATTACTAAATTTCATGAAATGAACTATTCAAAGTATTTGACTGACATGGATTCAATTGTTCTTGAAGCTTTTTCTAGGCATTATCTTATGGATTATATAGGACAAATGTTCAATAGCTAACATTAGAGTAATAGCTAAATAATCTAAGGAAGGACTACTATGTGTTCAGTTCTGTGGTAAGCATGAATATATTTTAATTATTTATTTTCAAGATTCATTTCTTAAAATTTTGAGTTCCAAATTCTTTCTCTCCTTTGAGCCATTCCTCCATCCATTGAGAAGGCAAACAACATATCAATTATACATGTGGAATCATGCATGGCATATTTTCATATTAGCCATGATGCAAAAAAAAAGCAAGAAAAATAAAGGGGAAAAATTATGCTTCAATTTGTACTCAGAGTTCATCAGTTCTGTCTATGGAGGTAGGTAGATAGAATTTCTCATTATGAGGCTTCCAAATTGTCTAGAATCGTGGTAGTTTAGTCTTTCTGATCATTGTGATAAGAGTAAAGTCTTTCACAGTCGGTAATTATTACAATATTGCTTTTACTGGGTACGGACCTCTGGTTCTGCTCGCTTCACTTTGCATCAATTCGTATAAGTCTTCCTAAGTTTTCCTGAAACTATTCCCCTTATCATTTCTTACAGCACAATAGTATTCCACCACAATTACATACCACAGCTTATTCAACCCCTCCCTTCTTGATGAGCATCTTCTCACCACCAACCAAAAGAGTTGCTGTATACATATATATTTTTAAAAAAATCTTGATCCATTATACTGGTATGTTTCTCACAGAATCAGTCTTCAGAGCTGAAAATGGCCTAGCCATCTTCTAGTCCAATGCCTCATTTTACAAATTAGGCCTGAAGAGTAACTTGCTCAAGGTTATATAATTAGTGACAGTATAAGGATTAAAAATTAGCTTCAACTTCAGAGCTCTGAAGCCATAGTAAATAAAAAACAAAATATAAACCACTGTTTAGCAACACAAAATTAGGTCATTTCATAATAAATGTATTTAAATATTTCTTTTCTGAATTATTAAAGTATGTTTTAACACAGTATTTCCTAAGAGATTAATGAATGCATAGAATTTTAGCTCTGGAAGGATCTTAGATATAATCCAGTCTGTCGCTTCTCCTATTTTACAGATGAGGTCCTGGGGGATGAGAAAGATTACATGACTAATCCAGCGTTGGGGAACCTGAGGCCTTGAGGCCACACTGAAGTCTGGATTCAGTCAAAGGGCCACGCTCAAAGACCTAGTGGGCCACACGAGATCTTGAGGGCACAGGTTTCCCACCCCTACACTAGTCCACGGTCCCACAGATGTTGATTTTCAGCAGAGCTAAGTCTAAAATCTATAGTTTCCTGACTCTGGCCCAGGATGCTTTTTACTAACCTATGCTGCCTCTAATACTTTGAGATCCTAGAATGCTACATATTATTGCTCTGTGCCTCAAAGTTTGGATTATAAATGTGCAAATAAGGAGATTTTAAGGGTCTCCAATAATCTGGAACATTTGGAAACAACTACTTCATGAGCAGCTTCGGCCGGCTGTTTTTTTCCTTTGCGTTACCTCTCTTAGCACCTGTGTGAATGAGGCCTCTGAATAGAGTATGTGGTAGCTAGCAACATAAGGGTTTCTTACTTGAAGAAAAAAAAAGACTTGATCGGGGACTCACTTTACTGTACCACGATTACAGTAAAACAGAAATGAAAGACCATGCCCACCCTGAATCATTACTTCATTTTTGCTTATAAAAATCTGCTTATACATATTTTCTCTCTGAATTAATGAAATCCGTCTTCTGTCACCAACAAAGAAAAGAGGAACTGCTTTGTTCAGTCACTAATTACCTCCCAATTGCTAAACTCAGGCAATTACCTCATTCTCTGAATCTGTTTCTGCATTCTCCTGTCTTCAGTAACTATCCTAATAACCAAGAAGTCTGTATTTCTAGTTGGGTCCTACTGCCTGAGTCATATCACTCACACACACACACACACACATATAAAATTAACTGCAATATTTTTCCTTCTGATTATATTTCCACAAGTTTAAATTCAATAAATTCAAAACTGAATTTCTTACAACTCATGCCCAACAAGAGTTCCTAACTCTGTCCATGGTGCCACCATTTTCTCTCTTTACTTCTAGTCATCAAAATGTTATTCAAATACATCCTTTCCTCTCCACCTCTAGTACCATCATGCTACGTAAGGTTCTCATCACCTAATACCTGGATTGTTGCAGCAAGCTTTTAGTTTTCTTCTTTCACAATAGATTCTGGGTATTAGTTTTTTTTTTCCTGTCTCGGTTTATCTGGCAGTCTATTTGTTGCCATACAGATGTTTGAACAATATTTTCTAATTCTGAAATTTTATTATTTTTTTGTGTCATGCATTTGCTTAAAAACTTTCTGTTGACCGCTATGTCTTGTCAATCTAAAGACTTCCTGTTGTTGAAGATTTATCACAACCTAGTCCCATACCAGCTACATTAACCCATATCCACTACTGACCCTCCTTTCTGACCAGGGCTATTTTCTTGGGGTCTCATGAATGAGAAATAATTTTTCCAGGTTAGGACATAGATTTAGAGCTGAAAGGGACCTCAAAAATCATCTCCTCCAACTTTCTTATTTTACAATAAAGAAAAATGAGGCCTCGGGAGGTTAAGTGACTTCATACAGGGAGTAAACAACAGAGGGTAGCATTTGAATCCAGGGCCTCTAATTCCAGAACCAGTATTCATTCCATTAAACACCAGCTGTCTGCCTTTTTGCCTTGGTGGTCTTGCCCAAAATGAGGAAGGATGGCATGAAGCAAGAAAGTGTAATGTACTGGAAAGAAAATTGAATTTGGAGTCAGAAATGCCATATAGGCAAACCAGGATATAAACACCAAAATTTTCAGAAACTTACGAAAGTTTATCTAACATACACGTTTCACTGAAGTCCTTCATCAATGCCAGATTATGGCATGAATGAGACCCTGAGTTCTTGAGGGCTGTGACAGTGGAGGACAAGTTCCGTCAACTCCCACCAACCCATAACAACTTGGAACATGAAATTAGCATGACATTACATGTCTGTCATCCAAGAACCAAGCTAGCTAAATCTGGAAAGTCAAATTAGCCACATGAAATTTTTAGCTACAGCAACTCACAAAGACAATCTGCTAAGATACGGTGGTAGGGGATCAAGACCTTTGAAAACACAGAATCTTAAAGTGCAGCAGTACTAATGCACATATACCTTCAAATATAAGAGACACATTAAAGATAAAAACTACACACGGCCAAATTTGAAATCTGTAATTATTTCATTGCATTGAGATATCTGCTGCTATGTTTATTATTACAAAACACACTTTGGTTGACCTTGGCCTTTCTAAATCCCTTTTGGGGGATGAAAGATGAACACCCACAACACCTTGTTAGGGGTAGGGTCTGAGAACTCCTACAGTTGAGCTCTAGCTGACAAGCAGCACAAGCTCGGTTTCAACCAGTGTTCATTCATTACTCAATTCTAATTAGAGGACCTAGCTACTTCCCAAAATGAAAGCATTTCAAACAGCAAAATACAAGTTAACATTATGAAATAGTAACCTATGTTTTAATCTTAAAAAAAAAAACCCAAAACAAAACCAATCCACAACCTCATCACTAGAGCATTTTCTTCACTAGGCTAGCTATTCATTGCTTAAGAAAATTTTCCCCTGCACAAATTTCAGATTTTAGCACTGGCGCAGTAAACTAACTTGAAAAATAAATCTCCAGACTACACAATGCAGATCTGAATTGAGTTTATGAGCCATATTATTGTGCAAAGTATAAAAATGAAATCTACATTGTTTCTGCACAGCTTTTTTCTTACACAAATGCAGACTTGCCTAAATGGAATAGTTTCTATTATAATGCAATATTGAGTTTAGTATTGACTTTAAGAAGCATTATCACCTCCTTGACTAACCCTTAGCTGCCAGCAGACGCTGCCTCAGGCCAGTACACACCTAATTGCTCGGTAAAAAGGCCGTTTCCCTACCTCATTGAGCCGGATGACGTGATAAATTTGCCTCAGGTACTCACTGCCACCTGGTTTGTGGCAGATATCCAGGACCATCATGTTTATTTTCTGCTCAGTCAATTCAAGAGCAGTATCTCCTTCTTCTAAGGCTGTGCCTTCTTCTACCGTCTTAAGTACACTAGAATAAAGAAAATATATTAATATCACTAATAAAGAATTACCAACATGGAAAAATGAGAGTCAGTATAAACAGAGATTCAGTATAAATCTAAGGGTGCAAATATCTAGCCAGACGGCTTGCAGAGGTTAAAGCTTCCCAAAGGACGACTATTTGCATGGTCATTCTAGGGGCAAGTACATTTTAGAAATTGAATAGTTGTTTGTTTTTTAAATCTTGTTTTATTACATCTGTTTCCCATACATAAACCGTTTTCACATCACTGTAATTGTTGAAATTGCCATAATCATATGGTGAAAGCATAAAGAAATCATATGTACTTTCTCTTTTGAGACAGAAACTCTCTCTGATACCAGAAAGCTTTAGGATTCCACACCTTGCACATTCTTTCCTCCTCCAGTACCAGACACATGCAAGAGTAATTAAAATATCTAACAGGCAACCCATTATACTAAATATAGGTTAGGAGCTTTATAGCTGAAGGCTTTACCACTTGGGTATTTAAAATTGACCTTCTGACACTTGTTGCCTTTGAAAAATGCATGCTCCTCTCTGGTTTCTTCTGTGTAAGAGATCCTTAGAATTAATAACAACAACCACTATTTTTCAAATGAGGATCAACTTCCACCTTCCTAAATACCACAAAGTGAGCATTATATTAAGTAGATTGTTTTTATGGATATCCACTTATTTCTATTTCATTTCAAAAGACACCCTTGATACATTTCCCCAACTACCTGGAAAAGACCTGAACACACAGAAAACCTGAAACCACAGGTCTCAAAAAAAGAAATACCTGATTCAGATCTGTACCTCATAAATTCAAATCTAATTTTTCTTGCCTCATTTGTTACTGGGCTTGTGTTGAGCTTTAAAAAGCTAAACATTCCCAAGGAAATTCATGATTTTCCATTGTTTCCTGGCCTAAGTGAAATCTACTGTGGTGTAATCAGCTGTGCACTGCAGAGCTTGTTACTGAATTTGTGCTGCGATTATAAAATTAGTTCAGCCCAGAGTTGGGGATGTTGACCTGAAGGTGCAGTCAAATCATACCCAGCTGCTGGGAGTTAAAGCTGCTATTGCTTCCACATGTAGCTTCAAAATATACTTGAGGATAAACAGTTTGAAAATTACATAAGCTGCAATCTCCTTTACTAACAAGTAAATGATGTTCCATTTTACTGCTATATTTCACAGACAGCTTCCGATGAAAGACTTATTTTTAATAAGAAGAGAATAGTTTGAGAATATCCTTTTGAAACTGCATACAGGTTGCAAGTTAAATTTCTCGCTGGGCTTCTTAGAGGTTGACATTGGAAAAGCTGGGGGCCCCTGACAAAGGACTGTCTCCGTGTCAGCCCCCGAATTGTATCCTTTCTTGTCCATCACTGTGCAGGTGAAGCAGATGATTGGATTCAGTCAGTGCTATGATTAATGAGTTCCTCTCCGGATTTGGGACTGCCTATCAATCATGTCATTAGGGAGAATGTGCCCTGAAAGAGGCAGACCTCAGCCAAGGAATAACTGCATTCATCTTAATCTGTATATGCACCCAGGCAGCCAAGTCAGGGTCACCATGATGAAAAACAATAATCTTCAACTCGACAAATTACTTTGCAAAGACGGACATTTCTTTACTTTTTGGGCTGTGTGTTCTCCAGAATCTAAGTTGACTGTTTACAGCTTGAGTGTTACTAGAAAGTGAAGGTTATTTTAATGAATAGTAATGCTTTCAGGCAGTATACAAGACAGGCAATGCATACAGCTGCCACCTTTTCCACTGCAGCTATTTTCACAATTTCCATAAAAATCAAAGTTAAATCTGGGCACAATAATTGGGAAAAATCTAGTTAAGTGACACTATATCAATCAAATATAAGAAACTGGATGGAAAGCAAAATGATTTAATTGATCATAACAAAAGCATTTTGTTTGATGATTCTATCCCCATGTTTATTCTACGAATAGCAGTTACTATGTAGGATACTGTCTATATATTGTGTTTTCCTTTATTGATGTATTCATGGACTATCATTAAATTAGGGGGGATATTTGGAAGAAGGAGTCATTTGTATATCAAATAATTGATCCAAAATCAAAGACTTGAAGAAACATTATGACAGAACAAATAAAAAACATTTCCAAATGATTTGGTACCCAAAGTGAACTAAAAACTGACTACATTTAACATTTTCAAGTAAGCATAATAAGTAATTTTAAAAGTGGATAGCTGTATGTCACAGTTCCATTTAATAAATAGTGTTAATGACATCATTATTCAGAATCTTAGGAAAACACTAAAAAACCACCTAAAACATAGTAGTTTCTATTTTTTTAAATGCGTACTACATGGCAATTAAATATTCTATAATTAATCACTAAGTAGCCAAATTAAAAAAAATATATATATATGTAACTGCCTAGAGTCTGACACCTTGACACCTCCTGTAGAGATGATAGTGTTTGTGAAATTGAATTAAAATTCAACTGTAAGGAAATAATGTCATAACAGGACATTCCTGTGAATGGCTCTAGTCCCTTAGCAAGACAATGGCCTTAAACTGCCATTGCTTAAAAGGGGAGCCTTACAATCAGGTATATTATACAGTTTACCATATAACCATCATCAGAGCTGCCATATTCTTTTTTTTTACCTCTTCTATTTTTCTCTTTATATCTACCACTATGGGATAATGACATTTAGGCTTAATCTTTCAGGCACTGAATGTGAGCTTGTAAATTGGTATTTAATACAAATGTAAAGATTAAGAAGGTCACTGTCAATGTTAATAAGCTGTTACTTGATGCTACTACTATGGTTACTCCTACCAATCCCTACTTCCTAGAAACCAATTCCTACATCTGAGTGTGCCTGTACCAAGAAAAATGCCACATCTCATTGGGTAAATTTAGTCTTATGTTGTTACCAACAATAACCAAAGATAACCAGTAAACACAAAGAGCCTACAAGTGATTATTTTTATAAATGGTACATACAAATATCAGAAATAACTTTCTGCAAATGTTAATGCTAACCTTTTTCCAATTCACATTCTATGGTTTCATACAGGTTAATGGTAGAGATATGTATAAAATTCATCCAAGTATGCTTTAGAAGAGCATCAGCACAGATTGGGGGAGGGGGAAAAGGCAGTTTTGTTTTTTGTAGTCAACAGGTTTATTCAGTAGTAAGAACTCCTGGGCACTCATCCTGCATGCTTGTTATTGGCAGGAATGTCATAATCTATATGTTGGAAAGCATTTTTCAGAAGTGAGACTTCCTGTCATATAATTCTAAAATGGAAGGGTACTTTTAATTCAAGAGAACTCTATTTGCATATTTAAGTACGCCAAGCAGCCTTAAAATCCTCACAATAGTATAAACCATTTAGCCTTGCTAGCAAATCTGTGGGAAAGTTGATTCTTCCTACAGAAATATATTTATTTATTGCCCTAGGCTGCTACACCCAGTCTCCCTCTAGGACTCTCTTGTTACCAGATGAAAAGTATTTTTTCCCCTTAAATTGGTAGCAGAGAAAGCAAGGAAAAGTCCTTTATGTCCATTGTCTTGTTGATTCAATCTCCGCATCACAATTTAGTTAGTAAACTGTTATTGTTTGCACAATGGAAAAGATCAAAACTGAATTCTCAGAATCTCTGAATTCTCCCCAGTAATCTCCCAGTCAATCTTTTAAGTTAGATATCTTAAAGTGGTGACTAAACAAATCTCTTCTTTCAGTGTATCAGCTGGAGCTCAAATTTTAAGGCAAGGACTTTCTAACAATCTAGTTTTTAAGGAATAGCTTATCTTTTCTTTGCCGAACAAAATTCCCCAAGTGAAAAACCAAATTAGAAAAATTACTGTTCCTGCCCACGTGACCACAGGTTTTGTTTGTTTGTAAGCTCTCATTGTGAATGTTTGAATAAGCCCCACTGAAAGAAAAACATCATTTGAAAAATATCACATGCTGCTTACCATTCTGTGATCAATTTTCTTGCTTTCAGCAACTGGCTTTCAATCCAGTTTGGTTTTTGCTGCTCAATTCTGCGTATAACCCGCTGGGTCACTTGATTAGGGTTACTTTTCTGCTTTCCCAGAATGCTTTCTAAACACACACAAACTAAACCGAGTTTCTCTTTACTCCAACTGTCAAGCAAGGCACCCGTTAAAAATTCCAAGGTGTTTCCATCCTCAACTATCCGACATATAATTACAATCAGGTTCCAGACAAGCAGACCAGTTTTCTTCAATTCAACAAAGTTTTTTGACATTTTTCTCTCAGACAGAAAAAAGAAGTACTTAATTGGGGGAGGCAAACATGCAATCACGGTGGGTAACTCGCTGATTACAATAGATACCGCCTGAGCTGCAAACCTTGTGAAGCCTGGAGAGAAAAAGGAAGCAAAGGTATGATTAACACTAACATTCTAGTTCTCTCACTGTGCTGTGTGGAGTGTTGGATGGGGGGATGTCTAATTTTTGTGGAGAAAATTGTTGGGAAGATGAAGTGCTTAACATCTTCACACAGTAGGTGCTCTACCTGGTCCTCTGCCGTGCTCTACCATGCTTCATTTCAAGAATTTGGATTTAAGCAACTCCCAGTCTGTTCTTGAACAATGAAAGGCATGAAAACTCAGAATTAAGGCTCTCGCTTTGAGCCACATTACCAAGGTCCCCAATGACTCCCAACAACAAATTCGATGGTTTTCCTTAGTTCTCATTCTTACTGACTGATCCACCTCAATATTGGGCACTACTGACCACTCTTTGATGTCTACAATACTATCCTATCCTGGATTACTTCCTACCCCTATGACTATTCTTCTTCTGTTTTCTTTGCTGTTTCCTCTTTCTTGCAACACCCTCAAATCCATAGTCTTCCTCCTCATACTTACCCACTTCTTAACTTCAAATTTCTCTCCCTAAATTAATTTCCTCAAAGATCTCTGTCTTCAGCAATTATCACCTGGGCTGAAGACTCCCAAGGTTTGGCCCAAATCCCTTTCCTATCTTCAACTTCCTGCTGAATACATCTATTTGAATGACTTTAAAGGCTCAACATAGACTCAACAAATAAGGTCATGAACTTCTCCCCACAACCAGCTCCCCAAGGACTTTTGACTCCTCCCTCCTTCTCTGCCCCACACCTGTCCATGTCCCCCCTTTAATGTCCTTTCTTTTCCATTCATATCACTGCCACTCTAGCTTTGGCTCTCCTCTAATGCTAAAACTATTGCAATCCTTTCTTAATTGGTCTCCCTTCTTCACTCTCTCCCCCTTCCAACCCATCTTCTACAATCTGGGTTAATCTTCATAAACAACCTCTTCTGTTATAGTTCTCTCTGTCTGAATAACATTTCTTGGCCTCCCGACACCTGCAGTGTCCCCTACTTAGCCTTGAATTCAAAGTCCTTCACAATCGACTTTAACTTTCCCTTCCAATCTCACTGTCTAATTTCCCCACCTGAATGTTCTGTTTCAGTCAAACTGTCCACTGCCTGCTCCTCGTTCTTTCCGCCCCCGAGCTTTTGCCCAAGTTGTTGCCCCCGCATGTCACATCATCTCCCTCTTTCTGAACCTATCTAAATCTTGCTTATGCACCCCAATTCAAGTCACTCTGTCATGGAATCTCTCTAACCCACTCCATGCGGTAGTGGTCCGTCCTTCCCGACTCACTGACTTTATTCACTCTGTCAGTCATTTGCAATTCAACACATACAAATCTTTAACTAATCTCACATTCATACCTCACAGTATTATCTACTTGCAAGTGACTCTTAGACTGTTTGTTATCTTGCCATGCCCGTGAATCTAAGCTATGTGCTCAACAGATATTTGTTAATCTTGCTAGGCGATCTCATCCCTGCTGTTGAGTTCAATTTTAGTCTCAATGAAGTTGATTCACAAATTTATGAATGACCAGACCTAGTCTCCTGAGTTACAGTCATATGTCACCCAATTGCCTTTTGGACATCTTGAACTGGATGTCCCATAAGCATCTCAAATTCAACATGTCCAAAACAGAGTTCATTATCTTTCCTCCTAAATCCCCCCCTATTCCTGTGAAGGGTACCCTTACCTTTCTAGTCACCCAGGCCCATAACCTCAGAGTCATGTTTGACTCCTTACACACATTCACCCCACTAATCCAACGCGTCCTTATTTTTACCTTCACATCTCAGAGTATGTGTGTATATCTCTCCTTCTGTCCAGTCACAAAGCCCCTATCCAGGTACAAAAGGATGTCATTCCTTCTTACCCAGACTGTTGCGATAGCCTTCACACTGGTCTCCCTGGCTCGGCTCTCCTCACTCCAATCCATCCCCCCGCTCTGCTGCCAACACCATCTTCTCAAAACACAGCTCTGGGGACACCATCTCCTCTGCCCCACCTATCCCTGAGCCCCTAATAAACTCAAGCCACCTCCTATGCTTTGGGGATCAAAAACAATCCTTAGTTTGGCATTTAAGCCTCTCACGCTTGATTACTTATTTCTCTCCATACTCTAAGACTCATCTACAGACACATCTGACCTATGTGCTCTTCTTTTTACAAAACACTCTATCTCCGCCTCTGGTCTCTGTGCTATACTATGGCTATACACACATATATCCATCCATATATATATATATTTATATATATACACACACACATATATACACACATATTTTACTTGAATAATATACATATATAAATATATATATATATATATACACACACATATATATCTGGTATGTATACAGTTATTTACATATTGCTTCCCCCATTGGAATGTGATCTCCTTGAGAGTAGGAAGAAATATTTTTGACTTTCTTCATATTTCCTGTGCTTAGCACAGTGCCTAACACATTAGTAAGAAGGCAGCTGGGTAGTGCAATGTACAGAGTGTTAGATCTGGAGTTAGGAAGTCTTGAATTCAAATCCAGCCTCAGACATTTACTAGCTGTATAATTCTGGGCAAGTCACTTAAAGCACTTCACAAACCTTAAAGCACAACATGAATTTTAGTTATTATAATTATCAATAAGTGCTGATTATTAATTGAATTTTGATATTAAATTGGATTTAATTCAACAAACATTAATTCCCCGCTGTCTGAAAGGCATTGTGCTGAGCACTGAGGATACATTTGAACATATATCTCCTTGCTGATGGAGCTTATAAAAGACAAAAAATGGATTCAAAGCAATTAAGTTTCAGAAGAAAGAAAAGGTATATAAATTCAAGATACTGATTTTGTTTTATAATAGTAAACAAAATATACTAGTATCAATAATAAAATACTGTGAAGAGATTTTGAGAGATATTTGTAACATTTAATTATCAAGTTTTCTTTTACTCCAAAAGGTGCAAACTCCCTCCAAGAGGGACACGTTTAATGTGACATTCTGTCACACATTCCACTCCTGAGGTAATCTATTCAAAAAACATTACAAACTGGAAGAATTCTTATGAATGTGTGAAATTTGGTCCCAAAATAGATGAAAATAATCTGTCTCTTTAAGTAAGAGCTGAAGACAATAAGAAAGGTTACTTGGTTACTTTCTTAATTTATTGCTTTGTGATATCTTTTCCTTTTAAGTGTTTAAAAACTTTTTTTGTTATATATATTTATGTAAGTTCCTTATGCCTCCTGGCAATCCTTTGGTCCCTAGGGCCTACCAAAATGAAACAGACATTCAGTAAGTGTTTCTTGATTTGATTCTAAAAATTTTCTTAGCCATAGAATGGGAAATGAATTCAAATCTACACACAGATTGGTATTGGAAAAATTGCTGAGCACCATCCTCTGGATGCTGAAAAGTCTTCTGAAACCTAATGTAAATGTCAACTGGAAAATTTTCAAGCCTAAAGCCATGAGTGCTCTGTATTCAGTGAAGCTCTGAGGGATTAACAAAATGTTACTACCTTAATAGTCCAGGGCAGTACAATCCCCAAAGGGAAGAGAGCCCCAACTGCCTTTACAGGGAAACATGAGTTTAGACTATAGCTTGGGGGTGATGGAGGATCCCCTATAATTAGAGTCCACAGGTTAATGGTATTTGACCACCAGCAGGTACATGGCAGAAAGTATGGTAAAATTATAGGGAGTCTATAGCTTGCTGTGAGGTCTGGTACCTTCGATTGATTAGCTAGATGCTATGTTCCTGGAATAGTACAAGTTTCAAGGAAAAGTGTTGCTTTAGTAGACAGAAAACCCAAACAATCCTCTTGACCATGATACACAATTCCCAGTTCACTGGGCAGGGCATTGGCCAATTCAGGGTAATAAGGATGTGTTAGTGGTCCTTTTCCATCAAATCCTTCGCTTTCTGGACTAAGAAGAGACATCCTGTAGAGATGGAAGAAACTAGTGGCTGCCAAAGTGTCTATCAAGATTAATTTCAGGCTGGTTTTTTTCCTAAAAGGTGATGAGGGCAGGAATGAATTCAGAACTGGATTGATAAAGTAGGAGTGAAGAACATGGAGAGTATTAAGAGTTTGAGAACCATTTAAAAAATAGCACAGCACATGTGATTTAATGGGTTAAAATACCCACGACTTCAAGTAAGGCACAAGATATATGAAATGTCCCAAAGACAGAATGAAAGAAACATAGCAACAACTTTCAGACAAGGAAGAACTTTAGTAATGAAAATCTGACATTTTCTGAGTTCAATTAAATGGCTTTACAGGATTCAAGGGCAATTTCGTAGTCCTTGGATGGAATTAAAGCATTGATATAAAAGGTCACAGATAAGAAATTTGATTTGTGTTTGTAATGTAAGGTCGTAGTGAGAGAACTACCTATTATTCAAGATATATACAGAGAATAACTGAAGAAGCATGTGTTGCCGGAGTATTTGGTGTCAGAAAACTAAGGGCAAATCAGATGAGAAAAATTCTACTTGAATAATTAGCATATAAGGAAATGATTTTATTGTGAAATTTTAAAAGAAGATCCAAGGACAAGGATATGTTTTTTAAAAAAAGAGCATAAAGAGACAACATGAAAAATCTAAAAAAAGTAGGAACAACTAAGGAAGGAACAATTTAGAATAAATAACTAGAAAGGAAAAATTGGGAACCGATGAGTTAATCAATGAAAATAACAAGTCTCCCCCCTTTTTTCATAGCATTTTAAGGCTTACTAAGGCCTCTGTATATATTATCCCACATGGTCCTCACCACTACCCTGAGAGTGTTACTGGAATCTCCATGAGAAGAAAGAGGGAACAGAGGCTCAGAGAGGTACAGGCACATAGAGTCTGGAGTCACATAACTAGTAGATATTTAAGATGGGATGTGAACTAGTGTCTTTCAAGTCTAGTGACATTCAAGTCACTCTACCATACTGCCTCATGTGCATTCAAATAAACTCATTCAGGAATACACCAAAATGGATGCCCCTTCAATGCAGCTGAGGTAGTTAACGCCCCAAAAAGGCATAATATGTAGTGGTTTGAACTATTTGCATTAGAAGAGAATAGTCTGTCAAAAGTATATGTGCCGAGGTGGCTAGGTGGCACAGTGAATAAAGCACAGGCCCTGGAGTCAGGAGGACCTGAGTTCAAATCCAGCCTTGGACATTTAACACTCACTAGTCGTGTGACCTTGGGCAAGCCACTTAATCCCAACTGCCCTGCCTTCCCCCTTCTAAAAAGCAAAAAAAAAAAAAAGGGGGGGGAAGGAAGGAAAGAAGGAAGAAAGAGAGAAAGAGAAAGGAAGGAAGAGAAAGAAAGGAAGGAAGGTAGGAAGGGAGTGAGGGAGGGATAGAGAGGGAGTAAGGGAGGGAGGGATAGAGAGCGAGAGAGGGAGGGAGGAAGGGAAGGAAGGGAAGAAAGAGAAAGAAAGAAAGAAAAAAGAAAGAGAAAGAAAAGTGTATGTGCAACGACTGGGTTTTGTGCTGTTTTTTGTCCTTAAGACAGCTAGTGCAGACATGTGACATGATTCAGAAAAAAAATAAGGGAAAGAAGACACAAGCTCAATTTCAGCTCAGTCTTGATAGTGAGGATTTTGTCATACAACAGCCTCCTAAAGAAATGAGTAAGAATTGCATGTTGTATTGTTCAATCCTTTTCAGTCATATCTACCTCTTCCTGATCCCATCTGAGTTTTCTTAGCAAAGACACTGGAGTGGTTTGCCATTTCCTTCACCAGTTCATGTTACAGATGAGGAAACTGAGGCAAACAGGGTGAAGTGACTTGCCCAGGGTCACAGAGCTAGGAAGTGTCTGAGGCCAGATTTGAATTCAGGAAGATGAGTCCTCCAGGCTCCAGGCTTGGCCTTTTGTCCACTGCTCCACCTAGTTGCCCTAGAACTGTATAACATATTACAAAAACCAGGGAGGTGGAAAAAAGAAGATGACCCGGCATATTGTAGGAAGAAACGCTAAATTAGCTGTCAGATGTAAAACATGTTTCAAGGCTATTGTCAATTCTAGTTTCTTTCATCATATGACTCAGGGTAAAGAAAATGAAAGCACTTAAACATTTTGCTATGGCTGAGAAATCATCTTTTCTTATATCCATTTTAAGGTCATGTTTCTTAGTGATTCTAATTCTTCACAATTTATAAAACTAAACACAATAGGAAATAATTTTTCCAGTCGGCTGTTGTTTTAATATGAAGAGGCACTTACTTACCTTTCCCCAATTCTTTTTTTCTCATTTCTTTCGGATTATAACTCCATTCCTTTGGAACTGTTTTAAGTAAACTTTCAGGAAAAGCTTGCTTGGGTAGGTACGCTCCACAGCTTCCTGACACTTCCAAAGACGTCATCAGTGAAGTTATTTGCTTTATGATGCTCTTGACCGTGTCATTCAATGTCACCTTCAAGCATCTGATGATCTCTGGTTCAGATTCCACGTTACTTTTAGCTGCAAATCCGGGGCGGGGTGGGGGGGGGAGCCATAGAGATGAAAGGAATGTTGTCATCACTCGTGCCTTTTTTTTTCATTAAGAACAATTTCATAATAAGCTAGAATAAGGTTCAAGTAAAGAAGGGGAATTCACAACTTAAAATTATATGGCTGGAGAGATTCAAAATAAGAGGTGGGGGAAATGACTTGAATAGCTAAGATGCTCATACCATAAAAACAAAAAAAAAACAAGCAAACAAACAAAAAGTAGGAGGAGATCACATACCTTTTATAACTTAGTATTAGTAACCAAACAAGGGACAGATGAAATTACAAAATTATAAACCAACTTCAATGACCTGAAAACTAAAAGTTTCTATACAAACAAAATGAATGTATCTAATATAAGAAGGGAAGTGGTTGACTGAGAAAACAAAAACAAAAAAAATTTGTATCAAATTTCTCTGATAAAGGTTTGATATCCAAGATACATAGACAACTGAGAGAAAAATAAAAGACCAAAACCATTCTTCAGTAGTGAAGCGGTCAATGGATAGGAACACAAAAATTCAAAAAGATTTACAAATGATAAACAACCACACGTGAAAGAATACTTCAAATCACTAATAATAGTAGTGATGCAATTCAAAACCACCCTGAGGTTTCACCTCCGAATCAGAGAATTGGGAAAGATGACAAAGACATATAGTCAATGTTGGAGGGATTATGGAATGACAAACACATTGTCTAATCTCCAGACTTTGTAGAGCTGACGAGTTGTGAGGTAAAGCCTCAAATCTGACCGTCTGACTGTACGTGTCCAATCTCTTGCATCCAGCCTGATTTCTAACCTCTGTTCGAAAGACAAGTGGCATCCTCCACTCAATAATGAATGTTCTCTCACCTCGTCAAACCCTTCGCATCACAGTGACTCTGAACTCCCAAAGACCAGCAGCCCAACTCCATCCTCCAACCCCCACCACTGTATTCTTCATTCTCATCTCCCTCAATATTCTCACCCCCAATTTTCAACCAAACTCCACCCAGCCCTGCCACTATAACTTCTGGAATGCCTGTTCCATAGGCAACACATGTCCCTTCATCTTAAATCTTTTCCTTTCCTACTCTTTCTATCTACTAGCTATTACTGAAAACTGACTCCCCTCTGATATGACACAGGGTCTCTGGCCACCCAGTACATTTCCAGTCCTGGCGTCACCCTCACTCATTCTCAACTTACTGAGGCAGGAGTGATGGAATATCCCTTGCTCACTGTCATTCATCCCTGCTCCCAGGTTCTCCTACTTCTATCACTCTCTTCCTTTGAGGTTCATGCCACCCAACCAAAATCCTGGTAGCATTTGAAAGAGTGGAGATGACAGAAGGGGCATTCTTTTGGAAGAGATCAGATAAAATGGGATTGCTTGAACAAGTAGAGGGGTTAGCCTTGGTAAGGAGGAAGGCTACATCGTCATATGAGACAAGAATTCCAAAATCCCCTAATCTAACAATAATCACTGGTTTTTCACCTTTCCCTCTCCCTTTCCTTATAAAACCTTGTTCTTCAACCATACCGCGACTCCTCAATTCTCTCTCATGTAGTCTCACCCGAATTAGCCATTCTTCTCAGCTTGACCCCTTGGTGAATCGTTTCAATGTTACCATCCTTTTCTCTTAAATCCCTAGCCCACTTATCAACCAAGTCCTCACTGCTGCCAGGCAATCCTACTCTAGTACCTTTAAAAACTCACAATCCTACTCTCCACAGCAACTCTTCCAAACCTTTTTTTCCTTCCTCAAATCTGTCATGGCTCCCCCCCACCCAGATTCTCTCAGCTGAGAATTCTGCTTCATGTTTTATATTTGCTGTGAGTTCCTGTTCTCCCCTCTTCCTCATCTCCTCCCACTCAGATGCTTTCTGTCACTATCTCTGCCTTTACCCCATCTCACATAATGACGCAGCTGCACTCCTGACCAAAGCTAACCCTTCTACCTGCTCAAGCAATCCCATTCCATCCCAACTACTCCGACAGATGGGACAGATGGCCCCCTGTATCGTTCTCACTCTTTCATTCATTTTCAACCTCTCCCTATCTACTGGCTCATTCCCTCCCTATTGCCTACAAATGTGCCTGTGTCTTCACCATCGTGAAAAACTCTCACTTGATCTTTCCATCCCTGCTATCATCCTATATTTCTTCTGCTTTTTGTAGCTAAACTCCAAAACATCCTCTATAATTGGTGCCTTTGCTTTATTTTCTCTCATTGTCTTCTTAACTTTGTAATCCAGCTTCCAACTTTATCTTTCCACTGAAACTCCTCTCCAAAGTTACTAGTGATCTCTTAGTTGCCAAATCCAATGGCCTCATTCTCCTCGACCTCTCTGCAGCATTTGACACTGTTGATTATTTTCCTTCATATTCTTTTCTCTCTAGATTTTCAGGATGACACATTCTCCTGGTTCTCCAACTACCTGACACTCCTGTCTCTTTGCTGGATCCCGCTCCACATCATACCCTCTAACTGAAGGCATCCCCCAGGGTTCTGTCCTGTGGCCCACTTCTCTTTTTCCTCTTTACTATCTCATATGGTGATCTCATCAGCTCCCTTGGATTTAATGACCATGCTGATGATTTTCAAATCTATCTATCTTGCCCAACATGCTCTGCTAAACGTCCAATCTTGAATCTCCAGCTGGGTTTCATATGCTTCCAACTGGAAGGTGTCCAGTGGACACCTTAAACTCAATATGTCAAAAATAAAACTCACTATCTTTCCCTCTAACCTCTTCCCCACCTTCCTTGTTACTACAGAGGACAAGACCATTCTCCTAATTGTCCAGCTCAGTCTAGGAGTCAGCCTAGATTCCTCACTATCTCTCCCTCCCTCCCCCCAGACTCAATCTGACGCCAAGGTCTGTTGATTTCACCTCTGTAACATCTCTCAAACATACTTCCCTCTCTCCTGACATTGCCATCACTCTTGTGTTGAGGCAGGCCCTCACCACTGGTCGGTCAGCCTGCTCAAGTCTCTTCCCACCACTCCAATCTATCCTCCATTCAGACACTGAAGCATAGGTTTGATCATGTCTGCCTCCTACTCAATAAATTCCAGCGGCTCCCATTCAAAATACTCTACTTGACATTCAAAGCCCTTCATAACTCAGTCCAGTCTTTATCTCACTCTTTGATCCACTGACACCGTCCCTCTAGGTCTTCCATGAACAAACCACTCCATCCATCTCTTGGCTCTGGGAATTTTTGGCTGGCTGTCCCCCATGCCCCAAATGTTCTCCCTGTTCTGCTCTTACTACCGACTTTCCTGGCTTCCTTTAAGGGGCAAGTAAAACCTTGTCTTTTACTGGGAAGCCTTCCCCAATCCCTCTTAATTCTAGCTCCTTCCCTCTGTTATTTATTTCCCTTGTATCCTGTATATAGCTTATCTGTATATAAGTGTTTGCGCATTATCTCCCTCATTGGAGATCAACTGTAAGCTCCTTGAAGGCAAGGATGCTTTTTTGTTTCCCTAGTGCTTAGCACAATGCCTGACCCATAGCAGGTACTTATTACATGGATATTGACTGATAGATTAATGCATTGCTGGTGAAGCTGTGAATGAGCATAACCATTCTGGAAAACAATTTGGAATTGTGCAAATACGGTGGCTGAAATAGCCGTACTCTTTGACCCAGAGATTACACTAAATGAGTAAATATCACTAAGTAAATATTAGTAAGCATTTACTATGTGCAAAGAAGGAAGCTACATGGTATGGTAAAAAGAATCCTGGGCCTGGAGTCAGGAAGACTCACTTTTGTGATTTCAGATCAGACCTAAGACAAATACTTACTAGTTGTGTCACCCTGGACAAGTCACTTGAATCCTCTTTGCCTCAGTTCCTCACCTGTAAAATGAGCTAGAAAAGGAAATAGCAAACCACTCTAGTGTCTTTGCCAAGAAAACCTCAAATGGGGTCATGAAGAGTTGCACGTGTCTGAAACAACTGAACAATGAAATGTGCTATGCACAGGAAATAAAAATAGAAAGAATAGTCCCTCATCTAAAGGCATTCATATATTAATCAGAGAGATTGTACACAAGTTAAATTTTGACTCAGAGTCAAATGTAAAGGTTCCATGTTATTTTTACTGATAAAATCATATCAACTTCTGACGTTGAAGTATTTGACAGTGCCAAAGACCTGGGTGGCAAGAACTGTTTTCTGAGAGTAGTACTAGCATGGCCAGGCTACATCTCCACAGGGATTGCTTCCCAGGATGATAACTAAAGGAAGCAGGCTGGATTCAGGGTTGTGGGCTACGTGTATCAGGGTCTAAGGGGAGATGGTGATCGAGGTGATGGTAATGGTTTTGACATGTTGTCTCTTGATGCTTCAACTTGGCTGGACTGCCTGCCTTCTAATTGGTTGGCAGTTGGTGGAAATGATTCCAAGTAACTTCCCCATGGAGTTTTTTTTTTTAAAGAAAGACTCCATGTTTGTCAAAATATTTATAGCAGCACTTTTTGTGGTGGCAAAGAACTGGAAATAAAGTAGATGCCTATTGACTGGGAAATGGCCAAATTGCTAATCAAACTAGGGTTGCATGTAAGAACAGAAGAGGAAGAAATCTTTCTCTTCAATTATGAATACAAAGACCTGAAGCCATGGGGAACTGAGCACCAATTTTCTTACTATATGAATTGCCAATGGTCGTTTTCAGTTGTCAATAATCTAGGTGAATTTTCTTGCATTAAACGCATGTCCAGGACTAGTGGTCAGGAGATCTAGGTTCTTTTTCTGGTCCTGACTCTGACTTGATGCATGTCTTGCTCTTAGCCTCTTTGTACCTCCCCTTCATCCTCTGTATAATAAAGGGACTGGACTAGATGATACAGATGCTACCCATATCTATCCTGAGACATTTGGTTGCTCTTGAAAATAGAAGATGCTCTGGAAAACTTTTTTTACATGCTAGGGATTTTATTTCTTTTAATGAAATTATGGTATTAAAAAGGTGAATACAATTGAATTGGAAAGTGAATATAATTGGATACTTTCTGATTTTTCCCATAACAACAAATATGTGGTGACAAGGCAGTATCTTTCGTGGTTCTCACACTATGCTAGAGATTAGTCAAATCACTCAGCTTTCTTCTTCTTGTCATAAGGCAGCAACTAACGAGTTTTTAGAAAAGAGATGATTTTGATGATAATGGGAAAGACTGCAGGGCTTTAGCTCTGTGTCTGCTCAGGATCATAAATATAAGTTATTGAGAAAAATAAATACACTGGCTTTTCAGTAGATGGTTAATATATACAAAAATGACACTTTTCAAAGTGCTGGTGCCTTGGTTAAAATAATTACTTACCAAATTTGCCAAGAGTATGACTAATTAATTTATCATTGTTTATGTAAAATTACATACTCATCCCAAAATGTAACCAGGAAATATCTTCTTTTTTTGGAGGAGACACAAATCTGAGACACTTAGTTAACTCAGTGGTAGAGTTGGGATCCAAAAAAATCATGGTAACCCAAGCAACTGGGCTGCATCTAATCAAATGCATTTTAATAGGGATAAATGTCACATTTAAATCTAAGAAATCAACAAAGGTAAGATGGGAGAAGCAGGGCTATACAGCAGCTCAACTGAAAAAAAAATCTGAAGGTTTTAATGGACAGCAAGCTCAACATGAATCAATGTGTGGGTGAAGGGGGAATAAAAGCTATTGATTGAAGTATTTGAACGGCTGTCTTGCGAGAGATTTGTTTGTTTCTTTGGCCCCAGAAGGCAAAACTAGAGGCAATGGGTGAAAGCTGCAAAGAGGCACCTAACAATTTAAGCATCTTCTCCTAGCTGGAGGTATTTGAGCAAGGAATAGATGCCTTGTTGGGTCTGTCACTGAGGAGTCTCCTGGTGATAGACCTTGGACTAGATGGCTACTAAAGCCTCTTCTAACTCAGAAATTCGGCAATTCTGTTAAATCCCCCTAATTTTAACTTCTTTTCTTGTGTGAGGAACTTGGGGTCTAGATCAGCAACTTCTTGGTAACTTTAGGGAGTTGCCCTGAGAGATTAAGTGACTTGGCCAGAATGTGTCATGTATGTTGAACTGAAGCCTGTTCTTCCTGAATCCAAGGTCAATCCTCTTATCTGCTATGTCACAATGGCTTTCTTCTCTTAAAAGACAAGTTCAGAGAAAAGTTTTTACTTAAGGTGAAAAGGTCTGGTTAACTGAGGTGTTATACTGCAGAAACTGAGCACCCTGGTAAACGTTTAAAACTATATTATTTCTCAGATGCTTCTTAAAATATTTAGTAATTCTTTTTTTAAAAAAAGTCTGAAGCAAATGGCATGAGTGTACAGCACACCCAAAGCACCGTTTCATTGACAATTCACATGGCATACATAGTTATATCTTTCTAGATATATTTTTTAAGAGAGGACAAACTTTCCATCGCAGGGAATCTTATGTACCTCAATGCATTGATATAATTTTCTATCCAAAGTAATATAAAAAATGTACATTGATTTAAAATAATTTTTTCAACAGTTATGACTCTGGTAATAAGAAAAATTAAAAGAAAAAAGATGAAAAAGTGTATGTGTGTGAACAAATAACAAGAATTAAAATATAATATACAATACAGAGGAATTCATTAAGTGGACCATATTAAGACACCAAGTGGCTGTGATCCATTTAAGGGGAGGGAATGTCAGATGGATGAAACCACATTTTTGAAATATTAAAGTTAAGGCTCTATGGGTTCCCATGTATGTCTGGGACCCTTTACAACTCCCCAGGTTCAATACACTGCCAATACAAGATCCCATCCTTTTCAGCTCCTCTGTATGTGCTGACTTTCCTCATTAGATTGTAAGCTCCCTGAGGGTAAGCACTCCTATAATTTTTGTCATATCCCTAGTGCTTAGAACAGCACCTGGTACATAATAAGCCCTTAATAAATAGTTATTGACTTTGACTCTATGCTTTTAAAAAAAAAAAACAAAAGGCACACAAAGCCAAAAACAAGAAAGCATTTAATTAAGACAGAATTGTAAGGTCTCTGCACTAAGACACAAAAGAAAATATCCTCTCCAGTGCCTCCAGAGGAGTGATACTCAAATCTTCCTCTAATTTCTCTGCTTCCCCAGCACAGCAAGAGGACAATATCCTTTCAGATTCACATCCTTGGTGGTAAAACTTTGGATCCAATGCCATCTGCCTCTTGAATTTCTTTTCTTCCACTCTCAAGGAGGGGGCTAGCAATGAGAATGCCTTGGAGTTGGCTTCTGCTACAGCTCTGGCTGGGCCATCCTATGTAGCCTTTTCTTACGTACCCCATGAATCTCTAGGACTAGATGCTGACTCCTAACTTTCACGCTGCTCAGCTCTGCTATTCCTCTCTCACAACCCAGCTGCTCTCCTCTAGTTTCATATTCCCTAGACTTTTAGGGTGGTTCCACTTTACCACTCTGCCCTTCTTCTATGTCAGGCTACCTGCCTCTCCTTCTTTCTTGGCTACCATTTCTGCTTCATATGGTTGCTCTCATATTCCACAACCATTTGATGCAATCTCATGTTCAATCATGGGGCAAAGGGGTGTCTAGTGACTAGAAACTCCTCCTAGAGGAAAATAAGGGCTACCTGAAGCTGTGGTAAAGAACAATCATCAAAATACTGTGGCAAACTCTGACCACATCAGAATATATGACCATTTTATCTCTTTCTCTCTCTCTCCCTCTTTTTTTCTTTATATTTTCACTCATCCCCTCATGAAATCTGTTAAGTTTATAACAGTAATTTCAAGAAGGCTATTTTCTCATGGAATGTAAAAAGAGAAGCAATGTTCTTAATATAAAAATTTAAAAATTATCTCAAGGTAAAAATAAAGAATATTCAACAAGGAAGGCAAGAGTCCTTGCTTCTGTTACTATCTACTAAGAACTATATGGGTGACCACTTCATTTTTCTGGGCAGAGAAAATCAAAGTAGGCATGACAGAGGAGTGTAAGAAGGAATGTTGTAATATTATGTTTTGTAAATAGGTGTGTTTTAAAGCACCCCCAAATTCATCTTTTTGTGTCATACAGGTATTGATTTTGTAATAAGCTTCAAGAGTTACTATGAAGACTCAAAGGCTACATTGGATAGTAATGCACAAAGAAAATATGCAATTCCTTGCTTGGGTCACACCAGTGCCTTGCCCCAGACCTGCCTCAATGTCCTGACCTATGAAACCACTACATTATTCTAAGCCATTTTTATTTCTAAATTCTGGGGTCCTCTGTATCATATAAAAGCAAAAAGCAGAACTTTAGTGAAGTTCAAAATAATTTAGCATTTACGCTTTATGTGGACATGTGAATTAATTTACTAAAATGAATATTTTATATGTATCCACTGCAGTATGCAGATATTGTAACAGAAGGATTGTCTCAGCTCGGTTTGCCTTAAAATTACTGCCAATTTAAGCACAGTTTCCTTAAGAAAGCTGTATTTTGCTGTTAATTAAGAAACTTGATCATCTTATTAGGGTTATTATAACAACTTAACTGACTAACTGAGTCCAAGGAATACATTCTGTGGGATTCCAAAAGGAATGGGTGAAACAGAAGAAGCATGGTCTTCAAAGACACATCCTGAATTTGAAGGAAACCCTATGAGAGATCCTAGACTACAGAGCAGTAACTTGCTGCAGATTCCCAGGCTGGTGAGGTAAAAGGCCATTTTAAACTCCCCTAAAATCCTACCAGAGTTTCTGGGGCTATGCCACTGGAGCACAAACTGGCCCAGGTGCTCTGATTCCATGCCAGTGAAGAATAAACTCTGGTGGGTGTGATTAAGCAGAAACTGATCACAAGTGCAGGCCAAGCAGAGAGCTCTCTCGGTGTTGTCTAAGGACCAGACCAGCGCAGTTATTAAATGCTCATCACGAGGCTAGCTACATATGATGCATTTCTCTGCCACAAAAAATCTCAAGCCCGTCTCCTAAATTGCACGGGGGTTGCAATCCAATGGGTGGTACACAAACCAATGGAATTCTGGCTCACTGAATTAAGTCCTAGGGAAGGGACTTTTCAGTGGTTGGGAGAGTCACACCTCTACATCCCTGCCCCTCTACCGTTCTATTCAGTGGTCTGGCATCATGAAAAATATATTCTGTCTACTTCAAGAAACTAGTCTGAGCTTGCCTGGAGGACAGCGGAAAGACAGCTCAAGAAAAGGAGGAAAACTCATTGAAAGCATTCTGGTTGGCTTCTTTCACACTTTTTGGGAACTTTTAAAAGTATTTTTAAACTTTTAATCTTCTAATAGTCTGGGTATTATTTCAAAAGCATTCCCATATTTTGCATTCTCAGTTTCATTAATATATAATTGTACGTAATGCTTCCTGGCTATTACTTTTCTTACTTTTGTTTTTATTTAGATTTTATGCTGCTCATTTACTATTTTATTAAATTTGATTTTCTGCTCTCTTTTTAATCAGAAGAGATAAGGGGTTTTCAATTTTGTTAGTCTTTTAGGAAAAACAACTTTTAGTTTTGTTTATTTTCTGATGTATGTATTTCTCCTTTAATTTTCAAATATCTCCTATTTTGTGTTTAGTTTTCTAGTTGTTTAAATACGTATCTGACTCACTAATACTATCTTTTTATATTTTTGTTAATATATATCTATATAGATATGATTTTCTCCCTGAAGATCACTTCAACTGCATTCCAGAAATTTGAGTATGTTGTTTCATTATTATAATCTTCTTATACATAAAAAAGAAAAGGATGGAGACATAAAAGATATGAGTTTCAAGGAACAGTTTTACTTTCACTTCCTAGCTACTGATTTCCATTTCTATCTGGGTTATTTTGGACTAAGGGTAGAAACTGGCCTAAAAGGGTAGATGAACAGAATGCTGGGCCTGCGATCAGAAAGAACTGAATTCAAATCCAGTCTCAGGAACTTACTAGCTATGTGACCATGGGCAAGTCACTTACCCGCTGTCTGTCTCAGTTTCTTCATCTGCAAAATGAGATTAATAATAGTACCTGCTTACCAGGATTATTATGAGAAAAAAATGGGATCATGTCTGTAAAGTGCTTTGCAAACCTTAAAGCACCATATAATCGCTAGCTATCATTATGCTGAAAAAGTGGGTGTCGTTGTGTGCTTATAACCACATGGCACGGCTCTGTTCTTGCTTCCCTAGAAGCTCCTCAGAACAGCCAGGTCATTTTCAAAGTTGCTTTTAAGTGCTATAAAGGCTACATCACTAACTCAATAGGCTTCTGATCTGTTCCTTTTCTCAAAAATAAAAAGAGAAAAAAAACCCTGTCATACTTTGAGTGAAAGGGAAAGGATGGGGGAAATATACTGGAACCAGGAGATACAACCTAACTATGGAATATCTATTATGAAAGTAGATAGAATCAGGTTGAAGACAAATACATCAAGTTGTTGGGGCCGGGGGCTGGAAGACACTTACAGATATAAAACTTTAAGAACCTAGTCCTCTTGTAAATGATTAATAGTGTGACACATTTGAGACAAAACATTGAACTACATCCTTCTTTGGGAGTCAGCTGTCTCCCCACCTTCCTCCCCCATACCCCTTAAAGCTGTCCCTGCCGCCCTGTTAAAGATGTAAGCTTTTTATGTAAAATGAAAGAGTGAACACATGGCGTGAGCATCTACAATGGAACCTGAAACTGGACTCATCCATCTGCAGCTGGGATTCAGGAGCTTCACACATCTTTAACATTCTCCATCTAGCTCTAGGTAGAAAAACCATAGGGAGGGGAGAAGAGAAAACACTTTTGTCTCCTGGATACTTAGGCAAGATGCTTATCAATAAGTACCTGGGAATTTGCATTGGAGCAAAGGTCTTGTAATTCATAATAGACCCAAGGACTGCAAAGTTTCATTATATATTAATCAGGCCTTCCCTAAACTAT
>CM053594.1:338915835-338934400 GCA_028646575.1 Pseudocheirus occidentalis | reverse complement strand
AGGCTTTGCTTTGGGGCTCACTTTGAGAAGAGTTGTGTGATTTGACCAGATGAGACTCTGGGAAGCCGTTGAGCCCCCCCCTGGCTTTGAAAAACCCAGATGTTGATGCTTTCCTCTCTGGTAACTTGAATGGGTAATGGATGTGTTGGTCAGATGGTTGGAAGCCCATCTGCTGGTCTGTTTGTAACTTGTGCTTGTGACTTGGGTTTGTATCCTCTGGAGTTCAGGGTGCTGACTTTTCCCCCTGAACTAGGTAAATGATATATTTGTTTGATTAAAGAAAGATTGTTAACCCATTTTGAGTTGCTTTCCTTTAGAAAAGCAGATCTAAGAACCTGTGCTAGCAGCTGCCCTGAGTATGGTAGGGTGCTTGCTGATACAATCGTCCTTGAGAAGCTTAAATTCTAGTAGCTAGAAATTACTGATACACAAATAATTATAGTAGAGAACAGAACATGATAAGTGCATAAGAGTTGTTCAAATACCGTATTAATCAGGGGTCTGAGAAAGGAAATATTTTAATACTTCAAGTACTTATAATTTCATTGATGCAAATGTTCCTTCCACTAAAAGGGAACCTTTCACTAAACCTTCCACTAAAGGGGAACCACTAAAGCAACCCTTCCACTCCATTGGGCATGATCTTTGAGTGTTGTTGCTGAAAGATTCATTATCTTGCAGTCCCATCTGACAGTGAGACTGAATTTAGCTAAGCTAATCCTGGCCAAAAGAAATACAGGACATACCAAAATAATTAAAGTAATTAAAGTTTAACACTGCACTAAGTCTTTTGGGACGCCTTGTATCATCTGTCATGGGGGTCCACATTCCAAGCCTTTCTAGGTGGGCAGAGCCTTCCAGGCCATACATTCCACTGAGCATCTGTTAAAGGCTGAGCCTGACTCAAGCCAGTCCCCCAGTAGTTTAAGTTCAATAATGCAACAAAATGAGACCCTTACAGATCATTCAACAATTAACAAAAGAAGATTTATTTAGCCATAGCAGGAGAAAGTTATTCAGAGCACCTCCAGCTGATTAAGCTGAGCTGGATCTCCTGGAGGAAGTACCTCTAAAAGTCCCCCTCTGCTCCAACCTCCACCCACAAGCCTTTAGTGGTGGCTTTGTACTCATTCAGTCAATCATTGAATATTAAGTACCTCTTTTGTAGCTGGACTATGAGCCTTTAGTTCCCTGGGTCTACCATTACCCAAGGCCCCTGTGAATACATTTTAAGGAAAAACTAGCCTCACCTTTATGGAGGGAGGTTGTGTGTGTGTGTTAAAATTTTGCTCCTATGGTGGAGCCTTTGAGACTCCCCTTCTTTATCCTTAACTAAACAATGCTGAGAGGGGTGTGAAAGAAATGGGAAACACCAGTGCCTTTCCCCTAGGAACGTCACAGGATTGTCACAGCTGAAGGAGACCAGAGATTCATTTTCAAATTGCTCATGTTTTTTTTTTCTAGATTTCTCTTTGCACTTGGCACCTTCTGCCTTAGTTTATAGTTATTTCTAGAATGCCTGTCATCCTTCCAATTAAATTGTAAGCTCCTTTGTATTCCCAGAACTTAGAAGGTGTCCTGTACAGAGTAAGTGCTTAATAAATGCCCACTTATTTTAACTTAATTGTTAAAGGTAGGACTGATGTGGGGTCTTGATGACATTTATAGAACTGATATTTATATAACTCTAAAGTGTTCAGAGCTCATTACACCCATTATTTCATCCCTCCCGGGCTGAATTTCTCTGTAGCATTTTAGGCCAGGAAATCCTCTCTATCCTTTCCTCAAATCCTTTGAAATTGGCTCATTGTAACTTTCTACCTCTAAAATGCCTGTCAGACTGTGCACGGCCTTCCCCAGCTATCACAGACTAGAGAAGAGAGAGATCACTTCCCCAGCATTTCTGTCATTTCTACTTCAACCAATAGTTTCTACCTGTTGGTGAGAATATAATTTTTCCCTCTTTCCTTCATTGGTTCCTCTATATTTTGAAGGATGTCATGATCGGCAAGGCAAGTTAACACATTATTAGTGGCTCTGTTTGATAGAGACAGAGACAGAGAGACAGAGAGGGAGAATGAGAATGAGAGCTGTAGCAGATAAGTAGATAAACAAAGGCCTTCCATCGCTACAATACATTCCTCTGGACCAGACGCAGGATCTGTTTTCCTAACTCAATGTGACAAAATTGCTTCTCCTTTTCCCTTCGTTGATCTCTAATGCTTTCCCAATGTGGCTCTTAGTTTGAATCTTTTTAATATACAATAGAATCTCTCCCTCTTTTTCCTATCTTTTAAAAATATAAGATAGACCTACTGAGTGCCATATTCCGGGCATAGGTTTCAATCTCACCTAACTTTCAGTGATAACTTTGAGGTAAAATTTTCCTAAGAGCTTTAATTAATTTTGCCTATTGCCTATACTTTGTACATTTCTTATATAGACATTTGAGGCTACAAGGTGCAGATTCCTTGGATTTTGTATTCTGTCAACAGAAATCTGCACTGCCTTTCTGCGTTCTACCTTGTAACTACTCTCTATTCAGGTGGTTTTAACTTTTTTTTTGAATCATGGACCCTTCTGACAATCTGGTGAAATCTATGGACCCCATGTAAGAATAATGCTTTAAAATGAGTAAAATAAAATATGCAAAATAAGTTACAAAGGAAACCAATTATATTGAAATAATAACTTTTTTTAAGTTTGTGGATTCAGTTGCTCTGTAGTATTTAGCTTAGGGGCAATACTATTCAGTCAATAAATATTATATACCATTTAGTCAGTTAACAGTGCCAGGCACTGTGTTAAGCTCTGCAGATACAAAAAAAAGTTAAAAGACAGTCCTCACTCTCACAGAGCTCACAGTCTAATGCAGTTCTCAACCTGTGGGTCACGACTCCTTTGGGATCAAATGACCCTTTCACAGGGGTCACAGGGGTCGCCTAAGACCATAGGAAACCACATATTTCCAATGATCTTAGGAACCTCCTCTATCCCTCTCCAGGCCAGTCCACCCATATGCAGGCGTGCCCCCATACAGCTATTAACAGGTCACAGCATTAGGAAGGTTGAGAACCACTGGACTCTAATGCAAACATTTATGTACAGTCAAGCAGGGTGTGAATTAAATAAATAAAGAATAAAGGAGGATCAGCACAGGTTTCCTAAAGAAGGTGGGCTGTTATATAGATCTTGAAGGGATCCAGGTAAATCAGGAAATAAGGAGGGAGAGCATTCTAGGCATGAAGGCAAGCTAATGAAAATCTCTGGAATAAGAATGTGGAATGTCTTATTCAAGGAACATCAAGGGGCCCAGTACAAGCTAGGGAGGGGAAGTGTAAGAAGACTGGAAAAGGTGGGAGGGAGGTTCTGAATAGCTTTGAACGATGGGGGGCTTTATATTTATTTGATCCTGAAGATGATAGGAAACCAGTGGGATTTATTGAGTGGTAGGGCCGTAGGGGGTGGGGGTGGGAAGATATGGTCCAACTTGTACTTTAGGAAGATTACTTTGACAGTTAAATAGAAGATGGACTGGAGTGGGAGAGACTTGTGACAAGCAGAACAATGACCAGGCTATTGAATGTGACGTGATAAAGGCCTGTACCAAGATGGCGTCTGTGTGGAAGTTAGAATTAGGCACATTTGAGAAATACTATGAAGGTATAATCGACAGTCCTCGACAACAGATCAAAGAGAGGGGGGAATCAAGGATGACACTTAGATTATGAATTATGTTGAATAATTTGGATTTTGATCTGGACCTTTGATTTCATTTCTGTAGTGAACTCTGAATGAGAATTTTCTTTGCAATGCAGCTCTGCACCTGCTTAGTAACTTACCATGTTACAGAGTTGCCTGGACAGCTCAGAGATTTGACCAGGATCACACAGCCCACATGTATGTCAGGCAGGAACTGAACTCGGGTCTTCTTCAGGCTTGCTCTCTATTTACCATGCCATGCTCCGGATTATTATGGTTGAATAAAAGGTAGCTTTGTTTCTAAGACCCCCAATCTCCATAGTTCCAGTGCCTTGCATGTAAGAAATGCTTAGTATGGGCGTGTAAGATTGACCTGGTTTTACTCACCTTACTTCACACTCTATCAAATTATAAAATGTTAGTGTGGTAGGACATAATTATTGTTACTGGTTGTCACCAGTGAGAGGCAGCACAGTATATTGGCTAGGGGCCTGATAGAGGCTCAAATCCCATCCCTGACCTGCCCCCCCCTTACTTAAACTGGCTATGTGATACCCTGGGTGGGTCATGTAATCTCCAGGCAATTTTCTAAGATGTAAATTGCAGAACAATTGATGATCAGCATTAGTATAAAGAGCTTCTTCATCCAGAATGTGTGTATGTATTCTGTACCAATGAAATCACAAGTTTTAACTAAAAAAATTAATTTTGGTAGTGATTCTGAAGCTATCAATCATAGTAATAGATCTGGAACTAACCTTCGAGGTCTTCTTGTCCTGTATTTTGCAAATAAGAAAATAGAGGTCCAAAGAGATTGTGCTTTGCCCAGTGTCACACAGGTCATAAATGACAAAGCCAGATCTGAACTCAGTGTAAGTAGGTGACTCCATGTTCTGTATTCCTCGCCTGCCATCTGTTAATTTACTTATTATTAAACTGGTCCGGAAAGGCAGAGGGATGAATATTGGCAGTGGTTACAGTATTGAGTATGTAGTTAGCGTCATAATCCTATGTAATGCAGCATTACGTGGGCAGCAATTAGACATTTCCTGTCCTATAGCAAGCATTTAATAAATGCTTGTTGGCTTGACAAAAGTAAGTTTATTTTATTTTTAGGTTTTCATCAGTACTGATACACGCTGAAATATCAGAAGCCAAAGTAAATGCATGCTAAATGATGAAAGAAGCAATCCTATATTAATTTAATATATTCATGCACACAAAACATTTTTGCCTCACAAAACAGGAATTTAAATTGTTTGTTGAGCTATCAGTAAGGTTACTTTGTATCAGTTATAAATTTGGCAGACCACCAAATGTTAATTTGCTTTTAGCTAGTTGAGATTAAATGTAATTCCTTGTCTGAGAAGCTTGAAAGTAAGCAAGCATGAAAGCATTTTCAGAGTAATCTGGAAGGAATTGACGTTTAAGGAGTTAGTATTACAGCTGCATTTGAAGGCTATTAATTTCATAGATAAATTAACTACATTATTCCTTCTTTATCTTGCATTTTGAAAGGACTCCATCAGCTGGAGAAATGGCCATCCAGGGTCGATTGAAGCTGCTCTTATCCCAACCCTGTTGTAATTGGAACTTGCTTTTGGAAACTCTCCTGCATGATGATTGCCTGATACTAAAAATCTTGTTGAGGAGTGAGTTTAGTGTTGGTAAGTAAGTAATGGCAAAAAAAGCATCTGAGAAATAGAGAGAAGCTGCCTGAGTGGAACTCCATTTTTAATTTTTTTTTTTTTTTACCATTTGTATATTGACAGAGGAAAGCAAGCCATTACATGTATCAGTAGTAACCCAGTTAGCGGTAGGAGAAATATTGAATAGGAGGGGAAAGAGCTTTGTATTAACCTTGATTAAAAAATATTTTCAGATAAGGTGAAATGCTGTAGTGAGAATTTGGTATCAAGATCAAATTACAAAAATCCTTAGACATTTTTTCTCACTCAGAAGGCCAATCATTTACATTCTATCAGCTGTAAGCTCTTTGGAAAGTAGGTCCACATCTTTGGCATATGCAGTCAGTGCTTAGTAAAATGGCATGGCTCTGTTTAAAAAATAAGGAATGTAGATAGTATGTTCATGCTTTATAAACAAGAAAATAGATTATCATTTAAAGACCAAGAGCTAGAGAGGATTTTAGAGGGCATCTAGTTCAAACTCTTCCCTTTACAGATGAGGAAACCCAGTCCCAGGTGACTTGCCCAAGGTCACACAGTTATAAGAATCAGATGTGGATTTGGACCCATAGCCACTGACTCTCAAGTACTGCATTGGCCCCTTTAAGAATAAAAATAATTTTGGAAGACAAGTCCATTTAGTGACTGTTTGTACAAAGTACAAATTTTAAAGGGTAATATATAATTTTAAATATTAATTCCACAAATTAGTCATCCACAAATATTTATGAAGGATTTATGGGGCACCCATGCACCATCTGGTGTTACTGACTTTTAAAAAATTAAAGGTAAGTTTTTTCTGGTAACTATGTCCCTGAGGTCACATTAACCTTCAACATTTCTTATATTTGGCATCAAAGGAAAAGAAATTGTGCCAGTTTTCAAATTGCCTAAGTTGTGGCCTCTTGCTGCCTTCAATATTTCCACAGACCATGACTTTCTTTTCTCTTTCTTTTTTCTTTTCTCGTAATGGCATCTTGTATATAGCATAGAACAAGATTAAAATTGTTGCCAAAATGTAATATTGCAAAATGGAAAACCGCTCACTATCAGTATGCAATAGTCTCTACAACTATATTTTGGACCTTTCCACATAGCCTTGTAAATGAGCATGTCTGCCCCTGCCAAGAGCCTGAAACAGATCATGGAAAAAAAAATCTATAGAAAAATAGATTACATGATTATTCCAAAGTGACAATGGCTGTAAAAGTACTTAAGCCTATGATCATTGACTAGATGATCCTAGAATTCAGAACTGGAAAACACCTCAGAAGCCACCTCGTCTAACCTCTTTATTTTTCAGATGAGAAAACCAAAGCCGTGAGAAATGACCAGCCTCTGCTCTGGTCACACAAACAGCAAGTGATAGATCTGGGATTTGAGCCCAGGTTTCCTGACTGCCAGTCCTGTGCTCTATACAGTCTTTCAGTTACTCTTCTCTTTTGTTGCTGCTCATAATGATGAGGACATCACTGTTAAAGCTTCGGTACCAAAATGGTTTTTGCCCTGATTTAGCTCGAGCTATTAGTAGGAGCAGCAGAATTCATCTGTGAGTGTCCTTCTTGTAGCTCCTTTCAGGCAACTGTAAGGGGCAGGGAGTGTGGATTGAGGCTACTGATCCCACCAGATAAAGTAGCCAACAAGAAGGCCATCTTCAGAAGGGAATTCCCTGTAGCAGATTTTCTGGAGCTGTTGCCCAATCCTTGGGTCTCCAGAGCATGGCAGCTACTCGTCCTATCAGGGTTTGGCATCTCTTTCAGTTCTGACCACCCCAACAATCAATAAAGTAACTATTTGTGGGACATTGTGATAAGGGCTGTGAGTACAAGTACCAAGAATGAAACAATCCCTATTTGCAATGAACCTGCCTTCTAATTAGGGCAGGCACGTATAAAAACATACACAGCAGGAATAGAAAGTGAATGAATGCAAAGAGACACAAGAATTCTACATGAGGCGGATTGTGAGGGGGGCCACTTGCAGTTGGCGGTAATAGATCAGGAAGGTTTTCATGAAGAAGATTGTGCTGAGCTGTGTATTAAAGGAAGAGAGGGACTTTCTGAGCCAGAAAGAAGGGAGTGCAGGAGACAGAGCACAGCTTGTGAGGACCTGAAGGAAAATTGGCACAGCTGCACAGACCCAATCAGCCTGCTCAGCTAATACAACCTCTTTTCAAGCAGAGGATGCTGGAGATCCACCTCCGATGTGCTTGAGAGGCATTCAAAAAGACTTTCCTCTCCATTTGACTCTGGAAGAGTTCATAGGAAAATAGGGGTTGAAATGCAGTCTGGATTTTGCAGCCAGCGCAGCGTATATGCCAATCATTCTACATCTAGACCTGACTTTGGTTGGACCGATGCTCTGTAGGAACTGAGCTAAGTTTTGAACCTATTCCCACAGAAACCACAGCGATAGAGAGGGGAAGGCATGCCCTAGACCTACTGGGGAAAATGCTTGTTCTTGCTTGAAGTAAATATACCTTTTTAAAAACTCTTGGTGTTAAGAGAATGAATGGAATGGAGGTGCTATTTACTAGCCCCCAAATATAGAGGGAACACAGCCAGTAAGGGCATAAGAAGGATGTCTTAGGTGGGGGAGGTGTGATGAGGAGTAGAAGAGTCATGTGATCAGCTCCAACTTTCTCCTGACTACCAAACATTTCCTTGTTCATTCCTGAATCAGGTTGACTTGAGAGATTCACTGTCTCCCTCTCCTGTATTCGTGAAAGTGTTGAACCAGCAACTTAATTTGGAGGGATGAGACACTCAACCGATGTAATGGCTTCTACATCCTGGAGTCGGAACGAAAACAGTAGAGAAAAAGCAACAGCTCTTCTGAGCTCCCCCCCAAACCCTTCTGAACACCTTTAAATAATGCCATCAGACACTTCCTAGAGTGGTGGACACCACAAAAGGACAGAGTGAAATAAATGTCTAGCCAATGACAACTTGGAAGGTTTGGCAGCAAAGGTCTATGGCACAGGCTGAGAGTGGAGCATGGTCCAGTTCAGGCTACACCAGCAGAGACTGGGCCACAGCAAATCAGGAACGGACCTTGGGAGACACTGCATCAGCAGCAGCAGTGGCTGCTTCCAGAGCAGAGAATAAGGGGGTCAAACAACTGATCAGAAGGCGATCAGAGGGGTCTCTTTGCTGCCACTGGGGGCAGGACTTTGTTGCTTTGCCATACTCAGATCTGGGGCACAGTTCTGGGTGGTGGTCCCCCTTAGATCATGCCTGAAAACTTACAGGTCCCTAGAAGTATCTCTGAAAACAGCTGCAAGAAAATCCTGAAGCTTGGGATAGTAGGGCCTCCACCCTAGAAGCAGAGCTCTACTGTATTTGGGGGGTTTTTGTAGGGGGGAAGGCAATGCAGTTGAGGTTAAGTGACTTGCCCAAGGTCACAGAGCTAGTAAATGTTAAGTATCTGAGGCCAGATTTGAACTCAGGTCCTCCTGACTCCAGGGCTGGTGCTCTATTGACTGCCACCTAGCTGCCCCCAGAGCCCTACTTTAACAAGGCATTAAAAGTCAAGAAATAGACTAGAAAAATGAGCAAAGAGAAAACAATTCTGACCATAGAAATTTAATATGGTGACAAGGAAGATCAAAACACACACTCAGAAGAAGATAACAAAGTCAACATTCCTACATCCAAAGCCTCCAAGAAAAATATGAATTGGTCTCCGGCCTGGAAGGGCTCAGGAGGATTTTGAAAATCAAGTAAGAGAAGTAGAGGAAAAATTGGGAAGAGAAATGAGAGTGATTCAAGAAAATCATGAAAAACAAATTGACAGCTTGCTAAAGGAGACCCAGAAAATACTCAAGAAAATAACACCTTAAAAAAAAAACTAGGCCAAATGGCAAAAGATGTACAGAAAACCAGTGAGGATGAGAATGCCTTAAAAAGCAGAATTGGCCAAATGGAAAAAGAGGCACAAATATTCACTGAAGAAAAAAACTCCTTAAAAAGTAGAATTGGCCACCTGGAAAAGGAGGTACAAAAGCTCACTGAAGAAAATAATTTCTTAAAAATTAGAATGAAGGAAATGGAAGCTAATGATTCTATGAGAAATCTAGAAACAACAAAACAAAACCAAAGAATGAAATAATAGAAGACACTGTGAAATATCTCATTGGAAAAATAACTGACCTAGAATATTGAACCAGGAGAGATCATTTAAAAATTAACGAACTACTTGAAACCAGTGATCAAAAAAGAACCTAAGTATCATGTTTCAAGAAATTATCAAGGAAAACTTTCTTGATATTCTAGAACCAGAGGGTAAAATAGAAACTGAAAGAACCAACTAATCACCTCCTAAAGAGATCCCAAAATGAAAACTCCCAAGAATATTATAGACATTCCAGAGCTCCCAGATCAAGAAGAAAATACTGGAAAACAGCCAGAAAGAAACAATTCAAGTATCATGAGCTTCAGTCAGGATAGCACAAGTTTTATTAGCTTCTATATTAAAGGAACTAAGGGTTTGAAATATGATATTCCAGAGGGCAAGGGAGCTAGGATTACAACCAAGAATCACCTACCCAGCAAAACTGAGTATAATTCATGAGGGGAAGAAAATGGATATAGAGTGAGAAACTTTCAAGCATATCTGATGAAAAGACAAGAGATGAATAGAAAATTTGACTTTCAAATTCAAGACTGAAAAGAAGCATAAAAAAGTAAACAGGAAAGAGAAATTATAAGGGACTTAATAAGGTTATATTGTTTACATTCCTACACTGGAAGATGATAACTTGTAACTCATAAGGACTTTCTCATTAGAGCAGTGAGTAGGAGGGTATAGATATGTGTTGGATATAAAGGGATGATAAAAAGTAAAATTAAGGAGTGAGAGAGTAATGCATTTGCAGAAAGGGAAAGGAAAAGATAGTATGGGGCAAATTATCTCACATGAAAGAGGCAAGAAAAAGCTTTTACAGTAATGGAAGATAGGGGAGGTGAGAGAGAGTCAGAAGAAAAACAGTTTTGAGGAGGGACAGGCTGAAAGGAGAGAGAATATAATATACAGGGGGAAATAGGATGAAGGAAAATATAATTATCAATTGTAACTGAAAAAAATTCTGAAGCAAGTTTCTCTGAAAAAGTCTTCATTTCTCAAATATATGGGGAACTGAGTCAAATTTATAAAAAATAAGTTATTCCTCAATTGATAAATAATCAAAAGATATCAACAGTTTTCAGATGAAGTAATCAAAGCTATTTATAGCCATGTTGAAAAAAATACTCTAAGTTACTACTGATTGGAGAAATGCAAATTAAAACAATTCTGAGGTGCCAACTCACACCTTTTAGATTGGCTAATATGACAGAAAAGGGAAATGAAAAATATTAGAGGGGTTTTGGGGAAAATGAGACGTTAATGTATTGTTGATGGAGTTGTGAACCGATCCAACCATTCTGTAGAGCAATTTAGAACTATGCCCAAATGGCTACACAACTTTGCATATCCTTTGACCTAGCAATACCACAACTAGGTTTGTATCTAAAAAGAGATTTAAGAAAAGGAAATGGACCTTTATGTATATTTATAGCAGCTCTTTCCTGGTGGCAAGGAATTGGAAATTGAGGTAATGCCCATCAACTGAGGAATGTCTGAACAAATTGTGGCATGTGATTGTGATGGAATGTTATTGCGCTGTAAGAAATGATGAGCAAGATGCTCTCAGGAAAACCTGGAAAGACTTAGTAGAAGCTGATGCAAAGTGACATGTACTGTGTATAAAGTAACAGCAATATTGTAAGATGATCAGTTGTGAATAACATAGCTATTCTCAACAAAGCAGTGATCCAAGACAAATCTGAAGGACTTATGATGAAAAATGCTCTTCATCCCCAGAGAAAGAACTTATGGTGTCTGAATAAAAATTGAAGCATACTTTTCACTTTATTTTTCTTGAGTTTTTTGTCTATATTTTCCTTCAAAACATGACTAATATGTAAATGATTTTTGCATGACTACACATGTATAACCCATATCAAATTGTTTGCCTTTTCAATGAGGGGGTGGGGAGAAAGGAAAGGAGAAAATTTGGAACCCCAAAGTTTTTAAAAACGAATATTAAAAATTGTTTTTACATGTAATTGAGGAAAAATAAAATATTGAACAAAAAAAGAAAATGCCGTATAATAATAATGTTGGAAGGCTTTTAGGGGATTAGTGTGGCAGATTGGCAGTGTTATTAAGCTTTGTATTTATCCATGTTTCTTCACTTACATGCAATAGAATACAATTGAATCTGGGTCAGTAGTGGCTAAATTTTTTTTCATTTAATTCTGTCCTAAAATCATCATTCTGGAACAAACAGGAAAAATTGAGTGTGGTTCAATTGTGTGTTCCTTTAGTAATAATTGTAATTTCAACATCTGCATGCATTAAAATAATTGTGTACAACTTTTATTAATGTTTCCCTCATCAGAAATGAGCATTCCGTACTTTGACATGCCATAGCACTTTTTTTTTTTTGGTACATCTCAAATATACTTAGAACACTTTATTTTGCATTATATTCATCTCTCTACCCCAAGGTGGGTTATTTATATTATATTATCATTATATCCATATCACTCCTACCATACTGTAGGGGTATATAGGTGTTCAAGTAGTACTAGCACCTCTGGTGTGAGGGCTTGTCAAGCCCCTTTCAGGGCTACTCATCCACCCCTGGTGTCTACCTAGCACTCAGCTCCCATCTGTGGCTTCAGAAAGCTGTAACATACACAGTGGCCACAACTCAGTAAACCTTCTTGGCAGATGGACTAAACCAGGCTGAGGGTAACCAAGAGGCTTCACACCCATCAGTGAGTTAGGGAGTGTCTACCATACATATGTGAAGACTTGCTCTGGTGGAATGGGTGGATGAGAACAGTTTATTCCAGTAGCTATGATGGCAGCAGAAGCAGATACTATGGAGTGCTGAGAAGTTGATCAGATATCCAAGACGCTAAGGTTATCCACTGCATCCCAGACCATTGGCAGTCATCTTGATTTTTGTCTTACTACTAGAATTTGATGACTCTGAAAGAGAGTGAGCCTGAGAACTTGGTGTTTTCTGCTTCACTTAAATCCAGTTCACGTGAGAGTCAGCACATCACCCTGTGATGCCATTGGTCCTCTTTGTAAAAGGACAAAAGACAACCAGTTTATAAACCCCTTCATGACAGGGATCAGACCTTATTAATATTAGGGAGGTTGAATATTATAGAGCTCTGATTTTGGATGTGGGAAACTTGGGTTCAAATCCTAGGTCTTCTCATTACTAATTATGGAGCCTTTGAGCCTTAGTTTCCTCATCTGCAAAATGGGGATACCAGTACTTATACTGCAGGTTTTACAGAGTTGTCAGGAAAGTCCTTTGTAAAACTTAGAGTGCTATGTAAATGTCCGTTATCCTTAAAAATGTGAGCTTTGTGTCTTTCAGCACCTTAAACCATTGCCCCATATAGAGTAAATATCTAATAGATGTTCATTGAACTAGAATAGTACAGGTATCTTGCCATCATAGAACATCTTTTCTTGAAGCACAGGACGATGTCATGTATTTTATCTCGTTCTTACACCTGCTACATAATTTGGGGGCATGTATTATTATTCTGTTCTGCAAATGCAAAAATAGAGGCACAAAGCGATTGGATGAATTGCCCTTGATTTTTTAAGTGTGGCATTCTTTTTTGGAAGTAAGGTCATTATTTTCTGAAATACCATCATTTTGGATTGTATTTTTGATGAAACGTGAATGTTTACAGAGACATTAATAGGTTGAGTCTTCTTTGAAATACAAACTTATTCATTTTCTTGGATTGTTTGAACAATCATCTTTATTATCTTTTATATAAAAGAAAAGTTAGGGTCTTTTAAACTTAGACTTTTGCCTATTAATATTTTATGGGAGTCAGATATAAACTCACCATCAGCACTCTAGCACAAAGGCAACGGTGTTTGGCCCTGTAAATAGCATTACTTGGAATAGAGCTAAATTCATCATTTGGGCCCTATGCTTTTGACTCTCCACACATGTGTACACACTTCCCACGGAAAGCCATAGTGAAGGTGTGGACCCTTACTGAAAAGAGCTTTAACAGTATTGCATCCACATCGGGAACTTTGGATTTCATGGTTAGTGAAGAGCACAATATGAGATCAGTAGATATAGTTAACAAAGCTGCTGAAGATATAATTAGGATAATGTGTATGAAATTGAATTAGATAATTATTAAGGTGACCTTTTTTGACCCTGAATTCACTTTGAACCTGTGAATTGGCAAATATTCTGGTTCTCCTAGTTCTTGTCTCTAGAGTTTATTTCCAAAGGGAACCTTGTGACTGCAGTACAGCAGAGCTGTCACTAGTTGGCAGTGGTGCTGTGTTACTAGGCACAGCCTTGAAATTCCATTCTTTCCAAGAAAACTTAATCATTGTAACTGCTTTTACTCCACTTAATGGTGTGTCTTAAGCTTTCATCTGTCAGTGGCATCACTGTTAACTTGTCACCTAGACTCCAAACCTGATTTCGTCTTTGACTCTTCTCTCCCTTTCCCGACATCCAGTCAGTTGCTACATCCTGTCAATTCTGCCATCAAAATTACATCTTCATTTTTTTTTGCCACAGCCCCGGTTCAGGCCCTTATTACTTCTCCTCTGAACTATTGAAATCACCTTCTAATTGGTATTCCTTGCCTCCAGCCTGTCCCCTCTCAAATCCGTCTAGATTAATACAACTAAAATACAATTCTGATTCTGTCAATCCTCTCATCAAACATCTTCAATCACTCCTTATTTTTTCACTAAAGTCCAAACTCCTTAGTTGGCCATTTAAAGTCCTCTAAAATGTCGTCCCAAACTGTATTTCCAAATTTATATTCCACTGCTCTCTACACACCCTAAACTCCAATTTAAATATTATTTTCCCTTCTTTGTATATACCTTCTTCTTTGTTGATTCCCTGTGTCTATGTCTTTTCTCCCTAGTTTCTCTTTTCTGATTCCTGCTAGTTCAAATATCATCTTCATGAAACTTTCTCTGATTGCCCCAAAAGGAAATAATCTCTACCTATGCTGAAGCACTTTTTACTTCTTTGTACCTGTCTCTCTGGGGCAGCTGTAGATAGAGTGCCAGGTGTGGAGTCAGGAAGACTCATCTTCATGAGGTCAGATCTGGCTTCTTAAACTATCTTTGTGACCTTGGGTGAATCACTTAATCCTGTTTTCCTCAGTTCTTCATCTGTAAAATGAATTGAAGGAAATGGCAAACCACTCCAGTATCTTTGGCAAGAGAACCCTGAAATAGGGTCCCAACAATCTGGACATGACTAAACAACAACTCTGTCTCTGTCTGTCTGTCTCTTCCTCTGTGTGTGTGTGTCTATCTGTCTGTCTCTGTCTCTTGCTCAACAAGCCCCAGGAGCTCAGTTGCTCTTCCCCACAGTTAAGCTTTTCCACTCGCATAGGGAGCCAACAGGGCATCCTTCCTAGGACTTTAACACTTAAGCAAAAATCTCTCAGAGGGTCAATGTCCAGTCTGTTGTGGGTAATTCTGTCAGTGAAAGGGCTCAGACTTCACAGGCAGCTTGAATCTGATGTTCACCCTTCATCCAGGCAGCCTATCTATGCACCTAGACATATTCATGCATTTTAATGCCTCCTTTTACACTAGCAAATTAGAAGATAGGGGATTTTTCCCAATAGAACAGAAATAGCCTGTGTCTTTAAGTACTGTCAAGAAATTGGAAAGGAAGAACACAGTCCCCTTGAAGGCCACAATTCCTGTAATCTCTCTTCCTCATATTCAGCTTGGCCTCTTTCTTAAATCGCTCATGTTCCTTATCTCTTGGTCCTGAAGCTTTGTGAGTAGGGTACTAGTCTTACATGCAATTATTTGTATATATATCATAGCTCCTCTTTCAGAGTCCAAATTTTGTGGGGGGCAGGGACCATATCTTATGCCTTTTTGGACTTTCTGTAGCTCCAACTTTAGCGTCTTACATTGTACACAGTTAATGTATATTTACTAAATTGAATTAAACAGTTATCACAGAATACAAAGAACAAAAAAGAGCATATATAGTTTTCTTTTAAAATGCATATAAAATTTAACACGGTAGTAACACAGTTGCCTTCTTTGTCTATCCTTTTGAATTCATATTTTGGGTGTGTGCTTTTAAAATAATTTTGTTGATGATTTTTTCTTTCTTATCTCTGTTAGTACCCTTTAAACCTCCCCCTTTCCATGCAAGCCTCTCCTTGTAACAAGGAAGTATAGTCAAGCAAAAATAATCCCCCATATTGGCTGTATCTGAAAATTCATGTTTCATTCTGTGCCTTCAGTCTATCAATTTTTGGCCAAGGGTGGCATGATTCATCATCAGTTTTCTGAAACAAGTTCCATTGTTAGAAGAACTTTTAAAAATAATTTTTAAAAGAGCTTTTAAGAGAACCAGTCTCTCTTTTCATCCCAAGAAATGAATCTTTTTAAAAATCATGCATATTACTAAAATGATTTCATATGCATGACTAATGGAAGAATTTTAAAAATCTGACTTAGATTTTTCACTTGGGTGTTTACTTTTGATACTTTAATAAAATTAGATACTGAAAATAAATGACTTTTGCTTTTTTCCTAATAATAATAATAATAATAATAAAGGTTTTAAAAATGTTTAAATCATCTTCCTGTTATTGTGCCCCTTAACTGCCTCATTATTCCTAAGCATGAATCTGACCATGTCATTCCACTATGATCAAGAAGCTTCTATAGCTTCCCATGTAAGGTCTGAAAATTCTCATCCTAGCTCTGACTTCCAGTGATGAGTTGGGTACCCAGGGTTTCAGGATCCTAGGAGAATCCCTGAGGGATCATAGGTGATTCTCTAATGCCATCTGTTCAAACTTCTACAAGTTTGCTACCCCCACAAGATTATCAGTTAATAACCCTTTTAGCCAGTCAGCCTTAAGTTACTTTTAGAAAGAGGTATTTTCCAAGATAAAGTAAGAAGAGTTAGTACAAAACATCCCCTCCAAAGTCTGTGATGCGCTTTCTCACAAATACATATGGAATCTTGGGGAAAGTGGGCTCAAGCACAGTGAGCATATGTGACAGAGGGGTAAATCAGTTCCTTGTGGCCGAAAGTATTTTTCTCCCATTCGTAGGGTTCATGGTTAATTTACATCCATCTGTCCTTGGCTACCACTGCAGATCCCACTGTTAGCTGATCCAGATATAAGTCTAGGACACTGAAGGGAAGATGTGAGATCCACCTTCTTCCTCTTCCTTCAAAGCTTGCAGAGTCTTCTGATCAAATCAGAGGATGAAGAAAAACCTAGCTAAGGTTAAAGCATGAACTCTACCTCCCAAGAGGTTCCTGCTCAAGAGTTCAGCTAGAATGCCATGCTTGCTCCAGTTTCTGAAATAATTTGTAAACAATATTCAGGACATAGGCAAGTTTCTTCAGACTTCTAAATTGTTTAGATGACAATTCTTGCAAACATCATTCCAGTTTGAAGACCTTTGAGTACTTAGTCTAAGACCTGTGAATGAATGAATGATTAAGATGTTCCCAGTTAAGGTATGAAGGCTAAAATAGGGCAGGGGTAGTTTTGACTCCACTTTTCAATTTCAGTGCCTGTTTTTGACATTTAATGTTCTTTACAATCTGGTGTCTGGATATCTTTCCAAGTTGATTACACATTATTCCCACTCATGCCATCCACACTCCAGCCAAGGTGGCCTACTGGCTGCTCCCCACATGCTACTTTCCATCTTCTCCCACCACCAGACCTTTGCATAGTCTGCCCCTCATATGTCAGATGGAGCAATACAAATCTCAACCTATCCACACTTACTCTTTTTGTACAATCTTTGTTCGTGGCTTTCCATAAGTTTGCTTCAGGAGATTTGCATAATGTGCTATCAGTTTCCCTTTCTGCCTCCTAACATCCAGAGATTACCACTGGAGCACTCTGATTGTCTACCTGTCATTCCTCACTTTCACCCAACAACCCAACCCTTTTTTTCTCCTATATACATTTCCTTGTTGACATCTTTTCCTTCTTTTCTTTCCAGTTCCTCCCTGATTTTATGTTGAAACCTACTCATACCCACCGTGTACTTCTGTTTCCCTCTGCATATATTAATTTTTAGTTTTTTGGAGACTATTGTATTCCACGTCTTACTGCTATACCTTTAGGATATTAGTATTAAAAATTTTATTTTTAATTTATTTATTTTTATTTCAGTGGAAAGCTTAGAGTCACTAAAGGAACTATGCAGTTTCCCAAAGCAATCCAGTATGTTGTCCTCTTGTTTAGCTCTTGTCCCAACTTGCCCATCTGTACTGTCGGTATTTTGTATAAAACTTGTATTTTTCTAGCTATGAACATGTTTCATTTCCACAGTGGACTGTAAGCTCCTTGAGGGCAGGGACTAAATTGTCTTAGTTTTGTATTTGTATTCCTAGTACCTAGTATTTGTTGATTGAGAGGGGCACATAATTCTGAGAATCAAAAATAAAGTACAAAGTATCATCCTATCCTTGTACAAAAGCCTATGTCACCCATAATACTGCCTATTTCTATGTTTATCAGATCGTAGAATTGTAGATTTAGACATGGAAGGGAATTCAGAAACCATCTAGTCCAATCCCTTCATTTTACAGAGCGAACTGAGACTTGGTGTGGGTGTGGGTGTGGGTGTGTGTGATGTGACCGGTATCAGTTAGCAAATGGCAGAGATGGAATTTAAACCTGGATCCTTTGGTTCCCATACTTTAAGAAACTCATTAAGGAGGTGGGGGGGGGAGAAGGGCAGGTGTCCCCCAAAATGACCATTAAGATATGAGGGTGGAGAGATTGGGAAATGTAGTCCCATTCAATTAGACAATGTGGTCAAAGTTTAAAAGGAATCTTAACTGGTATGATAAGATTCACATCAGATTTTAGAATTCTAGAATAAATTCTAGAATAGTTTAGGGAAGGCCTGATTAATATATAATGAAACTTTGCAGTCCTTGGGTCTATTATGAATTACAAGACCTTTGCTCCAATGCAAATTCCCAGGTACTTATTGATAAGCATCTTGCCTAAGTATCCAGGAGACAAAAGTGTTTTCTCTTCTCCCCTCCCTATGGTTTTTCTACCTAGAGCTAGATGGAGAATGTT
>CM053594.1:338869395-338915335 GCA_028646575.1 Pseudocheirus occidentalis | reverse complement strand
GATTCCCATTACAACGATAAATGCTCATTTTTTGTGCCTCTCATACCCCCCCAGCCCTTAGCCCCCTTCTTCCCATCCTGCCAGACAGTTTTCTGCATATAACAGCTACTTAATAAATGTTTTATGGGTTTGTTCATGATTTATTTGACTTGTACAGTGATGATAGATAAGTTCAGGGGGGAAAGTAACTTTACTTCTAAATCTATCACTTTTAATTTCTTTTTGAAGTGAGTTTGGTATATTTTGTAGACTACTGTGCTTGTCCTAATCATACAAACCCACAGCTGGCAAAGTTCTTCAGTCTCTTACATAGCATTATTTACTACTGTTTCATGAATGTGTAATTGAGTGAATGAATGCGGCTTGTACCAACTCAGAATCTTCTGTGCTCCTGTGATGGTACCAAGTATTTAGGTCAGGACTGGGACAAGTCAGGGAAGTTCAAAACTGTCTGGGAGGTACTAGCACGAACTGACGTCTCTAAGACCCTAAAGTTCTTCCAGTTTGGTCTAGGTTTTGTGGGACTCCATTAGTTTGGCTCTGAGCAGAATTGAACCTGAACCCTGAGGCTTTTGAACTTGTAGACTATCCCAAACTTAAAGTGAAACACTGGGGCAAGATAAAGAATGGAGAAAATCTTCAATACTCAAAACAATCCTACCCCAAACTTTTGGAGGATGCCCTTGTGATCTTGGTACTGATTCATAGTATGAATAATTACACTCAACAAACAAAAAAGCAATTAACATGTGGCAAACAGGATGAGTCCTAGTTTAAACAATAGCTTTTTATCTTCTCCAATTATAGGTTTAAAGATAGAAAAAAATATACACACACATATGTGTGCATGTGTGTGTGGGTGTGTGTGTATAAAAAGATGTCTTACACATTGATAGAATGGAAAGGAATATTGTTCCCATACTGGCATCCACCTACCTCCCATTCTTTCCTCCATTCCCCTCTCTTTTGGCTTGGTCCCAGAACCCACCCTGGACAGCCAGGTAGTATGAAGAGCTGAATTCATTGGGGTTACCTTCCTCCTCTTCCAAGACATCAAGCATCAAGAATGTTGCCACTGGGGTAGGCAAGCCCTACCCCCCACCCCTTGCCTGGGCTACTTGACAAGATTTGAATAAAATGAAAGTCAATAACTCCACTTTCTTTAGTGAGATGGCAGACCGCCAGGCCTTATCATCTTCTCTACCCTTACATTTCATAGTCCCCTAGCACTCCCTTCTTAATGAGTTAAGTAACCTAAGGACCTTTGAACCTTGTCATCCACCCTACTTCTAGACTCTTTGGATTCCCAGGCTTCTCTTGTTGCCTTTCCATCTACCTTGTGGCTCAACTTTCCTTTATATGTTATCTCCTCCAGTAAAAAGAGTGAGCTTCTTGAAAACAGGAACTATCTAGCATTTTCTCTTTGTAGGACCAAAGCTTAGCATGTGTAAACATTTAATACAAACTTTAAAAAATTCATCCATCCATTCCAACTTTTCTCTTTTCCATTCTTGCTACGCTGTCTTTGGCGTCATCTCCGAACATGAAAATCAGCAATATAACATTAAGGATGTGTGATTTAAGACCTTGTGGGAAGACAGCTGGACCTGGAGTTAGGAGAGGTCTGGATTAAAATTCTAACTCCAACAATTACTAGTTGTGTGATTGTAAGCAAGTCATAAAACATCTTTAAGCTTCAGTTTACCCATCTGTAAAATGTGGATAATAATACTCGGCACTAACTAATGCACAGGACTGTTGAAGGAAAAACATTGTGAATTTTAACACACCAAGTAAATGTCATTACAATGATGATTGGGAATAATAACGGGTACAGAATAGGTAACAATACCAATTTCCTACTGGACTGATTACATTCAATGGCTGAGACATAAGAAGTGTGAGTATAAACCAAGGCCAAGTCAATAAAATGCCTTGTTCACTAAGTAGGCATTTTTGGTTAGCCACATAGATACAAAATGATGAAGATAATTTTCATTTTTCCTAGTACTGTATTTAAAAACCTGGTTAGGAAAAAAGAGCTTATCACTGACCAGATGGGAAATCATTTGTTGTAATGTATAGCAGCTTTTGGCTCTCTGAGGTTAGCACGAATTTTAAAAAGTACAGTGGCGTGACTCATTCCGAGGAAAAGTAATATATTATAAACATTCCTCAATAATTAAGCTAACAGCAATAAATGCATTGAAGAGTTTGTGTTGGACATATGGAGAAGCATATGTTCTCTCTCTCATCCTCCTAGCTGATGTAGCTGAGAACTTGAGATTATCTCTATGAAAAGAGATAAAAGGTGAACTATAATAAGCCTTGTATAAATGTACATGTTGAATTCTAGAATTAAAGAAGAGGATAAAATTTTATAAAAACAGTAAAATGCCTTGATAATGTTAGAATTAGGAAAAGAATGAATTCCTTATAGGTTAAATGATACTAGTCTTTTATTGTAGGCTTGTAGTTTTTAAGTACCTAAGGGTATGATCTGACCTGCAGGATAGCCAAATTATTTGTATAGTAATCAACATATATGATAATGAAATTTAACTGTAGTTATATTGATTAATAAAGACACTAAATAAATATTTTGAAGTTACTACACAATTTTAGAAGAATTCTCCTAAATCATCAGATTTACACTTTGTAGAGCCCATTTCCTTTTCATATTTCAGAATTTCAAATTTTCTAAATGATTTTGACGGAATTCTTCTTCTTTGAAATAATTGTGCATTCTCCCTATATAATATAAATACTTCATATATAATGTATATATACACATATTTTTCTAACTGCCTATCCATCTTAATAAACTAACTAGATTAATAAACTAACTAACAATTACCTTTCATGTTCTAGTGATTATCAACCAATACTTTTTTATGGCTATCACAGACATCTCTCTTAGGCATGGTTGTTGCTACCTGTTGTGGTTTCCAATGTGATAACTCAAAACTACTGACTTACTTCATTAATCAATCAACAGGTATTTAACAAGTTGGTACTATGCACCAGACACCGTTCTAAGTGACAGTGGCACAAAAAGCTCAAAGTCAAACAGTTTCAGTTCTCAAGGAAATTATAGTCTAGCAGGAAATATTCTCAAATACTCAAATGGAGGGGCGGCTAGGTGGCGCAGTGAGTAGAGGACCGGCCCTGGAGTCAGGAGTACCTGAGTTCAAATTTGGCCTCAGATACTTAACACAAAAAAAAGCTAGCCGTGTGACCTTGGGCAAGTCACTTAACCCCAACTGTCCTCCAAAAAAGCCAAAAAAAACCCCCCAAAAAAACCCCCAAAACAAATACTCAAATGGATCTGTGATTTTATTAATTCAAGAGTTCCATCCAATGATGGAGATGTAAACTAATCCTTAAGAGAAGCTGGAATCTGTTCCTTGCAGTTTCCACTCATTGCTTCTAACCCTACCAGCATGAGTAAACATTTAATACAAACTTTTAAAAATTCATCCATCCATTCCAACTTTTCTCTTTTCCATCCTTGCTACATTGTCTGTGGCACCATCTCTGAACATTTAAGTAAGGTTAAAAAAAAGTTCAGCTTTGGACACATTAAGTTTAAGACCAATAATGTCGAAGGCTTCAGGGAAGGCTGAATATGATTACTGAGAAAAGGCCGTTAAATTGGACAATCAAGAGATGATCGGTGACTTTGGAAGTAGCTATTCCAGTTGAATGAGATCAGAAGCCATATCACCCAAGAGTTGAGAAGAGAATGAGGGGAAAGAAGGGGCATCTACTGAAGCCTTCTCAAGGAGTTTAACCACAAAAAGGTGTAGAAGTATAGGGAGATAGCTAGAAAGGATAGATGGATGAAGTGAGGGTCTTTGAGGCTGGAAGAGATATAAGCATGCTTGTAAGGAATATGGAAGCAACCAGCAGACGGGGTGAAAATGAATATGAAAGCAAATGATGAAAATGAAAGTGAGAGGGGATGAAAAAGAGGACAATGTTGGAGACAGGATGGAATAGGATCACATGGATGTAGAAGGATTTACCTTGGCAAGGAAAAGGACCACCGCATCATGCTGCACAGGAGTGAGAACCTGACAGCAGCGGACAGCATTCAGATGATGTGAGATGAGGAGGAGGGAAGAAGAGGGAGCTCTCTATGAATGACCTCATTTTTTTCAGTGAAAGATGAGGTAAAGCTCTTAGCAGAGAGGGTTGTGGGAGGCAAGCCATGGGAGGTTTGAGAAGGATGAAAAGGTTGAGAAAAGCCCCTGTGATCTTTGGAATAGTGAGTCAAACAGGGAAATGTAAAAGAATTGTCTTGCTGTGAGGCTCCAGTTGAGATGACATAATATACATTTGCAGGGGACTTAGCACAGTTTTATGATTTCGTCCGGCTTTGTTCAGCATGGTGTGAATCAGAGTGGAGGCAGTGAATGATAAGAGTAAACCCAAGGCAGACACTTAGCAGAGCAAGTTTCTTGACAGTGTAAGGAGATGAGGGAATAACCACAATTAGGCAGCATGACAAGAATGATCACTCAGCAAAGGAACTGAAGAAGTAGCAAGAAAAATAAGGAAGCAAATCAGCAGAGAGTAGTATCAGAACTCAGAAGAGAGTGTCAAGGAAGAGAAGGTAGTCAACAAGGTCAAGTGCAGCAGATACATTAGGAAGTAAATAAAAAAAAGCCCACTGACTAAGCACTTTACCAGCGGGCTGGTGAAATAAGTGCTAGGGAGACAAATACAAGCAGAAGAGGACAGTCCTTGCCCTCAGGGAGATTATATTTTGAAGGAAGACATCTCATAAAATAGAGTTGAAAAGGGTGGGGTGAAGAAGAACATACCGTACAGGGGCACGGTGGCTGTTTTGAGTTCTTCCCCAAAATGGAGGTTCTAGAAATAACCCACCAATGAGAGAAGTGAGCATATACAACTTTTTCAAACAGCCTGACTGACAAGGGAGGAGAGATGAAGGCTCAGGGGATGGTAGGTCTTAAGAAGGTTTTTGTTTCCTCTTAACTATGGAAGAGGGGGGCTTGGGTGTGTTTGAAAGCAGCAAAGAAGGAACTGGTTGATAGCGGAAGATGGAAGATGCAAGGGAGAGGAAGGTTGACTGAGGATGAAATTTGCTGGAGAAGAACAGAAGGGATGGAATCAAGGACACAGGTAAGTGACCTTAGCAAGGATAAGGGCACTTCTTTATCTAATACTGAGATAAAGAAGGAAAGAGTAGAAGATGATATCAAGGAGTTTTGAAATAAAGTGAATGGTAGAAGAAGTAGTTCATATCAAATGGCTTTAGTTTTTTCAGGAAATAGGCAAAGTACCCATGGGGGTGGTTGTGGTAAGAAAGAACAGAGAAGAGCATATAGCAAACATAGCTATTTAGCATATCAGTATATACCCTTCGGGAATATAAAGTATATATCATCTCCCTAACCTACTGATGTCACAATCCTGTCAAAAGAGGAAAATACATGAGCATGAGGTCATGACCTGCTCTTGACAAAGTCATGCGGAATCTTAGTGATAGCTACTTTCTTTTCTAAATGCTCACACTCTATCAATTTAATAATACATTCTTTTTTTTTTTTTTGCTTTTTGGAGGGCAGTTGGGGTTAAGTGACTTGTCCAAGGTCACACGGCTAGTTTTTTGTGTTAAGTGTCCGAGGCCAGATTTGAACTCAGGTACTTCTGACTCCAGGGCCGGTGCTCTATTCACTGCGCCACCTAGCCACCCCTAATAATACATTCTTAATTCTGCCAGAAATTGAAATTCACCAGCCTATAGACTTCAGACTCTATCACATTCTCTTCTGGGAAAATGTGAAACACATTTGGTTTTCTACAGTATTGCTACCTCTCTCTTATTCTCCATGACTTCTCAAAGATGACTGACAGTGGTTTAACAGTCATATCCATGAGGGTTTTTTTTTCCTTCAGTATTTTTAGTTTTTGTACTGTTATTCTGAACTTGACAAACAAGAATATTTCTATGCACAAAGAACAGAAAAATATTATACATAATTTATATACTTAAATGTCCGTGACATTTAATTATAGATGATAATTTCTATTACATATAATATGGATTTAACATTATAATAAATTTAACATTAGCTTCTTTTTGTCTGTGCCTGTTTCTGAATTTCCTTCTGTTGCACTTTGAGAAAAAATGTTTCATTTTCATTCTTATTCATTTTCTTTCTTTTTCATATTTATTTTATTACTATTACCAACCTGTCTGATCTCTCAACTTTTCCTTCTCTTCCCCTCCCACTCAGGAAAAGAAATTTCTCCATTGTAACACATAAGCAGAGTCAAGCAAAACAAATTCACACACTAGCCATGGCTGAAAACATGTCTCATTCTATGCCACTCTAATCCATCAGCTATCTGTCAAGAGGTGAGAGGCATGCTTTACCATTGATCTTTTGGAGTCATGATCAGAGTTATTAAGTCCTTCAAACTTGTTTTTCTTTTAAAATGTTATAGTCATTGTGTAAACTCTTCCCTTGGTTCTTTTAACTTTTCTCTACATCATTGCTTACAAGCCTTCCAAAGTTTCTTTGAATCTGTCTCTTTGGTACTTTGTTATGTTGAATAACATTGCATTACATTTACCTTCCATAATCTGCTCAACCATTCCTCAATTGATGAGCACCCACCCCTTAGCTTCCAGGTCTTTACTACAAGAAAACGTGCTACTATAAATGTTTTTGTACATTTGGGTCCCGATATCTTGGGGGTATTTGTCTATTAGGGTTATATGGCTGGATCACAGAGTATCCACAGTTGAGTGACATTTTTAGGTTTGGTTTGAAAGTATCTTCCAGAATGGCTACCTAGACCATTCTATTAACATTCATTAATGTGACTGTCTTCCCACATGCCTTCCAAAAAGTTATTTTGTTCTTTAAAAATCATTTTTGTCAATCTGATGGGTATAAGATAGAACCTTAGAGTTTTGTTATTTTGCATTTCTCTTGTTATTAGTGACTTGGAGCATTTTTTTTCATACAGTTGTTGATAGCTTGTTTTTCTTCTTTTGTGAATTGCCTATTTGACCATTTATCTACTGTGGATGACTAAAATATATTTGATTCATTACCCTGTATACCTTAGCCAATATTTATCAGAGAAGCCTGTTGCAAGTAATTTTTCCAAGTTAATTCCAAGTTAATCTCCTATATTTTAAGTGTATTTTTTGCACAAAAGCTTTTCAATTTTATTTAGTCAAAACTGTCCATTTTATCACATATGATACTGTTTATCCCTCGTTAGGTCAAGAACTCTTCTTTTAGCCATGGTCCTGATTAACACAAACAATGAATCTTGTAGATTGGTAATATTATTCAATTTCCCACTATTTGAAATTATAATAACATGTAAAATATGGCAATTGATTCCAGTCCAATAGAAAAATGCAGTATGTTGAGACTACATAATGGGATTCATTATTCACACTAATCAGGACCTTACTTTATCTCCTCCCTTTCTAGAACTTTATCTTATCTCCTCCCTTCCTCCTCTAAGAGGTGTATGATGTGATCTTTTATATTTAGGTCATATATCAGTCTGCAGCTTATTGTGGTGGCATAAAATGCTAGACTAACCTTAATTTCTGTCAGACTGATTTTCTTTATTTCTCAGTAGTTTTTGGTGAATACTGAGTCATTTGAATTTATTGGGTTTTACTTTAGTTATTTGAACATTTAACTACCGTGTTCATTTGTTCTTGTATCTAATACATTCCACTGATTAACTTTAATACTTTTTAATCAGTATCAAAAACTTTAATGATTACTGCTTTATTGTACAGTTTAAGTGCTAATACCAATAGGCTCCCTTTTGGCTGACTTTTTTTTTTATTATTTCCCATGAGATGTTGGTCTTTTGATCATCTGGCAGAACTGTTTATTGTTTTCTCTAGCTCTATAAAATAAGTCTTAGTAGTTTGGCAGTAGTTTGGTAGTTTCAGTATGACACTGAATAAGTAAATTAATATAGGCAATACTGTCATTTTTAGTACAATGGCACAGTCCAACCATGAACAAATAATAGGTCTCCAATTATATAAGATGATTTATTTTTGCCAACAATTTATGGGAAATTGACAGTAGTTGTCCTCTCAATGCCTGATGGAATTCACTTATAAATCCATCTGTTACCAAGCTTATTTTTCCTTAAGAGCTTTTTAATGCCTTGTTCAATTTCTTTTTCTGAGATTGGGCTATTGTCTATTTCATGTGGTGCTTATTGAAGAATTTTAGAATCTTCTAAAATTTTAAATGTTCAATTTTTATTGGCGTACAAATAAAAAGTTTCGGTTTTCGTTAAAATTTTATTTTTATTAAGCTTCTCCATGTCTCTCTCTCTATTTCCTCCCAGACTACCATCTTCATAATAGAAAATTTAAAAAGAAAAAGAGAAAGCAGAGAAAAAATTCAGCAAAAAAAACCTGACTAAAACATAAAATATAATTTGCCATTACACACGATGTTCCACACCTATGGATTCCCCTTTCCCCAACCTGTGTAAAGGGTTGGGAGGAGGTATTTTCTGTAATCTCTTATTTGGGGCCATGCTTTTCCTTTGTAATTTGGAAACACTAATTTTAGATTGTTTTGTAGTTGTTCTTTCCATTTACACTGTTGTAGTCATTGTCTATATTGCATGGAAAGATCTCCATAAAGTGATACAACGTGAAATAAAGTGAGGTAGACAAAGTAATATCCCATTATATTCACGTACCATAACATGTTTAACCATCAAACACAACGTTTTTAGTTCTTTGCTATAACAAAAAGTTCTGCTATCAATATTTGTGGGGTGGGGGAGTGGTGGGAGAGGTTGTTACACAGAGTCTTTTTGTCAATAACTGGTAATTCCACCATCTAATCGGGGAATCTATGTGACCAACCAAAGATGTAGACATTTTAGTCATTTTATTTCCATAATTCCAAATTGTTTTCCAGAATGGTTGTATAACTCCACCAACAAGACATTGGACCTGCCTTTCCATACCTCTTTCAATATTAACTATTCTGATCTTTTGGCGATCTTTGTCAATTGGCTGTAAGAGGTAAAACCTCAGAGTAGTTCTTCATTTCTTTAATATGGTTGTTATTGCATTATTTTCTCATCTTTTGAGAACTATTTATTCACATCCTTTTACCACTTCTCCACTGAAGAATGGCTTTTGGCGTTATATATTTCCATAAGTTTTCTATACATTTTGGATACCAAATCCTTATAAGACAAATTGGAGACAAAGATTTTTCCCAGTCAATTACATCCTTCCTCATCTTGGATGCATTCATTTTACAAATGAAAAAGAGGAAAAAGTTTCCTAATAATTTTCTTTATTTACTTTTCTTTGTGGAGAGTTTTTTTTTTAAATCTTGGTGATTTGGTTTCATTCTCTTTTTGTAACCAAAATAGGAAATAATTTATTTTATTGATTTTAAAACACTTCATTTTTATTTAGCAATTCTATTTTTTCAACTTTGTCGATCTCTCCTTTGATTTTTCAGAACTGTTATTTTTGTATTTAGCTGGGAGGTTCTGATGTGCCTTTTCTAGTTGTTTTTAGTGATGACATGGCCAGTCACTGTTTTGCTCTTTGTCTTTTCCTATGGAAAATGTATAATGATATAAATGTTTTCAAAAGGATGATTTTGACTGCATTTTAAAAGTTTTTGATACACTCTCTCACTATCATTATTTTCTTTAATAAAATTATCTATTATTTCTATCATTTGTTCTTTGACCTTCAATTCTTCAGGATTAGTTTCCATGTTAAGTTTGAATTCTTTCTTCAAGTGTCCTTTATTAATGACAATCTTATTGTGTTGTAGTCAGCAAAGTATGTTCAAAATTTCTGCTTTTCTGAATTTATTTATGAGGCTTTTATGTTGCTGCAGTCATCTTTTGTGTATGCACCATGTTCAGATGAAATATATGTTTATTCCTTTCTATTCTCACTCCGTAATTTCCAGAGTCATTATATTTAACCTTTCTAAAATTCTACTCAGGTCTTTAACTTCTTTCTCATTTAATTTTTTGTTAGATATCTTTAGAACTGAAAGGGGCGTGATGAGGTCCTCAATTGTTATTGTTTTACCATTTCCCTCTCTTTGATATTTAATTATCTTTTACTCATTAATAATACTACTAATAATAGCTAGCTATTTAAATTTTACAAAGCACTTTATAAATATCATCTCATTGTATCCTCATTTACCTTGGGAGGTATTACTATCCTCCTTTTACAAATATGAAAACTGAAGTAAACAGAAGTTAAGTGACTTGCTCAGGGTCATACAGCTAACAAGTCCCCAAGACCAGATTCGAATTTGGGTCTTCCTGATTTCAGGTCCAGCACTCTATCCACTGCACAATCTAGCTGCCATTATGTATTTAGATATTATGCCATTCCATGAAAATGTATGAAGTTTTAATATCTCATTTATGTACAAGTATAATATAATTGACCTATTTGTTTCTTTTAACTATGGCAATTTTTATAACTGTCTTCTCAGAGACTGTGACTGCTACCAGACTTTTTGAGTTCACCTGAAACATAATAACCTCTGATCTAGCCCTTCATTTCAACTCTAAAATTTTAAGTTCACAAGTGTTCCTTATAACCAATAAATTCTTAGATTCTGCTTTCCAATCCATTTCACTATCCTCCTCCCATTTCTGTCTGAGTGAATTCATCGCATTCACATTCAGGGCTATCATCATTCATTGTGTATTTCCCTCTAACATTAATCTTTTTTTCTCTCTGCCCCACCTCCAAACCACTCCCTCTTTATAAAGAGGGTGGTGAAAGAGAAGGAAGGTGATCAATACTAGCAATCCATAACAGAAGCAGTGTGCTTTTTTTCTACTCCACTGCCCATCCTCCCCCCTTTCACTTCAAATATACCCCAGATGACTGGTTCTTTTTCTTTCTTTCCTTTTAATTACCCTTTGCCATACACCCTCTGAAAATGAAATGTGTTTTGTTTCTGACTCCTCCTTCCCCAACTTTACTCTTTCTCTCCCCTTTTCCTATACCTATCTGTTTTCCTGTTAGATTAATGTAATGTGTTTCTGTTTCAAACTCGTGTGTGTGTGTGTGTGTGTGTGTGTGTGTGTGTGTGTGTTTTCAAGACTCCTTTCTTTGGTTCATATAAGAATAAAATTTCTTTGACCCCCATCCTCCATGTTTTATACTCTTCTTAGTGGACCCCAATTATGAGAAATTGTAAGTTCCAATCCCTTCCTCCCTAACGTTTCCCTTAATTTCCTCGTTGGGGCAGTTAAGGGGTGGAATGGATAGAGCGCAGGGCCTGGAATAAGTAAGACTCATCTTCCTACGTTCAGATCCGGCCTTGGACACTTACCAGTTGTGTGATCCTGAGCGATTAATTGTGTTTTTACCCAGTTTCCTTATCTGTAAAATGAGCTAGAGAAGGAACCGGCAAACCATTTCAGTATCCTTGCCAAGAAAACCCCAAATAGAATCACAAAGGGTCAAATGCGACAAAAACAAATGGACACTTCCTCCTTTATTTCTCCTCTCTGAAGACCCAAGACAGGACGCGAGCGCCCCAAGTTTCAGCGTTTGTCTAATTTAACTGCCTCTGTGAGTCTTGCAGATATTAGAATTCTGAAGAGACACTTGTCTCTTTTCCCTCTTTCAGGCTACATTAGCCCTTCATCACTTCTGAGTCTCTTCCAATAGCTCAAAGGAATTTACCTTCATGGATTTTGCTTGTTCCGGCGTCTGCATTTTAAAGTTTCTACTTAAGACTGACTTTCCTTAGGAATGTTGGAAAGTCCTGTCTCCTATTGAAGGCCCATTTCTTTTTTTATCGACTGTCACTTCAACCCTTTTTCTCTCTTTTTGTTCTTTTGAAATAGATAACCATATTTCAATCATTAGGCTCATCCTCCTTACAATCTCAATGATATCTGCTTCCTTGCATTTGGATCACTTTGCTATTACTGATAATTTCTGAATTTGTATATAACAGCCAAGGTCATGTGTTTCATTGTTGGCCCTTCTTGAAGGTTGTTTTCTGTGTATTAATGGTACCACTATTTTTCTTATGTTGGACATACTTCAGTCTATGACAACCTGGTAAGCACATGTATATGTACATACACGAATACATAGAATACACATGTTCTACACACACGTACATACATATGTGCATATATACATGAAAAGGCAGTTTTCTCCTTCTCTTCCCTTTTCTGTTTTAAATGCTTCTGATAAAATTTATTAAGACTCCAAACAAATATGTTTTCATTGTCCTGTAATCTTAAACTTAATTTCTTCTACCCTCCAAATTCCTGGTGGAAGGTAGGAGTGATTATTTTTTGCTCTTCATATCCCTTGTCTTCTGTTCTTGGAAAAAATATTTCATTCTCCCTGAAAACCTGGAGAATAGAAGCATTCCTCCAGCCCTTTCACTTCCTCTTACAGGAGGAAGACCAACTTGTACTTTATGCATAGAGTGCTATTTTGCATTGGCAGAAACACAAACGTGGTGTATTCTCTGTAGGTCACTGCAAAATTCCCCTTGCCTTCCATATTTGCTGCAAGGAAGACCCTCAGGCCTCTGTCATTCTTGTTAGCAGATCTTGCTCCTAACTCTGTGGTGAATTGATTTGGCAAACTGCCTACTTGCCACATGTGTTAGTTATGCTGCAGGCAGTTAAGAATAAGGCTTAATTTATTTATTTCAGGCCTCCTACCTTTTCTGATGATAGGATTCTAACTTGCTCAGCTGTCTTTGATTGGTAATTAGCAGATTCCTACCAAACTGTAACGCCAACAGAAGCTTGCCTTTAGCTAACTCTTATGCAAGTCTCAAGCAGAAATATAATTACCAGCAAGGCTTTATGAATGAAAATGAATGAATGACTATACATTATTAAGTGCTTACTTTGTGCCAAGAACTGTGCTCAATAAAACTATTTACCTATGTCTCCTCTCTTCTTCCTGATACTATTATTCTTGGCTTTCAGAACAATATCTATAAAAGTAATGCAAAGTAAAGAGAAAAAAATAAAGTAACTGGGATCATTTAACGTAGGGAGGAGAAGGTGTGATATATGGCTTAATAATAGCTTTTTTTAAACAAATGAATCTTGAGATCTTATTAATAGTCAAAGGTAGGAAGGGCTTATAAGATATCAAAGATGCAGCTGCTCCTTGACTTATGGCCCAGAGTCATCATTCCAGAGTTCTTTGGTGTACAGTGTGCCTAAGACATCCAAAAGGTTGCAAAGCAGCCAGGCATGCAAGACTTTTCCAGGGACACACATACTACAGACACACGAGAAACGCGACCCAGGTAATGACTCTCCAGATGGCTCTGTCACAAGAAGGTTACCACTGGTGAATCTTGCCTTCTCTTCTGTCAGCATCATCAGTTTTACAAGTGCAGCACAGGAGCCAATTTGGGAGCCCCAGTCAAGAAATCTGGGCTACCTCTGCTTTTATATCATGTTTATAAACGGCTTTATGGAGTAGTAGAGGCTGATGCTCTTATTAAGGCTACTGACTCCAGCTAATGCCTTCCTGCTCCCACAGGTCAATTGCTCTGCCTCCCTGATTGCAGTGACAATGAAGAGCCCACATCTATAGAGTATTACTACACAAATTGATCTTGATTAGGAATGACATACTATTATACTTTGTTGAATAAGTGTCTGATATATTCTTTAAAACAGGGTTGCTTCAAAAGAAAAGTTACCCTCTTCAGAGATAGAAATTGCTCTTAAACAAAGGACCGACCTGGGGAATTAAACTGCTTCAATGACTACATTTTTAAAAATGTGAACATGATAAATACATATCACATTCATGTTACAAATATGTTATAGTATGAGGAGCAGAATCTAATCTGACTTAGCAGATCCAAAACGAGATCAGCATAGAAAGGCAGGCAAACACATAATTCCACTGACAGAAAGAAATCGTGGGAATCTAAGGTGTTCCTGAATTTAGTTTACAACAGGAATAAGGTGGTAATTAGAAGCAGAGGAAAAAGTCCTAGTCAGCAACACCTGTATCAGGCAAAAGATCTCAGAGCATTATCTAAGGAGGAGAGTTAAAGTAAACAAGTTAGCTTAATGAAACCTAAATCTCACTCAAGACATTCAAGTTCTCAGCATACACATAACTGGCATTGGGAAATGTTTACTTAAAGTGAATCCAAGTAAGCCAGGGATGAATATTTCATAGTAAAGAGTGAAAAACAAAGGTTTGGTTGGGACTTAATCTAAAAAAAAAAAAATCAAGGAAATAAGTCTATTTCCTATTTGACAAAATTCAGGTTGTAAATCACAACTAGATGATAATTCTTAGGATGAACAAACAATGAACTGGCTTGATTTTTTGGGCTAATTTTTCCAAATAAAATTGTATAGTAATCATCATAATGATAAGATATGATAACAACAACATGCAATCTTCACGTTACATTTGACTTTTACTGCACAATCATAAAGAAGGTCACTGTTCTGAAAATATTCTACAGCCTCATCAATTTTCTCAAGGACTTCTCTTAATCTTTTGATATTAAAATAATTTTCTTTTGAAGTACCTACTGACAACCACCAATCATCAGAGATGGAACAAACAACACATTAAATAACAGGCCAGAATGGTCAGAGACAGACTCCAGTAAAGATGGGAGGGATATTTGAAAGGGGCCTAACTTTATAAGTGGTCAGCTCAGAAGGAAATAATTTTGTGTTAGGACTTTTGCTCCATTTCACTCTTCCAATCTTGTAAGGAGGTAGCATGACATTGTGGATAGAGAGCCAGCCTTGGGATCAGGAAGTCAGGTTTCCAGTTCTGCCTTTGACACTGACTGTGTGACCCTGAACAAGTCAACCCGTCCTCTCAGTGATCCCAGGCAATTTTCTGAAATTATAAATTACCCAAAAGCTGCTGATCTGTATGGGTAGAGGGAATATTCTTACCTGGAGTTCCCTACAACCAATGAAATCACAGGTCTGCACCAAAACTAAATGCAAGCATAACTGTGGAGATTTGGATACTGAATGCTTAGATAATGAGGATCCCCATTTGGGTTACACTCTCATACTTCACATATCAAGTAGATGGAGCAGGCTGAAAGAAAAAAGTCTCCAAACTCCAGAGATGAGATAATGAGTAAAAACAGTTTAGCAAAATAAGATTGTTTCATGAGATTGAAGACCGTGGTACTGAGGAGATAGGAAACAGAGGAGTGCAGGCTGCTATACCTGGAGTCTTCACAGGTCCTACTGTCACATTCTGCCTGAAAAACCTGCCACCTGAGGGAACCTAAGCAGGTCATTAACCCCTCTTAACTGCAAAATGAGGAGGTTGAACTAGATTTCTAACTCTATGAGCCAATGACATCAGAGGTCACGTGTTTAATTCTGATTGATGTAAATAAGGATTTGGCTGTTTACTTACATTTATATTTTGAAACAAAGTGCCTGTTCACACTGTTCTCTACAGCTAGAATGCCATCTCCCTTATTTCTGACTGTTGATCTCTTACCCTAAACATAGGTCTGACCATGTCATTCCCTGCTCAAGGGCCAGGGGCTTCTTCTCGCCTTCAGGATTAAATAGGGTCTTCTTAGTTTGACATTTAAAGCTCTTCTTAATCTATATTCAGTCTACCTTTACAGACTTATGTCACATGATTCTCCTTCCCACATCTACTTTATAGTCAAACTGAAGTAGATAGGGATTCCCAAAATCAACTCTCCATCTCCTATTTTGGCAGCTTTCCATTGGCTGACTTGCAGAGTTGGGATGCATTCCCTCCTCACTCTCTCCTCAGCATTCTCAGCTTCCTTCAAGTCTCATCTCTGGTGCCACCTCCTATGGACAAACTTTCCTGATCCCCTGAGTCGTCAGCATTCTCTCCCCCTCAAAGAATAATTACTTCTCTTTGTATCCCCTCTAGTACATAGCATGGTACAGTGAACATAGAAAGTACTTAACAAATGTTTAGTGGATGAATGTGAAATCAAAAAGCAGAAATACTCAGAGTCTTGGTCATCTGAAAAGGAACTTCTGTCCCAGATAATTACTTTGAGGATGAGCTTTTTGTTACCTAAAGAGAACGTTGTCATTGACTGGTACCTACTTTGAATCATATCCAAGTGATTGGAGGGGGCCAGGGAGGGAAGAAGAGCGGATCCAGAGCCATGTAGGCCATGGCCATGTAGGCCATGGCTGAGCAAATCAGTTCTACATATTAGACAGCTAGGAGCACAGTGGATATACCACTGGAGTCAGGAAGACCTAAAATATGGAAAGTGCTAGCATAGTGCCTGAAACAGAAGTGATTAATCAATGCATGTTTCCTTCCTTCTATAAAGTTAATATGTTATGCCTATGTATCATATTATAGACACTAACATTTAGAAGAACCAGAAATTTGAGGGAATTGAAATTTTTCCTTCAATTTCAGAGTAAATATATATAATTCTATTCTTAGCTACTACTGACAAATCTTTTTCAACTCAATGAAAGTCTCAATGAAGGACCAATGTGTCATAAACGTTAATTCTGATAAGACATTGAGACAAATATCATGTCAGATTTTTTCCTTATCTTTTTATTGTCCTTTACTTAAATGTGAGATGAAGGGAACCTGCTCTAAGTATTCTCCCAGCTCTTACACTATGATCCCGTGATCATTGTCTATTATGTAGGAAAGTGCTTCCTTATCAGATTCCAATATTTATATATTGGAATATAAAATACTGTATTGGACATATATGTATGTCATATGTCATATGAGATATGACATACATATAAAGTATATGTATTGGAATATAAAGTATTGGAGTATAAAGTATAAATATTGGAATATAAAGTCTTCCTACTGCTATGAATTTGGGGCTTAGGGTATTCAGCTTGGTTGTTGACACGAACAAATTAACAGATAAATGCTTAATTCCCATAATAATTGCAGTAATAATCAAATGGCTATGGGAGAAGCTCAGAAGTGGTTGGAGAATTGTCTAAAATGAAAAGATTTCTCTTTTCACTTTTGCATTTTCATTATGTTACAAAAGCATGAGATGACTCTGGGTTAATATTTGGGCTCTTGGCCTTGGTCTCAAGTTAAATATATATTGTTTAAAAGACAATACTTTCAGGGAGGCTAGGTGGAGCAGTGAATAGAGCACCGGACCTGGACTCAGGAGGATCTGAGTTCAAATCCAGCTTCAGACACGACTTTGGCAAGTTGGTTAACCCCAACTGCCCTGTCTTCACCCCTCCAAAAAGCAAAAAAACCCAAACAAACAAATAAAGACAATACTTTCTTCCTCAATACATCATAATGGCAAGGTGAAGACTTCAGAGAAGACTTTGTATATCCATGGATACCAAGATCTTTTATAACATCAAGAGTCACTCTTAGAGTTATGAAACTCACCTAAGGAAAGAAGGAGAAAAATGCTCTATGCAAGAAATCCAATGTAGTGGTTGATTGAAAGGTGATTCTGAAGAATCTGATGTAAGATTATCAGTGTCGTTCTGAAATGCCCTGTTGAAACAGAAATAATTTTTTAAAAGAAAATTTTAAAAATATATAAATATAAAAAAAGAAAATAAATAGTGAAACATTGCATATTACACTCCATTGAAGCTATTTTTGGATTTAGCCATTCTTCAGAGCTAATTACTTAACAAAGAAACTGTTCTGGAGTTACCACATGAAAAACACACATTGTCTCCCTTGGGAATGTACTACGCATGTCAATGTGTGACTCGGAATACAGAAAAGCAGATGGGTGAGTTCAACAAAAAGGGCATGAAAGGACATTCAAGGCTTCTTGAGGATATTTATGTTGTTTGCATGTACAGGGAATGACAGTTGCAGTCCTGCAACAATGCTGTGAGGTAGGTGTTATTATGATCTCCATTTTACATATGAAGAAACTGAGTAAGACAAAGGTTAAATCACTTGCCCAGGGTCACATTCTAGTAAATATCTAAGGACAGATTTGAATTCAGGTCTTCCTGACTCCAGGTCCAGCTTTTTATCCATGGTGCCATCTAGTTGTCCCCAAGAACTTGAGAACAGACTTTTCAAGTCATCTGGATTGACTGTTTTACTTTACAGATGAGGAACTGAGGTTGGGATTGCCCCAAGCCACACATCTAATGGGATTAGAACCAAAACCTTTCTGACAAGTCCAGTGCTCCACCTACTACATACACCCTGCTGCCTCTCTGGGAAGAGGACTTGACTTCTAGGAAATTAATCATCAATCAATCAAGAAGTAATGAGCATTTATTAAGTGCCTACTATGTGTCAAAGACCATGGCTAAGCATTGGTATTACAAAGAAATGCAAAAACACAAAAACAGTCTCTGTCCTCAGGGAACTTATATACAAGTGAGAAAACAACATGTAAATGGGAGGGAGGGTTTGGAGGGGGGAAGTGGGGGTGGGAGGGTATGTGTGGGTGGGTGTGGCCCATAGAGGTCAAGTGTAGATATCTTCAAAGTTTCCTCTGCCTAACCTTCTCTAAGGGAGACTTGGATTCCTGCCAGGAGAGGAAGCAAGAGATTGGTGCCAAAGGCTCACCATTCTGTTTTCCTCAGAGCCTTAGTTCCTAAGGCTAGAATTATACTTATCTGTCCCTCCTAAATATTGTTAGTATAGGGGAAATAATGTTTAGGTCCAAGCGGCATTCCTGATTGGTATTCCTTAATAGGTAAGAAATGCCCCCAAACTACATTCACAGAGAATGGGAGCAAGGCAAAGGGGAAGGCTGAAAGGACTGATAGGCCTACAGAAGGCAGCATTTGAGCTAAGCCTTGAATGCAAACTGCTATGTCAAGAAGCAAATAGGAGGAGAAAGCATTTTGAGTATAAAGCACAGCCAGAATTCATCATCTAGTAGCTAACCTTTTGGTAATAAGCCTCTCTTTACATAGAGGGCTGAGCCACCAGCACCATCCTGGAAGCCTCTGAGCTTAGCACAGCTATCAAAGCTTAAGCTCTATTGCTACAGCCTTCAAAAACCCAGCATCACCACCTCTACACTACCAATCTAAGTACTACTTCAACTCATCTTGAAATGCAATCAGAACACTCGCTCCCTCCACTCCCTTCCTTGCCTTTCATTACACTTATGATGAAATCCTTTGTGGCAAAGCCAGGTTCAACCAGATTACATTTCCTTCGTCTTTTCCCACTTCCCAGTGTGCCTCTCAGGTTCATACTCCTCCATTTATCCAATTATCTACCTTCCACTTAATTTTTCCCAAGATGTAGCCTATGCCCAGAATACCCTTTCTTGCCATGGCTTTCTAAGTTACCTCTAAACGTTCAAGCGGCTCCTTAAAATCTGCCAACAAAATAACTTCCCTAATTGGAAGAAAAAGAGGAAATTTCCCTTGGCCATTTCTGACATAAATATGCAGTTCCCTTGATGATTCTCCTCCATCTGCCACTCAAAAATATAGTCTTTCTCCTCTGCTTGCATTAAATTCTCTTCTCTGAGTCTTTTGCTGAATGCTTATCCCGCACTTAGGGCTCTCCTTTAAATTTTAAGTTCCTGGAGAGCAAGGATTACACTGCTTACCCTGTATAACGCCAAGTACAACTAAGTACTTAATGAATGCATTCTGACTGACTTTCTGATTGAAAGTGTCAGGAAAAATCTTTAAGAAAAGGATGAATAATTGCTATAAAGTGTTGCCTAATTACAACCTTATCTCTCAAGACTATAAGAAAAGTGGAATAACTGCTAATAATGGAATGTTTTTTAGTGCCAGAAATTCTAAGAGAATACATCGCTGGCAATATACTTTTTTGCCAGAACATTTCTTCTACATACCTAAGTTCACTTATTCCTCTGACAGTTATACAATAATACTGGTAATTGTAAGGTTGTTTTGGCTATAAGAAATTTTATGGCAGATGTTTATGGTCTCAGAGGGGGAGGGATCTGTATGAGCATTTAATTCCACAGCAAGATCCCAAATTAGTTTCATTATTCTGGAGAGTATAACAGGGTGAGAATTGATCCACAAGCCTCAATGGGGGAATGAAATGATGAGATAGCTACAAGATATATTCTAATGATGTTTTGTTGTAGGGTTAGAAAGAGGGGGTGCTATAAATAATTCAGAGTAGAAGATAAAATATAATTGCATGAGCTGTAGCATGTTTTCCCCATGAAACACAATAGCATTTCTATATGGGGAAGTAATTACCCCTTTTAAGAAATAATTAAATGGACTATAGGTTGCACGGAATGATTATTAAATTTCCAAGCCTTCTTCCCAGTCCCAAATACAGCAACATCTGAAATCAAGAATTCAAACCACAGAATATCTTGAGAATGGATTCAGTCGGTCTTGGCCAAATTACAACAAAGGTAGTTTGCTTTCCTCGCCCTCTCCTTAGGGCTCCCTTCTCCCACCTCCTATTACACATTTTTTTCCACCTTCATTAGCCAGTATGGGCAACTGTCATGTTGCCTTCTGCCCCCTAAATCAGCCTTGTCCTTCCTGAGCTGTGGCCTAAAATCCAAAGTTAGCCCTTTCATCCCTTAGCATACTGATGAATTTAACTAGTTCATAGAAAGGTGCCAGTGACCTGATAGCAAGCCTAATGTGTTAACACAGTCATAAGCTTCCTTTGCATATCTCAGAATATCTACTACAGTGTTAAACACACTTTATTTTATGATTGTTTAACCCAACCTCCGGGGCATTTAAAAGCTGCTATTTGTTAATACCTCCCACTTTCCCCAACAGTAAATGGAGAGAGGTAACTTTTGTTGGGGAGAGCCCATTTGGTGGTCCTCCATCACAACAGGTAGGCAACAGCATAATCCACTCATGTAAAAGGTCAGCTCTTTATGGATGTAGAATTTGAATATCTTATTTAGAATCAAGAAGTATGAACAGTTAGTATCTGTAAACAGTTTAAACCTTGTGTGATTCTAAGTACCCTTTTCTCCCCCATTACTCAACCCTCCCCCCCTTTTCTTTTCCACCACCTCCACACGCTATCAGTACAGAAATAGAAGCGTTGATAGGACTGTGGGATGTTTTGTATTTTATTAATTTCATGAGCTGCCATTAATCTAAAAAAAAAATCCAATGACAATGCTCCATGTCAAACTTCCCATGATTAGACTCTTCATATTACATTAATCCTTGAAGAGAAATCTTCTATTACTAGCACCCTAATAGAAGCCTTTTCATTGTAATGAGCATCATCTCAGGGAACATGATCAGAGTTGCCTTTATTGGTTCCTATCAACCCACATGTGATGGCTCAGTATTAGGCCTGTTAGGGATGATTTAGTCAAGAGAGTGACTCAGGTCCGAAGGACATAGGTCCACTGTCATCTTAAAATGGCAAAGCAATACCCTCCTTGGCTGTTGAGTGGAAAGAGCCTGTTCAAGATTATCCTTTCTGGAAAGTAATGCTCTCTACCACCAAACTCCCCAATGGAGCTGGGGGACGGGGGAGGAAGAAGGATTCTCTTTCTGCTTTCTGCTTCCCTTCCTGAGAAGTTAAGTAACTGTTGTTCTCTCTAGGTTTAGAGGCATTTGAAAGGTCTAAAGGTCCAGTGTCCAATGAGGGAACTTGACCAGCAGCAAGGGAAGAAGATAACCACTAAAAAAAGGAGAAGACCAAGCCCCTGGTTTGACTTGCCAAAAGACATGGACTCGGAAGAAGACAGTGCTACTCAGCAATCCTGCAAGTTTTTAGATGAGGTTTAAGTATCGGCTGCCCTAGCAGGCTGTAACATCACACAACATTCTATCTGTCTCTAGTCCTTTCTATTTGCCATCCCTCATGCCTATAGTGCACTCCCTTACTACATCCACCTCACAAAGCTCCTTTTTCCCTTGAAGATGCAAATTAAATAAGCACTTCTGCATTGTCTTTCTTGATCCACAAACAGCTAGTCAATGTATCTCTAAGTTCCTGATATGCATAATTTCTTACAATACAATGACATTTTATTATATTCATATTCACAACTGATGATCGTGTACTTTGCTTCCAGTTTTTCAACCACAAAAAGTACTTCTAGGAATACTTTGGAACACCATTCATCTATCCATCCATCCATTTGTCCGTCCATCTGTCCATCCATCCATCCATCCATCCATCCATCCATCCATCCATCCGTCTTTCTGTCCATCTACACATCTTTTTTTTACCTCTTTAAGAGTATTTGGACTATAGTGGCATCAGTGGCTCAGGCTTTTCTCATGTAATTACAATTGTTTTCCAGACCAGAACAGACTAATTAATAGCACTAATAATGGGACATTAGTGTTTATGTTTTCCAACAATTCTTCCAATAATTACAATGAACAATATTTATAATCCATGCTATTTGGTGAAACCTTTAATGTAGCATAGTTTAGTGTTTAGAGTTGGCCTCAGTCAGGGAGAATTGAGTTCAAATTCTGACTCTGATATATATTAGCTATGAGCCCATGGGTCATTAACCTCTCAATGACCCAAGCAATACTCTAGGACTACAAGTTGCAAAGAAGGTTCCAATCTGCACTGTTAGAAGAAATCCTTCATTCACAGCTACTTCCACCAAAGAAATAAGAAGGCTGGTTAAAAAAATTAAAAAAGTCAAACCCAAGTGTTGCTTTAATTGGCATTTAAGTCATTATTAGTAGTTCAGAACATTTTTTGGTATGGTTCTTGAGAGTTTATATTTCTTCTCTTGAAAAACTTTCTTCATAGTCTTTGTTCAGTGAATAATTTGATATACTTATGTCAATCCCTATTATCTTGGAAACTAGAGATATATAAGGCAGATGTTTTTGTTTCAAATTAATTTTCCTATAGCTGTGTTGATTTTGTTTATACAAAGGACTTTTTCATTTTAGATAAACAGAACTGTCTATATTATCTTTAATGACCATACCTATCCCTTTTTTCTTTAAGACTTCTCCCCCAGTCATATTTGTGAAATTAGCCTCCCTCCAAGTCTACTTTTTTTAAAAAATGATATGCCCTTTTGCATTTTAGTGGCATATCCATTTGGAAATTTTTGTGAATAAAGGGTCCTTCACGAGAAAATTTCTTTGGTTTATTGAATCATGGGGTGCTGTGTTCAACTGCTTCAGAATTTTGCATATCTGCTTCTACTAATATAATTCTCTATTTTTTAAACCAGTACCAAATAATTTTGATGGATATTGATTTGTGATATAGATTGAGTTTCAGTAGTGTTAGCCCTCTCCCGCTTCCCTATACCCCCCCCATTCCCACTTTTTAGATTATTTCCCTTGAGATTTTATTCTTTTGTTTCTCCAGATGAATTTAGTTTTTATTTGGAAAATTCTTCTAACGTAAATCTGTGGCAGTTTGATTGGTATAGCATTAAATATGCAAATGAATTTAGGCAGTATCATTTTTATTACATTGCAGTGCCCAATCACTAATAATGAATGTCTCAAATAATTTGAGTATATATTTCTTGAGAGTGTTTTGCAATTCCTGTATGTCTTGATAGGTTAACGTCCAAGTATTTTTTTTTCCATTTTGTAATCATTTTGAATGGTATTTCTCTTTGTATACTTTACTAGGTTTTGTTACCTACAAAATGACTGATGAATTTATTTTGTATATTGCTGGTTTAACTAATATTTTCACTTTATACTAGCTGCTTAACCCTGGGCAAGTCACTCAACTCTGTTTGTCTTAATTCCTCATCTGCAAAATGAGCTAGAGAAGGAAAAGGCGAACCACTCTAATATCTTTGTCAAGAAAACCTCTAAATGAGATTGCAAAGAGTCACACAGGGCTGAAATGACTGAAAAATATCAATGAAAACTTAAACTAAAGCAACTGTTTCAGTTAAATTTTCAGGTTGTCTGGGGGTAGAGCCAGGATGGTGAAGTAAAAGCAGAGACTTGCCTGAGATCTCCCCCAAACTCCTCCAAATACCTGTAAAAATGACTCTAAACAAATTCTAGGGCAGCAGAACCCACAAAATGACAAAGTGAAACAAATTTCCTGTCCAAGACAACCTGGAAGGTCAACATCAAAGGTCTACATACTGAGTTGGAAGAGATCAACACTGACTAATCGGCACAGAAAGGACCTCCAGCAAAACTAGAGCAAGCCTCAGGGGACTGAATTACTGGTAGCTGTAGCAGTTTCCAGACTTCTCAAACTACAAACACCAAAGAAAACTTAGAAGATCAGTAAGAAAGATCTGTTTGGACCTGAGTGAGAGATGAATGAAGTCCGGCCCCAGCCCCAGGGTGGTGGAGGCGGTGGTGGCAGTGCTTATGGCAGAAGCAGTTACTTTCAGAGCTTTTGGCCCACAGATGGTGGACGGATCAAGGGGCCGATTACAGAGGAATTGCTGGGATCTATTTGCTGCTTCTGAGACAGGATTTTATTGGTTTTCCCGTGGGTTGCAGTCCTGGGTGGTGGTCCTGGGGTGAGGAGCAGCACTGCCATGGCAGAGGCTGTGGCTATAGTGGAGAGGGAATCCTCCTGATAGCTCCAAGGCAGAAAAGAATGCTTGTGGTCACTCAGAGACCAGAATACAGGCCAGGAAAGGAGGAAACAAATCTCTGTTGATCATATCACCTTGGAAAAACTAAAAATGTATAAGCCCCTAGAAACACCTCTGAAAACAGCTGCACAAAACACCTAAACCTTGGGAAGAGCACACCCTCCACATTGGCAGCAGAGTCCTGCCTTAAAAAAGAGTTAAAAAGTCAAGTAATTGGCTGGGAAAATGAGCAAATGTCATAAAAAACAAACTCATACTACAGAATCTCACTTGTGTGACAAAGAAGATCAAAACATACAACCAGAAGAAGACAACAAAGTCAAAGCTCCTGCATCAAAAGCCTCCAAGAAAAATATGAATTGGTTGGAGGCCATGGAAGAGCTCAAAAAGGATTTTGAAAATCAAGTAAGAGAAGTAGAGAAAAAATTGGGAAGAGAAATGTGAGTGCTGCAAGAAAATCAGGAAAAACGAGTCAACAGTTTGCTAAAGGAGACACCAAAAATATGAGAAAAAATAATACCTTAAAAAATAGACTAACCCAAAGGGCAAAAGAGGCCCAAAAAGTCAATAAGGAGAAGAATGGCTTAAGAAGCAGAACTGGCCAAATGGAAAAAGAGGTCCAAAAGCTCATCGAAGAAAATAATTCCTTCAAAATTAGAATAGAACAAATGGAAGCTAATGACTCTATGAGAAATCCAGAAATTATAAAACAGAATGAAAAGAATGAAAAAAATAGGAGAAAATTTGAAATATCTCACTGGAAAAACAACTGACCAGGGAAATAGATCCAAGAGAAATTATTTTAAAATTATTGGCTACCTGAAAGTCACGATCGACAAAGAGCCTAGACATCATTTTTCAAGAAATTTCATGGAAAACTGCCCTGATATTCTAGAACTGGAGGGTAAAATAGGAACTGAAAGAATCCATGGATCATCTCCTGAAAGAGATCCCAAAAGGAAAACTCCTAGAAATATTGTAGCCAAATTCAAGAGTTCCTAAGTCAAGAAGGAAATATTACAAGGAGTCAGAAAGAAACAACTGAAGTACTGTGGAAACATAATCAGGATAACACATCATTTAGCAGCTTCTATATTAAAGGGATCAAAGGGCTTGGAATATGATATTTCAGAGGGCAAAGGAACTAGGATTAAAACCAAGAATTAGCTACGTAGAAAAATTGAGGATAATCCTTGAGGGGAAAATATGGATATTCAATGAAATAGAGGACTTTCAAGCATTCTTGATGAAAAGAAACAGAAAATCTGACTTTCAAATACTAGACTTAAGAGAAGCATGAAAAGGTAAACAGGAAAGAGAAATCATAAGGGACATATTAAAGCTAGATGTTTACATTTCTACATGGAAAGATGATATTTTTAACTCATGAGACTTTTCTCATTATTAAGGTAGTTGAAGGGCATATATATGTGTGTGTGTGTATACATATATATGTATATACATATACATATCTAGATATACATATATACATACATATATGTATATATATATGTATATATGTATGTATGTATATACACAACACACACACACATATAGACACAGGGTGGACACAAGGTGAGTTGAATATTAAGGGATGATATCCAAAAATAAAATTAAGGTGTGAGAAAGGAATGTATTAGGAGGAGAAAGAAAGAAGTAGAATGGGGGTAAATTATCTCCCATAAAAGAGGCAAGAAAAAATTTTTACATTGAAGGGGAAGAGGTGGGAGGTGAGATGGAATGAGTGAACCTTACTCGCATCAGATTTGGCTGAAGGAGTAAATAATATACATACTGAAAATGGTATGGAAATCTATCTTACCCTACAGGAAAGTAGGGGGGAACGGAAGAAGAGAAGGGAGTAGGATAGACCAGAGGGCAGATTGGGGGAGGGGGCAGTCAGAAGGAAACATGTTTGAGGAGGGACAGGGTCAAAGGAGAAAACAGAATAAATGAGGAATGGCACAGGATGGAGGGAAATATAGTTAGTCTTTTACAGCATGACTATTATGGAAGTGTTTTGCATAACTACACATGTATAACCTATATGAAATTGCTTGCCTTCTCAATGAGGGTGGTTGGAGAGAGAAGAAGGGAGAGAATTTCAAACTCAAAGCTTTAAAAATGAATGTTAAAAATTGTTTTTACATGCAACTGGAAAATAAGATAGACAGGCAATGAGGTATAGAAATCTATCTTGCCCTACAGGAAAATAGAAGGTAAAGGGATAAAAGAAGGGGGTGGGGTCATAGACGAGAGAGCAGAATGGGGGAGGGGGTAATGAGAATGCTCACTGTCTTTGGGTTGGGGGAGGTGAGATATGGGGAGAAAACTAGGAACTCAAAATCTTGTGAAAGTGAATGTTAACAACTAAAACTAAGTTAATAACACTAAAAAATGTTTTCATTGAATTTATGGGATTATCTAAATAAAATATCATATTGGTATAATGGGAATGGGAATTTGAAGATCTTCCCTGCCTCTTAATAGACATAGGGGGGAATCTGAAGACCTCCCCTGATTTGAAAGTAAACTCTGCCCCCTAACAGGCTAAATGTAATCACATGGAGCCTGTGATGTAGGGAATTTGCTGAAAGATGCAGCGGAGTCCACAGGAATCTTCCCTGTGACGATAAACTCTGCCCCCTAATAGGCTAAATGTAGTCACATGGAGCCTGTGGTGGGAGAAGTTTGCTGAAGGGAAGCAGAGCTCACAGGAAACTAGGAATCAGAGCTAGCGAGACGGTGGGAGAGAGAGAGGCTCAGGCACGGAGATAGAAAGGTCTGTGAGTAAATATCGATCTAATATTGGTTTGTGGGAAGGCTGAAGGATGCTGTGGCTTTCAGTGTTATTATGGTTTCTTAATATCTTTGGTACTATGATGGAATTGTCTTACTGGTTTTGGGACTGGGTCTTCTGGTGTCTAAATAAATGTTTCAGTTCTGTCCTCTATCTGGAGAATCTAACATATTTTGCAATCAAACATCATGTGATATTTAATATTGCATTGGCACTACAATTGTCTACAAGGACAATATTGACCATTTCCTTGGCTATGTTTATTACAATTTCTATTTCATATTAACATAACTAGAATCAATCACACAAAATCAAATGATAATGAAGAAATTGCTTTACTCGATCTTTTTAAGAAAGTTTCTATATTTCTTAGTTTTAGATAGATTAGCTTATATTTAGGAAAAATCCTTCTACTTTTATGCTTTTCAGATGCTTTCAAAAAATGAATTTCTGTATTTTGTCAATGGGTTTTTTATATATCTCTTGATATTAGCATCAAGGTCTTTATTATCTGTTATTAATATGATTCATTATGTTTGTAGCTTTATTAATGTTGAAAGTATTCTTTTATTCTTGGCATAAGTCCAACATGTTCATGGTAAAGGATTCTTAGAAAATGTTATTGCAGCTTCCCTCTTATCTAACATTTCTACATCAGTATTAATTAATGGAAACAGCCTATGCAATGGGAAAAGACCTAGATTAATATTTATATAGTTATACATTTGTTCATAAGTTTTTATGCTTTAGCACATGGTCAGGTTTTGTAATGGTGTTATGCAATGCTGACAAATTTGCATATTTCTTAATTTTAATTCTGCAATCACCAAAGATCTATCTCATCAACTTTTCCTCAGTTTCTTCTGAGATCCCCAATTTTTTCTTATTTTTGTATTAGATTCATCTAAGTCTGAATGAAGAATGACATACCCAACAATTATTATTTTACTAAATCTTCTCACGGTTTTGTTAGCTTTTCTATTAAGTACTTAAATTATCATTTAAGACTCACGTATTTAACATGAATAGCTTTTGTTATCTATAGTGCCTTTAAGTATAATGTAGTAAATAATACTTATTTCTCTTAACCATGTTGATTTTTACTATTGCCTTATCTGAGATCATGACTACCATTTCAACCTTCATGTATTCAACTGATGGACACTAAATTCTACTCCAAGTCTACAAAATAAGTCTAGAAATCTTTAAGTATTCTTTTTCTGAAAAAAAAGGAGGGGGTGGGATTGTTTCTGATTTGCTTTTTGTCCATTTTATGGATAAGTTTATGTCATTCATAAACACAGTTATATTTGTTTATTCTTCTCTATTATAACTTATTTTCCCTTATGAGGGGAAAAAAGGAAATGGGGAGAAAAGAAGTTAGCATTAGGTATCTGTATTTTAATTTCTTGAAACAATCTGATTCCAATTCTCTCCTCTCCTCTTGTCCCAGCCCAGATTTAAATCACTTGGTCTTGTACTTTTTCTTTTTATAAACGGTGCACCAGAGTTATAGTTCATTTTGCCTGTGGATTTCCTCTCTCTAGTTCTACCCTTCCCCCACCTTCAAATTTTTCTCAGTCCAGGTCTGCTTAACTTATTTGTTTTAAACCTTGCTTTGCCAAACTCAGGTAAAAATGAATTTTATCAGAGGCACATTATCCTCACCCTACCTCCCTGTTTTAACAGTATTCTGTGGTACAGCAATTAAGAGAAAGAATAAAAAGAAATAATAAAATCCCCATTTCTTTAGCCCTTACTTCCTCCCTCCCTTACATCTTTACCTTTACCCCTTTCTCTAAATGAACCCATGATTTTGACTACAGTGCCTTGGCACATGGTCTCTTCCTATCTGTTTGAAGTATTTTTTATTTTATTTATTTATTATTTCTGGATTCTGGAGCTAGGCAAGCACATTTATGGTTTTTTTAAGCATGGGGTTCCTCTTTGGTGGGAAGTAGTATCTATCATCACTTTGCCCTCTACCTCCCATTCTTCTAATTATTCTTTTATAGTTTCTTGAAATGGTGGACTTGGGTTTTTGTGAGTTTGTGAGTTTGTGTGTGTGTGTGTGTGTGTGTGTGTGTGTGTGTGTGAGTGAGTGAGATTTTGCTTTTTGGAAATCCAATAATTTTTAAATTATTTCTCCTCACTCTGTATTACGGTTAGCTACTTTCGATAATGGATTTCACATATGTTTTCCTATTTCCTACCAATTTCATTTGATAGTGGTTAGACAATACCTGACTTAGTATGTTGGCACATGGTAATTATTTAATCCATTTGTTGCTACTTGTAAACTTGACTTTGAAGTTGCTAGAGCCACTGCCATTTAGAGTCCTCAGTGCAGAGGACTTGAGTTGGGAGGGTTAAATTAAAAATTATGTTTAACAATTAAATTAATTAAATTAAAGCCAAGAACAGAGAGAAAGGGACCATAAGACCTAAATCTTGGGCCTGGAATGGGAAGCAGAGATGGCCAGCAAGGAGATGATGGTGTATACCATCATCAGCTTTTTGGGTGGGGAGCATCACAGACACTACCAGAGAGATAACTTTAAGATCTTTTGTACCAACATTAAGTACAGAGATATATGATCACTGAATGTGTTAGAGCATCATGAAATGCGTCCTGCAAAAAGAACAAAAGAGAATTCTACGGCAAAGTTCTCCAGGTAATCATATTTGTAGATGATGCTATAGTGATGGCATAAAGCTCTAGAACACCATAGGGCCATGAAAACCATAATTGCTCAAAAGACTGGCCTAGATCAGCGGTTCTCAACCTGTGGGTCGCAACCCCTTTGAGGTCAAACGACCCATTCACAGGGGTTACAGGAGTCGCCTAAGAACATCCAAAAACACGTATTTCCAATGGTCTTAGGAGCCTCCTCTATCATCTCCAGGCGGTCCCGGCCACAGGCAGACATGCCCACTATTAAAGGGTAGCAGGCATTAGGAAGGTTGAGAACCTCTGGCCTAGATGTCTACCCTGAAAAAACCCAATAGATTAACAATGCTTATTTCCAGGATTAGGAGTAAGAGTGGAATAGGTAAAATGCATCAATAACACTCTTTCAATGAAGACTAAAGGACAGTTCTCGATGTCAGAAATTAAAAGAACTTAAAAGGTCAGGCTGAATCACATGTGGAAAGTTGTATAGCAATTTTAATGATGCCTAACGGTCCCGGGCAACAAAAGCCCACATTTCTGCCTCTAAGTGAAAGGCAACGTAATATACTGGATAAAAGCTGCTCTGAATTGGGTAGACTTAGGTATAAGACCCACATACTAGCTCTCTCACTTAACTTCTCAGTGTACCAGGAAATTCTCTAAACTGGAAGTTGCAGGAGTTCTCTATACTGATGAAATGACAGTTATTTACTTTTTTTTTTGGAGGGGGAAAGGCAAGGCAATTGGAGTTAAATGACTTGCCCAAGGTCACACAGGTAATGGTGTCAAGTGTCAGGCTGGATTTAAACTGAGGATCTTCTGACTCCAGGGTCAGTGCTCTATTCACTGCGCCACCCAATTGCCCCCGAATGACAATTATTTAAACACACACACATAAAATCTTGATGTTATATGACTACAAGGACAGCAAGGTGGGCAGCAGATAAGAGTATTTGGCCCTGGAGTCAGGAAGACTCATCTTCTTGAGTTCAAATCTGGTTTCAGACTCTTAGAAGCACTATGACCCTGGGCAAGTCACATAACCCTGTTTGTCCTTATTTCCTCATCTGTAAAATGAACTGGAGAAGAAATGGCAAACCACACCAGTATCTTAGCCAAAAAAAAACCTCAAATGGGGTCATAAAGAGCCAGGAGTGACTGAAACAACTGAACGACAAATACGGCTACAATTTGTGAAACAAATTATATCATATGAATCATCATTGCAGGAGGACAGACAATGGAAAAAGACATGTTAGGTATAAATAAACAGTAGCATATTACCACAGTTCACCTTCTAGTCTAGCCCCAAGGCAAACTTGCTGGTCCATCTTATAGATATAAGATACTGAATATATGAAGCATCTAACTTGAATAGATTATTTACAAATCTTTGTTGAATAAACTATATTTTATTAGGATTATTGCAGTGTTAGTGTTTATAGTCAATTAAAATGTAGAAATTAAGAACATCTACTCAGGTTTTTTCTCGGGGAATTTCCCCATAAATTATATAAATAGAAGAAAAGGAATGGTGGAAAGCAGGAAGGAGGGAGAATTGAATTATTGCAAGGTAGAAGAGTCAGAGAGAATTTGACTTTTTTGTATTTCCTATCAGACGAGACATATTTCAGAGACTTAAGAGAACTGCTTCAAGGGTTATAAAGGCCTATCCCTTTCCGGAGTCATAACTTTGGGACCACAATTGTCATTTTATGATTTGTCTGCTAGATACATGACTCACATATTGGAAGGCACATTCTATCTTTGGGCCAAGTGCCCAATATTCTAGATTTTGGCTCACCACTTTTTAGCATTCTAAAAGTGTTGAAATGATATTCTTTCATATTATTTTGTCTTGCAACACTTGGACAGTCACATGAAATGACACATGAAAAAATATTCAGTACTATTTTATAAGTATCTAACTTTGCATTTTTCTCATAAGATTACCCGGGTAAGTTCCTATAACCAGTCCTCTGAAAATTATAGCTTATAAAGGTAATTCTTCCACTGATAAGGCACCAAATTTTAATAAACCATTCTCAAAAGAAGAAATACAAACTTTGAACAATTATATGAGACATGTTCCAAATCACTATTGATACAAGAGATACAAGTCAAAACAATTCTGATGCTTCACCTCACATTTCCGATGCTGGCAAAGATAACAAAAGATCAGAATGATCAGTGTTGGAGGAGCTGCAGAAGCAGAAACACAGACACACTGCTGATGGAGATAGAAACTGGTTAAACCATTCTTGAAAAATATTAGAATTATGCTAGAAATGCAACTAAAATGTCCACACCTTTCTGCCCAGGAGATCTGATTTAGGCTTAAATCCCAAGGAGACTAAAGACAGAAATAAAGGCCTCCAACGTACTGACATATTTATAGCAGCACTTTTTGCAGCAGCCAAAAAGCAAAAACAAAGTAGAAGCCTACCCCTTGGAAATGAATAAAACAGTAGCGAATTAAAGTAATGGAATTGTTTATTCACCATAAGAAACAACGAATAGGAAGAATTCAGAAAAGTATGGAAAGACGCATTAGCTGATACAGAGTGAAGTAAGAAGAACCAGGAAATACATACATACAATGACTACAACATGATAAATGGAAACGACCAAAAGAAAAGAAAGTGAACTCTATGTAATTATAATAATCAATTTTTTCTCCAAAGAAGAGCCGAGAATTATATAAACTATCAGATTCAACTGATGTGTTAGTTTTGCTTCTTTCCTTTTTTTTCTTCTTCTTTGTTACAAGCCCACAGGGGAAGGGGGAAGGGAAGGATATAATCAGAAATGAAAGTAATGCAAAAATTTAAAGGGACTAGGAAAATTATTTTTTTAATTTAATTTTTTACTTGATGAATCCCAAATTAAATGTTTTTATGCATATAAAGTACAGCACAAGTTCTGAGACTAATGATTTGTCTGCCTTGTTTACTATACTGCTTTAAATTACAAGCATTTGGAAATTTTACTTAACATACATTTTGTCTCAGCAGATCTTCCTAGGTCCCTAGAGCACCAAACTCTATTATTTCTTTTGACAATATCCTAACAAAAACTAGGTACCACACAGACACAGAGCTTTTAAAAAAAAGAATATTTATTTGCAAGTGGGTTTTATCCTCTTATGAAAAGCTTTCAAAATCACTTATTTTTTTTTTCTAAGAGACTTAGTGGCCTATTCTATACTCAAAATGGAAAATGTATTGAGTTTAATTGTCACAACTATACAGAATAAAGTCAGCCACCTTCTATAAATGCTTATGGTTTTAATGGACACATCTTTCCTTTCCATTAGCAACTGGTACACTGTTTCTAGCAAATGTACTTTATAGAAAAGCTTGTTTAGCTGTTTTTTTTTTTGGAAAGAAACTATTGTGTCAAAACAAAAAAAAATCAATGAATTTCAAAATAAATAAAACAAAAATGCTTATGGCAAGCATGCTGTCATAAGACACTGTCAGAAGCATTTTCTAAAATTCAGTCATACCAGTATGTGGATGCTTAATTCTGATGGCATATAATTTGATATACCCTTTGCTAAAATAAGAGTACTAAAAAGAACTCTCATTCTGACCTTGAAGACGGAAAACACAAAAAAAGTGTTCTTCTGATCTAGTTTTGTATAAGTTTTAGTTTCATTTTGGGCATGAGATTATAAGTTTTTTTTTCCCCTAGTACTGAGAGAGAATCAGAAGTTTTTGAACAATTACACCAATGAGAAATGTAAAATACTTCAAAAGGAGGAATTTATGCTATTGGAAGATACCTATGAATTAGATTTGAAATCTATGTAGATTCACTTAGAATCTTTGAAATAATGTAACAATTGTTTTGACACAGAGAATTATTTATAATATGTAGGTGTATGTACGTCTGTGTACGTATACACCTATGTATACGTACACAGACATACATACACTTAGATATACATGCATGTGTACATATTCATGTGTATACATTCATAGCATTTCCAGAATTTTTTTCTGTTTGGGGCTTGACTTCACCATCATCTTAGCTTTCTTTTTTTTTTTTAAACTCAAGTCAAACATTTCATTTGGCCGTTCTTAGATGAACTTATTGGAAAACTCTGTTCCTACATCCGTAGTTGTGGATTTTCATGATGCAAAACATTCAATTTGTACTTAATATCAAGTAAAATAATTAACAATTCATTGTATAGAGTGTACAATATTCTTGGGAGAAATTAGCTATTTAAATTTGTTGAATGAGTCTTTAGCACAATGCAGAAATGACGGAGAGAGCAAAGCTTTATATTGCTGTAAAGAAACAAATATTAAAAGATCACAAGTTAACAATAATGAATATACTCTTTATTCTTAATAAAATACACGATCTTTGATAATCACTTATTTATTATACGGATGAATTGTTGTTTTAATATTTTCCTATTAATCTGTGACAAACCATGAAATTCAATATAGCTCACCATGACCGACCCATGAAATCTGCCAACTTTGTTGCTGATTTTCACAGAGCCTCACTCTCAGATCAAATGATCCACTGGACATTTACAAGGGCGATTTTTTTTTTCCATCTCTGGTAATTCAGTTTAGTTTGCTAAGTTATATCATAAGTCTCAAACTCTGAGATTTTCATGATTATGAAATTCTAAAATCTAAAGCTCCTGGAAATATATTTTACTATCTCTTGCCCCTTTCTGAGTTTTCCATTTCTAAAATTAGTCCTCAACCTAAGGCTGTCAGAGAGAACAATCTGTATGCAGCCAATTTGTTAAAAGCCAAAGAGTGGGTGAAAATTACAGGGAAATTGAAATAAAGATTGTTAATTACTTTTGGAATTTCTAACACAAAAGAGTCTTGAATTGAAGATTCTTTGAAAATAATTATTTTTACTTCATCCTACCCAGTCACTTAAAGAAAGACATATTAGTAGGCAGGCCTCATTTATCCAAAGTAATGACAATGCCCTGAGAATTTCTTAATAATTTATAAATTAAATATACAGTTAGATGAATTTACTATTTGGTTGATGGACAATGGGGATGAGCATGGATGTGAGGGCTAAAGTTTAACTCAAATTGTTATCAAGTTTTTCTATGTTAAATAATATTCTACCACAAATACCATTATAGTAAGGAGATACCTAACTGTATCAGGAACCTAATACTTTATAATATCTATAGCTACCTTCTGGAAGATTGTAAAATTAATCAAAACAATCAGAATTCCATGGTAATTCCCAATTTTTTTTTAAAGTTTCAAAACCGTCATGAACCTGAAATCACTTTCACGCTACCAAGAGACATTTCTTATAGGACTCTAATAAAAGAACATAACAAATGTTCATAATTGAGGCAATGATTACATTTCACATTTCTGTAGTGATTTTTACTTTTCAAAATGCTTTTCCCTCATTAGATTTTATTTGGGCCTAAAAATTAAGTCTTCTAATTTGTACCCCTATGCCCTTTTTCTTCTTTTATGCTAAAAATGAAAACTACGTTAACAGACAATGGATAATACGCTGGACTCTAAATCAGGAAGGCATAAGTTCAGATCCCACCTCAGACATTTCCTCATGTATAAGATGAAGCGGCTGGATTCAATGGCCATCCAGCTCTGTCCAGCTGTAAATCTGTAATCCTATGAAGAACAATTACCTATATGTATAAATCATGCAACCTGAAAATAGTGAGAATCATAATACTTACTTGTATAATTCTGTTAATGGTGATGTCAAAATTACCATCGTTGTAAAGAGATTATTGCAGTGGGTGTAAATTTTCAAGATCTTCTCATTTCTACATTCATGAGGATTCAGAAGTTCCTGCACTGACCTACAAATTGACCAGAGCATTTCCTCGATGCATATTAAGATTGCAGTAACATCAAATCTATGGAAAGTAAAGAGACGATTATATCAAAAAGAGATATTTTGGCCTTGATATTTGCAATGTCACACATATGTGGGATGAGAAAAAAAATGCCTATGTATAGAAGATTAAGCTTGATCTGTCAGTGATAAACAGGGAAAAAGATTAAACGATGCAATGAAAGTTTCTTGCGTCTTATGTGGGGCAGAAATAACATTCTCATTAGCAAAAGTAAGGTCTAGAACTGGAAAACATTTCAGAAGTGTAAATCTATCTTAACTGTGGGGCATGCTTAGTTTGCATTATGGCTTCAAAAAAAGAAAAAAGGAAAAGAAAGGCATATGAAATTGAGTTAAGAGAAAGAGGCAGCCAAAATTTGCTTTTGCTACCAGAGAACATGTGAACAGATGTTAAAAGATGACTTTACCCAGTGTCAAAATACAGAGAAAAAAAATACGTAGGACCCAGTAGAGAGCCGGCATGGCAAGTAGGAGAGAAGCAGAAGGAATGACACCTTTGGAACAGCTGGGGAAACTTGAACTTTGAGAATTTTCTGATTCTAATTGTACTGGTGACAGAACAACAAAATATGCAACAACATGCTTAGAGTATTTACTCATTTCCCCCATTTCTTTGTGTTCCTGTTTATTTTAGCTAAAGATTCACAAATGTAGCATTACCTCAACATGTTCTATTTAAAATGATTTTTGTATGTAAATGAATCTTGTGTGCTATTTCTTAATTTTCTCTAGACAGAGATAAAAAAGTACAAGATGGAAGCTGAAGTAGAAATGAGAGGATAGGGGGGAGGAGAGCTAAAGAACTGTTTGGTCAGTCCAGGTATTCTGGGAAATCTCGCCTTGTGGTTTCAACTTGATTGGAACATTTTTGCTGAGTATCTAAATATCTTTGGCCACTATGTGACACGACAAGAATTTACAAAAAGTCAAATAGGGCATACAGACTGCAAATCTAGTTTGTTTGTATATAGGTTTTGCTAAATAAATTAGATACGATTTAAATAGGGATATAAGGTAATATGCAATTTAAATTACCCACCAGGAAGCATTAATTTTAAATTAGTGTTTTACATATAACAGATATTAACATTACATTTGTTTAATTGGATTGCATTAGACAGATGTTTAAAGAATGTGTCCTATCCATTAAAGGAGGCTTGAGATAACTTTTAAAATACAAAATATGAGATTAAATTACAAGATCCATTGTAGGGAAGGGAAGTCTCTGGCTTTGAATACAATGTTTATGTTATCAGCAGAAACCAATCACTTGAATAGTATAGTTAAGCAATTAAATACATTTCAGACTTCTTGTGAATGTATGTTTATTGAGTATGCTGAGAAGTAATGACTACAAATCTTATAGTCAAAAGTGATTTATTGCTAAGTCACCTTAATGAAAGAAATTATTTTGTGCCTTCCAATGAAGTTTTTCATTTTGTTCTTTAGCGGACAATGTGCGGGACTGAATATCTTATTCAGTAATTTAAAACAGCTTCAGAAAGTACTGTATTTGTGAAACACTGACATCAGGCCTAGACACCCTGAAAACTGCAGGACAGTTTGGAAGAAAGTGAACAAGAAATGATTCCTCCTGACTAGAAAAAAAAAAAAAACAACTACTTAATATCTGTAGAACACTACAAGTATCCAAAAAGAACCTTAAATTGCGTGTATGTAAAAGGTATGTATTAATTATATGAAAAGAGAATATTTTAAAAACAGGATCACTTTATATAATAGTGTTGCTATAGGACACCAGTTAATACATGAAATTAAAGTATGAAACTCACTAATTATTACTAATTCACCTCAAGGTTAATGTCCCTGATTACTTAATACATGATTTCTGTTGCCCTTGCCTTCCTTGAAATTACAATGTGTTGAAGTCATCCTTATTAATGCAAAATGAGAACAAAGAAATCAAAGAAAGAAATAAGAAAGCATAAAAAGCTGCAGCATATGAAGGGAAAGGAGGCAGGAGCTTTGAATGAGCTAAGGATTACCATTATTTAAAAAGGAATTTCCTTAATTAGTTGTACAGCTGTATCATAAAGCTCTTGAAACAAAGTTTTTAGGAATGCTTCACAATTCTCTTTAGCTACCTGAGGAGATTTACCTGCTACCCTTTAAAGAGTCATAAACATTTTAAATAGGAACCAGGTTTTTGTTAGATGAGTCAGAATTAAATTATGACTATCATAAAATTAAGGAAAACCATATATTTAAAACACAAACACCTAGAAATCACATTTCAATTACCTTATCTGTGGAGTTCTCTTATAACTGGGATGGGCCTGAGAATATCTGGAGGCCAGCAGATCCAAAGATTTCTCCGACACGTCTAAGAGAATCTCTTGGGCTAACTTGGGGGGTAGAACAGCCCACAGATCATGATGGAGAGCACAGCAGAAATAATGCCACATCTGGATAGAGAATGAGCATCTTTCCCCCTGGCAAAACCACCACACATTAAACAATAGAATCACATCTTCCAAAATGTCAACTTAGTTCCTGTGAATCTTATTAGTTCAGGCTGAAAGGAAATAGCTGAAGAGTTTGAGACACTAGAAGACCAAGAAAGATTCTTGACAAGATGTAAAACATCTTTATTGACAAAGAAACACATGTTCTTTTTCAATTACAAAACCAAATATTCTACCACAAAGCTAAACCACAAGTATTTAACCTACCATACCCTTAATTAACCTACTCCTGACCTATTGTTTAAAATTTACTTTAAAACTATCTGCTTTGTAGTTGCTAAACTAGTCATGCTAGCTTAAGATAGTGGCTATATCTTCTAAAAACATGATTCAAATTATTTAAATTACTTAAATATGTATATTTCTCTACAACTAGTATCATTACTGACAGAATTTTATGAATGTTTCAAATTGCCCAATTATGATGAAAGGGCAGGAGTAAAAATAATCTTGCAACTACATTCTTACAGCTATGAAAGTAACCAAGGGGGCTGGGAAACTTCTGAAGATTACATTTAGCTATTTCACCTATGACATTTTAATAAAACAAGAAAAAGACACCAAAATCATATAATTTATAAGACTTCTAGGCAGATGTTTTATTTTTATTACTTAGAATTTTAACAGTACTTGATATATTTAGCAGGCAAATTCTCATTCTTCTCCCCCACCTCTGCAAATCTCTTCTCTACACAAAACCTCTCTTGACTGCAAAGGGGAACTTTGCAAGTAGTGATGGTACATGGGAAAAAGAGAGAAATAAGAATCTGGCTCCAAATATCTTTAAATCATTAATTAGTTAGCAGTCTCAGAATAAACTGAACTTTTTGTTAAACCAGATCACAAGATTATTTGGTACATTTCTACATTATATAACAATATAAATAATATGGAATACAGTAATGTTTCTATAAAATTTAGGTCCTGTGCATTTAAAAATACCATCAAAATAATGAGACGTTACATTTTCTCTTCTTAGAGTAAAATGTCCGTTTCAATCATGACTTGTAATTCTGAACTGTGACTCTTCCAAGAAGCATCTGTCACCCTCAAAGTGTATAGTCCCATAAGTAGACACATTTAATAAGTCACTTTATGGATATTAACTTTTAATTACTAAAATAATTTTGCATTCAATGGAATAATGGTTTGTACTGATCCCATGAATTTTGGAGACCTTTAAAGCCACACTACTTTTCCCACAGGAAACATCTTTACCACTACTTTTAGTCCAAGAGAAGTTCAAACTAGAGTCAGAACTTCAAATTTCTGCTTTCCTAAGTTTATGACTAGATTAGGTCTATAACAAGATAAAGGCATAAGCTTAAAAAATTAGGCTGAAGCAGGCCCATGACAGTGCCTCATATTTTCTGTTGTGTCTAATGATAAATGAACATGTTTTTAAAAGTACAAACCAAATACAAAGAAATCTGGGGGGGGGGGGAAGTGGAACTAGAATAATGAAGGAAATACTGCAGTCACATGAGGAAAAGTACATGAGAATGAATGGACAAAGAATTAGAATGGGGACTCTGAGGGAATAGCTAAGAATGTCAGGATACTTTACGCAGTAACATTAATTTAAATGTAAATAGTTACTAAGCAAATTTAATTATATGTCCGTTATTAAGTTTTTAATAAAAAAATTAAACAACCTGAATTTTTTTTAAAAAGAGCTTTGCAATTACTTGTCTCATATTTGGAGGGGGAGGCCCTGTGTTGTTGGGGATGGGAGGGTGTGATGTTACCATAAAGTAGAAGTTAGTGGCAATCTGACTATGTTCATCTCACCATTTCTGGAGCAAATCAGGTATCCTTACAACACCGTGGTTCTCATGATCTTTTAAGTACTCAAAAGCATAGGAAAATAAGCTTTATTAAGATTTGTACTATAAAAATATCTGCTCATTTTATATTTCTTATTTGTGTGTGCATAAATTGAATTATGACATCACGTAATATAGAAGTGCTATTTACACACATATGTATATGCAAATATGCATAACTCATCACTATGTTCCAATGGACATGACTGTGCCTTTTAGACCTCCTCACAGCTGAACTTCATTTGGAAAAGAAGAGGAATCAAGTGTTTGTTTTTTATGATCCACCACATTCTTATTGCTTATACTTGTATAAAATACTTTCTTTTTACTTCAAATGATCCTAAACTGGCAATCTTTCTAACAAGGCTTTTCAAAATGTGTACTGTTACAGCAGAAGCAATAGTGTTTTCATTAAAGACAAAATATGACGCATTCATTTTTTCTGACCTGTTTCTTTATTTGTTGTAATTTCAAAACTATTCTACTGGTAAACATCTGTCATTTTTGCAGACTCAGTATAATGTGAGCAGATGTGAGTTTTTATTTAGATTATCTATCAGGAAACAAGCAGCTGGGCTTTATTACATAAGCCACTCAGTATTATCTTTGAACAGACAATTTGTTATTCTTTGACTATTGGAAAACATAAGTTGCCCAAATTTGTGGCAGATGTGAACCATGGTAAAAGCTTGTTTTTTAAAATGTACTCTGAATACAACCAGCACTTAATCAGCGAGATACTAAACCTTTAGGTTTTCACACCATGACAGTTTTTTGAGGAAAAAAATCCTGTTTTATGGAAGTAATGTAGTTACGGTGCAATTGATATCACAGAACCATGGGTACATATTGTTTCAGATATTGTAAATTTATTTATTGTCCAATCCCTGTTCTCTCTATATCAGAGTCTGTTCCCTGAGAGCATTATCATGCCTTTAGTCATGAGGATGCCATCTCCTTTTCTTTCAAGTCAACTCTACTAGAATATTTTACTACTTCTGTTTTACAAATCAGTTGGAATAATAGGAGAAGAAAAGGGGGAAGTGAGAAAAAAAAATCATGTCAGATACTCCAGATGTCAAAACATTTAAAACCCAACACTATTTTTAGAAGGTTTTTATTTTCAGTGTAGAGAAAAGCAGGATCACTTTATTTTTCAGAGCATAAATAACGATGCACTAGCTCTGCAATTAAACTGTAACTACTGACCATGTAAGTATATGGAAGCTACTGTACCATGTAATCACAGAGTAACTATCTTGTTATTTCTGTCTTCTAAACTAGAGCCTATATCATAAGATCTAAAAGCTGATGTTACATGGTAATTTGTTTTCTTAACTACTTGGTAGCTTCAATAATAGGGCCTGAAAATCCACTTATTGTTTATGTCATTCTATGAACCTATTCTCTGCATTTAAGGAAGCATTTAGAGCTGACCAATTAAATAGCATTGGACATATATGGTCGCTGAAAACATCATAGAGATTAATAATTTTCATTTTGACATATTCTCAGTTAGAAACACGCAACAAGCACATTTCAAGCTTTCAGTTTAGCTGAAACTAAACTGGGGAACTTGTGAGACTGCCAAGACAGGAAAAGGCGCGCCGCCTCCATTCTTATCTCTGGCTACCAGCTGTACAAGGGTACTTTGCCTTTCTCTCTCTTACTGGTCCTCTCTACTAACAGTTTAGAAGTATGTCGTGTGGGACAAAAGTAGAATTGATGCGGCTGCTAAAACTATCTGGGAATGGACACTGAAGAAGAGAAAGAATGATTCAGAAGAAACAGGCTCTTTCTAAAGCTTTTAATCTACTTCCTTTCTTTAATGGCGAGTCTTGTGCTAATAATTGTCCGACAAGTAAACAAAGCATAATAATAACAATAATAATTGATATTTATGAAGGACTTAAAAATTTCAAAAGGTGCTTTGGATTCATGATCTCATTTGATCATGTCAATTTCCAGTGGAACTGAGGCGTCAAAGTTACTGACTAGGTTCAATAGACATCACCTAGTTCAGTGGTTCTCAACCTTCCTAATGCTGTGACCCTTTAATGGTGACCCCCAAACCATAAAATTATTTTCATTGCTACTTCATAACTGTAATTTTGCTACCGTTATGAATCGTAATATAAATATCTGATATGCAGGATGTATTTTCATTGTTACAAATTGAACATAACCCACAGGTTGAGAACCACTGACCTAGTTCTTATGACAATTGACAAAAACAGAATTTGGTACAAAAAACTAATCAAGGTTTACATAGCTGGGTATTTTTTTAAAAAATCTTCAACTGAGATAGTATAAATCTTACAGAAACTTGTAATCAACTTCAGAGAATTTCAAATAATATAGTCCATGTACAATCAATGGGATTTTAAGGGGGTAGGAATACTATGAAATCCGGATAATGAATAATTTTAATTGGTCATAGATTTTGCTGCACTGGAGATTATTAGGGTTTAATTTCAGGATAAATTTGGGATTTCAAGACATAGACCAAACGAATGAAAGCAAATCATGAGCAATCAAATTCGTGAAAAAGGGAAAAGGAATAAGAAAAACAGAAAAATACTAAATAAACCATGCTTATCCAAATAAATATTTTGATACTTTGACCTGTCACATCTTTGCTATTATCCTTCCTCCAATGATGAAAACTATAATCTACATACATTCCTCCCATTCTGTGTGATTTCTGTCGATGGCCTCCCATAAAGCAACCACATAGAGCTGACCCAATTTGCTAGGGTCATCCTCTAGCTTTTTTTTTTTTTTTTTGCTATTGTATGAATATCAGAGCAGCAAAATAGATTTTCTATCAGTTAAGGCCAGTTCAATTTCTCCGGGCATATATCAATCAACTGACATCTTTTATACATCTTTCTCTTGTATAAGTTAGTTGGTAATGTGTTGTCATCTATGCCCAACAACTGGGTGACCTTCAGCTTAATTCTTCAGAAACTGTCATTAGTGCCATTTCTAGAGCTATGAGAGATCTCAGAAATCATATATTTCAACTCCACATGAGAAAACTGAGGGTGGGGAAACTTACCCAATGTCACAAATGTTATAAAAATCAGAGCTTAGAATTGGGCTCCTCTTAGTCTAGAGCCCATTGGCCCTTTCCACTGCATCCCAATGCTTTCCAAAACATCAACATAGAAGCATACTTAGATGGATCTCTCCTATCACATGCCTGTCCATCCTATGTGATTTTCATCCATGTACTTCTAAGTTTCCAAAAATGAATTCCACTTCACATTTTGGAGCTTCCTTTGTTGTCTCTTTACATTACAATGATACCAGATTGGTTGAAAAATTGTTATCACTCTCCTGCTATTTGACCAACCTATATTTTTTTCAATCAGGTATTTTTTTTGACAACATCCTTCTTATGCAACTCATCTCCATCACTCCTTATTCATTTTGTGTTATAGGCTGTTAGAAACATCTATATTTGACTTCTGCATGCTAATTAATTTTAATATTTTGGAGACTATAGTGTTCCATGACTTTTGACAACATCGGCTGAATATTAGCATTAACAAGATGGGTCTTCATCTTAGAGAGAAGTTTGGAACGATCCAATAATCTTCAGAAAATCTAGCTCACTTTCCTTTCCCCACTTATCTAAGCCCAACTTACTATTAGCAATTTGTATTATAAATTCATAATATACTAAAAAATTTTTATAAATGTATATGTGGAGAGAGAGATATACATATACATAATATTTATATTGTCTATATAACTATGTATCAGAGATTAGGCAATAGGCACTCTTCACCCACCTTTGAGATGTTAAAGAGCTCATATAAGAGTCTCTGAAATGTTCTAAGGATTGAAATGGTTCAATAATATGAGCTGAGGGGGACTAGGAGCATGGTCCGGCTCCTGCTCCCAGGGCAAGAAGTGCTGGAGGTGCTGCAGGCATGCAGCCGCCTTCACATGGCTGCTTCAGAGCTCCTAGCATGCACATTGTAGGGGGACCAAGTTACCATTCAGAACGTAATTGTTCTTGCTTTAACTTGCTTGGATCTGGATCACTGTCTTGGGTGGAGGTCCTGGGGTGTGTGGCCAGTGGGCTGCAGAGAGGGCATTCCAACTAATAGCTCCAGCAATTTGGGACAAAGAGAATTGTGAGAAAACCCCAGCAATTTGGGACAAAGCTCTCCTCTCTGGAAGCAGAGTTCTACTGCAGCAAAAAGCTCAAAAGTCAAGTAATTGAGTGGCAATGTAAGCCAGCAAAGGAAGCAAAGCAAGCACAGCCATCAAACCTTAGATTCCTTTTTGGGGGACAAAAAGGGGCAAAGCATAGAACAGGAAGAAGACAACAAAGTCAGAACTCCTGCATCAAAAGCTCTCAAGAAAAATATGAACTGATTACAGGCCATGGAGGAGTTCAAGAAAGATTCTGAAAACCAAGTAAGAGAAGTAGAGGAAAAACTGGGAAGAGAAATGAGAATGATGCAAGAAAATCAAGAAAAGTGAGTCAACAGCCTGACTAAAGAAAATAATACCTTAAAAATAGATTAACTCAAATGGCAAAAGAGGACCAAAAAGCCAATGAGGAGAAGAATGCCTTAAAAAGTCAAATGTGCCAGATGGAAAAGTAATTTCAAAAACTCACTGAAGAGAATAATTCCTTCAAAATTAGATTGGATCAATCAGAAGCTAATGACTTTATGAGAAATCAGGATACTATAAAACAGATCCAAACAAATGAAAGAACAGAAGGCAGTGTGAAATATCTCACTGGAATATATGGAAGACCTCTTTATCTAAAAGGAATTCCTCTTCAACTTGAGCTCTGAAATGAGTGTTCTCCACAGCAATGACAAACATGAGTACTGAGCATACTACTTCCATTTTATGCCTCAACACATATTAAAGATCAGAGGGTCATTTAAGAAGGTCATTGTGTTATATCTCTTGGTAAATCTAGCCTAATTTTTATATATGTATGAATTATTATAATGGGAGGTTGTATATTCCTAGACCGTTTATAATGCTGTCATCCATGTAAGAGATATTATTTTTGGTGGTCTAAACCACCATTAAAAATACATGATGATAATGCATTCTTGCTAGAAGAGAACAGCATTCTGATCTCCCAAATCAAAAGCATTTTCATTAAATAAGCATTTGCATTCAGTGAGGTGGAAGACTTTCAAACATTCTTGCTGAAAAAACCAGAACTGAAAAGAAAATTTGACACTCAAATACAAGAAGCATGAGAAGGTAAACATGGAAAAGAGATCATAAGGAACTTACCAAAGTTGAACTATTGACATGCCAACATGGAAAAATGATAATTGTAGCTTATGAAACTTTTCTCAGTATGAGGATAAGTGAAGGGAATACAAATGTATATATACGTATACATACACATATGTCTATATAGGAGGATTTATATATGCATATGAATACATATCTGAGTATGTGTATATATGTGTACATAGAGGGCACAGGATCAACTGAATAGGAAGGGACGATACTCTAAAAGGTGAAATTCTGAGGTGGGAGAGAATTAGAATGAGAGGAGACAGGGAGAGACAGAATGGGGTTAATCATCTCATATAGAAGAGGCAAGGGATAACTGTTACAATGGAGGAGAAGAACAGGAAGGCAAAAGGGAAAGGGTCAACTTTACTCTCATTGAATTTGACTTAGGGAATGAATGACATAAACTCTAAACTGGGCAT